>NW_020870454.1:187987-193764 GCF_003789085.1 Penaeus vannamei | reverse complement strand
TCTTTTGTCTTTCTTTTCCTACGCTTCCTCTCTTCTTTCTTTTCTCTTCTTTTATTTCTTTTCCTACGCTTCTCTTCTTCTTCTTCTTTTTTTCTTCTTCTTTTATCTTCTTTTCCTACGCCTCCTCTTCTTCTTTTTCTTCTTCTTTTATCTTCTTTTCCTACGCCTCCTCTTCTTCTTCTTCTTCTTCTTCTTTTATCTTCTTTTTCTAAGCCTCCTCCTCTTCTTCTTCTTTCTTCTTTTTTCTCTTCTTTTCTCCACCCCTGTCATTCTCTTCTTCATCTCCACCTCTTCTCTCCTCTCCTTCTCCCCCTGGTCCTCCAATTCCCTCCTCGTCCTCTCCACCACCTTTCTCCACCTACACCATCTTCTCTCTCCCTCTCTTCTTCTTCTCTCCCTCCTCTCCTCCCCCCACTCCTCCTCCTCCTCCCCTCGCCCCTCCCCCTCCTCCTCCCTCCTCTCCCCTCCTCCCCCTCTCCCTCCTCCTCCCCCCCTCTTCACCTCCCCCTGCTCCGTCTCCCTCCACCTTCTTCTCCACCCCCACCCCTCTTCCTCCTCCTCCCCCTCCCCCTCCACCTTCCCTTCCTCACCTCCACCCTCCTCCTCTCCTCCTCCTCTACTAACCTTCCATGACCTTTGACCGCAGGTTCAGCAGGTAGAAGAGCAACGTCTCGATAAAAGATGTTTTGTTTTTTGAGAAAGGTTGTTTCTTCTGATTGATAAGGGAAGGGGGTAGGGATGCAGGGTGATGGGAAGGAGAGAGAGGGGGGGGAGGGTAAGAAGGGCGGAGGGAAGGAGAAAGGAGTGGGTAAATAGGGAGAAGAGAAGAAGGAAGAAGGGAATAAAAAGGGGGAGAGAGATAGAGAAAGAAGGGTGTTAAAAAGTTAGGAGATAGAGAATGAAGAAGGGTAAAAAGGGAAGAGAGAGAGAGAAAGAGAGGGATAGAAACGGAGAAGAGATACAAAAAGAAGGAACGAAAAAGAAGGGAGAGATAGAGAAAGAAGGGCGGTAAAAAGATAAAGAGAGAGTGGGGGGAGGATGAGATAGAGAAAGAAAAGGAGGGTGATACCAAAGGGAAGGAGGGGGAAAAGGAGGATGGGGGAGATGGATAAAGAGGGGAGAGTGATAAAAAGAGAGAGGATAGATAGAGATAGAACGGAGGGCAATGAAAAGGGGAAGAAAGGAGAAGTAAGGAGAGTGAGGAGAGATGGAAAAAGCAATAAAGATAACAAGTGGGAAGGAAGGTAATTAGGGTGGAGGAAGAGATGGAGAAAGAGAGGAGGGGAATAAAGGGAATGAGAGGGAGAACGTAGAATGAAGGAGGTGAGATGAAGAAAAGGTGTTTTAAGGAGGGATGAAAAGGGAAAGATTTTTTCATGAAGAGAAAGAGAGTGAGTGTGTAAGTGAGTGAATGAAAGAGACAGATTGACAGATAGACAGACAGATAAAGAGAGAATGAAACTAGACAGGTAAAAAAATAGATAGAAAAGCAAAACTCAAAACAGAAACTGAAAGAATTCTCGTCTGCGGATGAATACAAGAAAAAAAAAACGCGACATCACAGAAAACGGGAAGACAAATTGGCGGGAAATTAGACATCAACTTCACCATATTTCCAAATAAATCGCGGTCCTTTTACCTTGTATAAAATACGTAAATGCGGTTGTTGTCATTGGATAATTTAAGGAAATGTTGGTCAAAAAAATTCCCGTACTTGAAAATTTTTCCCTTGCATCGAATGCGACTAAAGAAGAGAAGAAAAAGGAAATGAGAGAGAGAGAGAGGGGAAAAAAGACGTTCTAATTGCGTCTCCCATTTCTCATCTCGCCTTCTCTTTTTCGTCCTGATCTCTCACACTTCTATTACTTCTTTGTATCGCTTTACAAATCTAGACACTGGACGCGGGCGTGAAAGTGAAGGCTTATGGGCGTGATGGCTAGAGTGTGGGCGAAGAAATAACCTCCTTTGTATTCTTTGTTGGTTCATTTATCCGGGTCGTGTTGTGGTGTTTACTGGACCCTGTGGTTGCTTATTGTGTTCGAATTTCTTGTCACTCTGCATGTTTTCTTTACGTTCACTCGTGACTGTCTTCGGATGGGGCTCTTTCTCTCTTTCTTATTTTATTTGTTTGTTTATTTATTTATTGCTCTGTCTCTCTCTTTCTTACTTTATTTATTAATTTTCTCTCTTTCTGTCTTCTATCTATCTATCCTCCCTCCCTCCTCTCCTCTCCCTCCCTCTCATCCCCTTCTCCATCCCTCTCTTCCTTCCTCCCTCCTTCTCTCTTCTCCTCCTTTCCTCCATCTCCCCATCTTCTTCCTTCCTCCTCCCTCTCCGCTTCCCTTCCTTCCCCTCCTTCCTTCCCTTCCTCTCACCCTCCCTCCCTTCCTCTCCTTCCCTTCCTCCTCCCTCCCGAGAATAAGATCACCATATCTTGGGCCATGACTCAGCCTCTCTTGGTCTATGACAGGTGACAGATGGTGACAAGGGACAGGCGAGCATCCCTCCTGTCTGACGTTCTGAGTCCCGAGCTGACTTCTGGTGTCAGTCCCCGTTGGAGCCGAGTTTTTTTTCTTCTTCTCTTTTTTTCTTTCTTTTTTTCTTTTTTTCTTTCTTTTCTTTTTTTTTTTTTTGTTTTAGTTTCTTTCTTTTGCTTTTATTGGGTTACTGGATTTTTTCTTGGGTGGGGGGGTTCATTGGGGGGTATCTCATTTTTTTTTCTAATTTCTTTTATGTTTTTTTTCTTTCTTTCTTTCTTTTACCAGTTGAGCTTTATATCCCATTTTCTTCATAGAAGAATTAACCAGAATCTACATTTCTCCTTCTAGATTTTTCTTTACTTCCCTTGAAATAAGACACCCCAGATCCTGTCATATTTTGCACCGTTAGAATTTTTCGGAACTCCTTTCGTCTGTTCACTCGTGTTGTAGTATTTCTTGTCATTCATTTTCATCCTGACGTCTCCACTCCTGTCTCTATCCTGAAACAAATCCAGATCCTATTTCCGTCATCTAGGTTTGTATCAGAATTTCCTAGTCAATTTATCTTTCCTTCCTTCCCTTTATTTTATTTTTTTCTAACTCCATTCAAAGTCCTCAGATCCTATAAGTGAACTTGTTGTAAGATTGGATCCTCTTTAAAGGTTTTCGATTCCCGCCTTTTCCAAGCCATGACAAAAGAGCATCGGCCAATGGCGCAAGTGACCCAAAACATTCTACGAAATCTCTTGTCGTTTTTTGTAGCCTTTTTCGATATATGGAGAGAGAGAGAGAGAGAGAGAGAGAGAGAGAGAGAGAGAGAGAGAGAGAGAGAGAGAGAGAGAGAGAGAGAGAGAGAGGAGAGAGAGGAAAGAAAAAAGAAGAGATGGGGAGAGGCAGAAAGAGAGATTAATTTAGAATGTTCTATGAAGTCCATTCTTGTCACGGTTTTCAAAGACCTTTGTCAAAGCTAATGAACACGAGAACGTGAAAATAGGAAAACGAAGGAAAAAGAGAGAGAAAGATTCAGAGAAAGAAAGAGGAAGAGAAAGATTTAGAGAAAGAGAGAGACGATTCCTCCATTTCGTATCTAAATGAAATGGACACAAATTAGCTCAGGTAATCCACGTGTTTATGCGCAGTGACCTCCATGCAGGATTTTTTTTTTTTTTTTTTTTTTTTTTTTTTTTTTTTTTTTTTTTTTTTTTTGCAACATGTCCATGCGTGTTTCACATAATTAAGTCTTTCGCTCATTCACTTTTCACTGTTTAATTTCGCCATTGTTACTGTCCACACATACACAAAAAAACAACACTTTGGTACTTTAAAGGAAAACGAGGTCACACAACAGCATTTGACTTAGTACGAATTTTATAGGTTTTAGCTCTGGGCTTCGGAAAACCCCGCAGGTATAGAGCAATGACGAGAGAATGGCAGAGATGAAGAGAGAGAGAGAGAGAGAGAGAGAGAGAGAGAGAGAGAGAGAGAGAGAGAGAGAGAGAGAGAGAGAGAGAGAGAGAGAGAGAGAGAGAGAGAATAAAATTGATGTCTATATCTATTAGTTATCTGTCTATCTGTCTACTTATCTACTATTTATCTGTCTGTCTATCTCTCTACTGATTTATCTACACACACACACACACATATGTATATAGATAGACAGATAAATTGGTATGTGTATGTATGTATATATGTAATGTGTACATATATGTATATATTACATATATATATATATATATATATATATATATATATATATGTATGTATGTATTTATGTTTGTATATTTATATATCTGTGTGCGCGTGTGTCTGTGTGTGGAGAGAGAGCGAGAGACAGAGAGAGACAGAGACAGACAGACAGACAGACAGACAGACAGACAGACAGACAGAGAGAAGCGTAGTCTTTGACGGATATTTTAATGTTCGCACCACAAATATAAATATGTTAACTACCCTGTAAAATGTTGGAAGTTATTGAACCTAACCAGAGAAGCCAATTATAAATTTCCCCTTCACTGTTGTTAAAATGTAGTTCATACATTTTATTTCTTTCCGTTATCTTATCTAGAATCAATGAATTTGGTTAATCTTTATGAAAATCGGGAATAAAGTCAGATAACATTATTGTTTTCGAAAGAAAATGAAAAAAAAATATCTTAAACTTATTAGAAATTGATAATTAATAACTTTGTTGGTACATTCTAGATCACGTCAAGATGCCAGTAAGAGAAAGTTTCTTTATTTTTTTGCACGTTTTAAAACCACTGTGAATTGGATCTGCATCTCATAAACACGCCAAGTCCTCAAGTTTTATCACCCGCTGCCATTTGTCGCCTCGTCCGTGAGAGAAAGAAGTTTGTAACTTAATGAACGAGTGCGCACGAGTACTTTGCTTGCCCTGCACGAGACCGCTGCGAGCTGATGTAGATACGAGGGTGAGACGAGCAGAAGTTGCTTTTGAGAATGGAAAGATTTTTTTTTATGGAAGAATGAGAGAGAGAGAGAGAGAGAGAGAGAGAGAGAGAGAGAGAGAGAGAGAGAGACGAGACAGACAGACAGACAGAGAGACAGAGACAGAGACAGAGACAGAGATAAATAGAAATAGAAAGCTAAAGAAAAAAAAGTAGATAAAAAAGCAGAACTCAAAACAGAAACTGAAAGAATTCTCGTCTGCGGATGAATACAAGAAAATAGAAAACGGGAAGACAAATTGGCGGGAAATTAGACATCAACTTTACCATATTTCCAAATAAATCGCGGTCCTTTTACCTTGCATCTCATAAACACGCTGATGATTCAGTGATTGAGTGCGTATTTATGTTCGTTTATATATATGTAGGTGCGTATATGTGTGTGTGTGTGTATGTAAAGAGAGTTTGCGAAAGAGGAGAGAGAGAGAGAGAGAGAGAGAGAGAGAGAGAGAGAGAGAGAGAGAGAGAGAGAAGAGAGGAGAGAGAGAGAGAGAGAGGAGAGAGAGAGAGAGAGAGAGAGAAACAGAGAGAGAGAGAGAGAGAGAGAACAGAGAGAGAGAGAGAGATGGGGGTAAGAGAGAGAGAGAGAGAGAGAAAGAAACAGACAGAGAGAGAGAGATGGGGTAAGAGAGAGAGAGAGAGAGAAAGGCGGGTAAGAGAGAGAGAGAGAGAACAGACAGACAGAGAGACAGAGAGAGATGAAAGAGACAGACTGAGATATGCATGTGTGTATGTTTGTGTGTTCCATTTTTCTTCCAAAAATGGATCGATCTCAGCCGGAAATCAGAGACAAGCGCTACAACAATCGAAATCAAATTCTAAAAAAAAA
>NW_020870454.1:172987-175487 GCF_003789085.1 Penaeus vannamei | reverse complement strand
CCTATGACCGCTATTTTCCCTTTTATTCTAACACGGATGAGGTGTCATGTCACTCTTTGGGGTGTCCGCTGCGCTAAATTTCTCTCGTTACTTTCATTTATTCTTTTTTTTCTTATATTCTTGATCCCTTCATTATCATTACTTTCCTTATGACGACTATTTTTCCCTCTTATTCTAACAACGGGCGAGGTGTGACGTCACTCTTTGGGGTGTCCGCGCCGAATTAAATTTCAGTCGTTACTTTCATTTATTCTTTCTTTTTTCTTATATTCTTGATCCTTCCATTATCATTACTTTCCTTACGACGAGGTGTGACGTCACTCTTTGGGGTGTCCGCTGCGCTAAATTTCTCTCTCGTTACTTTCATTTATTCATTTTTCTTTCTTATATTCTTGATCCTTCCATTATCATTACTTTCCTTACGACCACTATTTTTCCCTCTTATTCTAACGCGGGCCAGGTGTGACGTCACTCTTCAGGGTGTCCGCTGCGAATTAAATTTCTGTCGTTACTTTCATTTATTCATTTTTTCCTTATATTCTTGATCCCTTCATTATCATTACTTTCCTTATGACTACTATTTTCCCTCTTATTCTAACAACGGGCGAGGTGTCATGTCACTCTTTGGGGTGTCCGAAACGTATTAAATTTCTCTCGTTACTTTCATTTATTCATTCTTTTTTCTTATATTCTTGATCCTTCCATTATCATTACTTTCCTTATGACCACTATTTTTCCCTCTTATTCTAACAACGGGCGAGGTGTGACGTCACTCTTCTGGGTGTGCGCTAAATTTATCTCGTTACTTTCATTTATTCTTTTTTTCCTTATATTCTTGATCCCTTCATTATCATTATGACGACTATTTTTCCTTTTATTCAAACAACGGGCGAGGTGTGACGTCACTCTTCAGGGTGTCCGCGCCGAATTAAATTTCTGTCGTTACTTTCCCGAGCTCCCATCAGTGGCTTCTGAAGTACCTCATTACTGCTGTGATAGGAAGATATATTGAGATGGGAATGTTTTTTCGACCCGTTTTCTCTCCGTCATTCTGTCGTTGTTAGTTTGTCTGTCTGTCTCTTTTTTTCTTTTCTTTCTCTTTCTTTCTATCTCTTTTTTCCCTTCTCTCTTCTCTCCTTTCTCTCTTTTTCCCTTCCCTCTCTTACTCCTCTCTCTCTCTCGCTCTCTCTCTCTCTCTCTCTCTCTCTCTCTCTCTCTCTCTCTCTCTCTCTCTCTCTCTCTCTCTCTCTCTCTCTCTCTCTCTCTCTCTCTCAATCGATCCATCCACGTTTCAT
This sequence comes from Penaeus vannamei, assembly GCF_003789085.1. Lineage (NCBI taxonomy): Eukaryota > Metazoa > Arthropoda > Malacostraca > Decapoda > Penaeidae > Penaeus > Penaeus vannamei. Next base: position 174,192 of record NW_020870454.1, on the reverse strand, counting down.
CTCCATATATCTTCTTCCTATTCTCTTTCTCCCATTATTTCTCATTAGACTTTGTGACCGTCAATCTCAAGCCCCATTCTTCAGCCCGAGGCCCATGCGAGACACGAAGGGGCCACGAACCAAGGGCTATGTACACCTTGCTACGGAGAGTCACCCGAAGCCTTCTCTTTTTGATGGGGGGGAGGGGAGAGAGGAGGGAGGAGGGGGAGGGAAGAGGGAGAGAAAGGGGGAGAAGGGATTGGGGAGGAGACAAGAGGAGAAAAAGGGGAGGGAGAGGAAGATAGAGAGAAAAATAATTGATGATAGAAATAGATAGTAAAAAAGCACCTAAGCAAAGATAGAAAAAAGAAAGTAGAGGAGGGGAAAGGGAGGGAAAGGAGAAAAGAGGTGGAGAGCGGACAAGTGGGAGAAAAGGGGGAAGGGAGAGAGAGAAAGATGATTGATAATAGAAATAGATAAAAAAAAACACCGAAGCAAAGGCAGAAAAAAAAAGAAAGCAAAAACAACCTCCATCCCCCATACAGACAGCGAGACAGACAGACAGACAAAGACAGAACCCTCATGGTGCTTAGACCTCTAAGTAGTATGCAAATAAACCGGTGCTTCTCTTGCAGTCCTGTTGATAAATGGCGGAACGTAATGGCAGACTCTTAATGACCTACACATTAGCGTATATTCCTGGGTGTCAAAGGGTGCTTTTAACCCTTTGAAAGCCGTGAGAAAGTGTTTTGTTGGAAAGGTGTTTCTCTATTAAGATTTGTGTGAAGGAATTGTTTGTTCTCTTGTTGGGTGGCTCTGGTTTGTTGTTCCGCTTTTCTTTATTTATTTTGCCTATTCTTTTCTGTTTCTTTGTCTTTCTGTCTCTTTATTTGTCTGTATGTCTGTGTTTCTCTCTCTCTCTCTCTCTCTCTCTCTCTCTCTCTCTCTCTCTCTCTCTCTCTCTCTCTCTCTCTCTCTCTTCTCTCTCTCTTCTTTCTCTCCTCTCTTCCTCCCTCCTTTCCTTCTTTCCCCCTTCCCTCCTTCCTCCTTCCCTCCTTCCTCCTTCCCCCTCCCTCCTTCTCTCCCTCTTCCTCCCTCCCTCTCTCTCCCTCTCCCTCCCTCTTTTCCCTTCTCCCTCCTTCCCCCCTTCTCTTCCTCTCCACCTCTCTCTCTCTCTCTCTCTCTCTCTCTTCTCTCTCTCTCTCTCTCTCTTCTCTCTCTCTCTC
>NW_020870454.1:160487-167987 GCF_003789085.1 Penaeus vannamei | reverse complement strand
GGAGAATGGAGAAAGAAGGAGATGGGAAACTGACCGAAAATTATAAAAATGATGACTAAGGGGAAGGGGAATGGGAGGACGGGAGAGAATAAGAGCGAGAGAGTGGAAGGAAAATGGGAAAGACTAAAAGGAAAGAGAGAAAGAACTATGAGAAAGAGAAAGGGAGTAAGATCCAACAGAAAATTCGTAGGTGAGATAGATAGATAGAGATAAAGAGAGGGAGAGAGAGAGAGAAAGAGAAAGGGAGCGAAAATAGGAAATGAAGAAGAATGAGAAGGAGACCGAAAAGAAAACAAGAAAAAAAGAGAAGATTAAGAGAAAAAAACAGACAAAAAAGAGAGAGAGAGAAAAAAAAGAGAAAAAGAGAGAGGAAGAGACAGAAAACGAGAAACAGAAGCAGAGCAGGAGTTTCCCAGCCTCTCCGCCAGAGGGCCGAGCAACATCTTCCAAGAGATTTTATTCCTGGCGCGTTTGCTCGGGCTGTCGTGTGCTGACTGACGCATTGTCTCGGAAATTCCTTCAAAAGTTCTCATTGAATTCATTTTTGGACTCGCTGGAAATGTCATACAGTGTTAAACACACCACCGGCTGTTGTTATCGTTGTAGTTCACACTCTGGTTCCTCTATTTCGATGTTATTTCAGTGGTATTATTTCTGTTCCTTTTGTGGGTATGTTTATCATTGTGGATATCACTTTAGTTCTTAGCACTGTTCTTCTTTCTCTCATAATTATTAGGAGTATTACAATTTTCATTTTGGTACAGTTGTTATTATCGTCATTAGTACTTTTATGATTATAGAATGTTAATTAATGTTATTGTTCTAATTAATCGTATTATTATTTTTATTATCATCATCAGATAGGGGTCAGAGATGTGTGATTCATGTGTATGTGTGAATGTACATTTATATACACATATATATGTGTGTGTGTGTGTGTGTGTGTGTGTGTGTGTGTGTGTGTGTGTGTGTGTGTGTGTGTGTGTGTGTGTGTGTGTGTGTGTGTGTGTCAGTGTGTATTCATAGACACAAACGTATATGTAAAAACCCTATCACACAAGCACTTTTTCCATCAATTTTGGCGTTTCCGTCTGAAGATGAAGCTTTCCGCCAAGTACCGTTTGCAAACAGAACAGCTCCCAAACGAAGATGGTTACCACTGTTACCGTCTGACTAAACTAATTTCTATCTGGATCTTGTAGTAAGTAGGATATATACTGCTAGAATGTTTGTTTGTTTATTTTATTAATTTATTTATTACATTGATGAACTAGATCGAATAAGTGAGTGTAAACATAAGCTAATATTTTAGAACATTCGTATATATATAATATAAATAATCATATTTCTTCCAAATAACGCGATATGTATTAAAATGTTCTTGTGATTCCCGGGACCTCACTTTGATGGCGACTGTTTCTTTACAAGGGCAATGTTCCCTGCCCTCGTAGCGTGACAAGGTCAGTCCATTTCCACACGAAAAGTTCATACGGAAACGCAAAAAAAAAAACTGACGGAAGAAGTGCCAGTGCCAGGTCGGGCCTTAATGTTATCCTAATATCAATTTCGTCAAAAGAATTGTGTTCTTGAGCTGCGGTATTTGAACAAACTGCTTCGAAGCCCCATTTCGAAACGAAATGTTTTCCGAGAACACGAAGAGGTTTCCCAAGACAAGGATTTCCTTTTAATTTTTTCTCTTTTCAACATGGCACGGCGCCCTGAGATATTGTGCGACATACTAGGAGGATCGCTAATTTTCTTGGTCACTTGGGAAACATTTAGGCAGTTATTCTAGCTGTTTGTGCGTGTTTGTGAGGGTGTTAATGTCAGTGTTTAAGTATAAATACAAATGTATGTATATATTATATATATTATATATATAATATATATATATATATATATATATATATATACACATAAATATGTGTATTTGTGTGTATCTATGTATCTATGTATGTATGCATGTATGCCTATATGCATGCACATACACACACACATACCACACACACACACACACACACACACACACACACACACACACACACACACACACACACACACACACACACACACACACACATTATATATATATATATATATATATATATATATATATATATAAACACATATAAATATTTATTTTGTGCGTGCATGCTCCTTTTACATCTTTTCAAATGACGGTGATATTTCTTGTTGCTTGTGCTAACAAATCAAAATCCAAAATATTCACCGATATCAATCTCTTTCTTTTGTACATTTCTTATTCATCAATAATAAAAAAACAAACACATTTGTCACTATATTCAGTCATTGCTGTAAAGTGAAAACAAAAACCTTTATGATTTTCGTCCACGAATGTTTACACCAGTGAACACAAAAGCGTTTGCAATGTGCAGTTGCCAGTTACTTCATTGCACTGAATGTTAATCTGTAAATAATGAATGTTAATCTATGAATCTATAAAGTATATATGCATAATTATTATTGCAATTGCTCTTGCTTTCTTTGTTATCAGTTATGCAATTCTTGTCCTTATGGTTGTTGTTACAAAGATTTTATGATTATTATTATATTTATCATTCTTTATATCAACGTATCAATTTATCACCATATCACGATCATTTTAACATCATATCACTATCAATATATCACCATATCACCAATTTATCACCATATGACCATCAATTTATTGCAATTTCACAATCAATTTATCACTATATCACCATCCATTTCTCATCATAACACCAATCACCATTTCACCATCAATTTATCACCATATCACCATCCATTTCTCATCATATCACCACTCATTCATCACCATTTCACCATCAATTTATCACCATATCATCAATTCACCACCACCACCACAGAACCATCATTAATTTAGTTTTTACATTTAATCGTTGTTATATATTGGTATCAGCAGCAATACCATCGTCATGTTCGAATATCTTTATACACGAAATCAATACTAATTCGTCACCACTACCACCACACCACAGAACCATCATTAATTTAGTTTTTACATTTAAAAGTTATTATATTGGTATCAGCAGCAATACCAACGTCATGTTCGAATATCTTTATATCTTTATACACGAAATCAATACTAATAAACTCCGGACAGCGAATAGTTTATTGCAGTTAAAATCTTAAAATACACATTCCTTACCTTTAATCCGAAGTGAATGACACTGTAACGGCTGTGATTTACATTTCGGCGGTTCTCTCTGGTCCTACAACGGGGTCTGTGAATCTTCTAGGACTGTTCCGCTGTTCGATTGGGTGGTTATTGTTATAAATTACTGTCGGTGGCAGTTGCGTTAATGACATTGTTAATATTGCTATTGATTCTGTCATTGTCGTCGTTTTTTTTTTTTTAATATTCATTTACTATTGTGTTCATGATCATCATTAATGACATTGTCTCAGCTTTTAGTGCTATAGTTTTTACCCCCCCCCACTCAGGAGGTTATGTTTTTGGTTGTGTTAGTTCGATGGTTAACAGGATAGCTAATTTTTTTTTTTTTTTTTTTTTTTTTTTTTTTAATTCCATTTGTTACAATGGATATTCTTTGCTGTGACGTACTGTCTGTTTTATTTTGGCCAAAAAAGCTATGAACAGATTTTTATCATTTTTTTTATATAAGGTGTTCCGTTTCCTAATTTAGATTCCATTAGATTTTGGTGGTGATCCGGATCCAAGAATATTTTGAATGGCTGCACTAGTTACACCTATTGTCTTGGCAATGGGTGTAACTATTATTATCGTTATCTGTATCACCTCCGCCAAGAAGGCTATGTTTACGGACGTCACCAGTGTCCTTGAGAAATGCGATTTTAATGTAATTCTCTATGTGTATATATCTTTATTGCATCAGTGACCCCATTGTCTCGGCGGAGGTATGCGCTCTCTGAGTGCCTCTAGTATTTTATCTTTATTATCTTACTTATTATTGGCAAAATGCTGTGGCTAATAAAAGCATTGCTATATCCACTGCCAGTATTGCAATTGTTTATTCTTGCAAACTGCCGGTTATCGGTCCCTCGCTGAATTCCTCGACGCCAACCCTTGCGAAGTCGAGGCCAAGGCGTGAGTGGGCGGCGCGGGGTCGAGGGCGTCCTCGGCCGAGAAAGGCTGAATTATTGAAGGGCAACCTGACATATTTTCTGCATTATAATTCGGCGCCGAAGTCGATACGCGAAATGTGAGTAAATACTTGCAAGTCAGTCTCGGTTAGTGCTTGTGCTGATTCACGGTCGGTATTGAAATGGGTATGAATTTGCGGGAGTTTGGTGGTAATGAATCACGCAAAATATGGCGCCGCACTTTTGCGTGGGTGTGATTTAAGGTCGCGAGTTTCAGATCTTCATTTCGCCGTCTCAACCGATCGACCGAAGCCATAACCTGCGGAGAATCACGTTTCGCAATGACATGTTGATATCATCTTGCAAACCCCAAACCCCTTCACTTACACAGCAAGGCATGAAAATACATATTGAAAATACAGAGAAATGAATAATGTAAATTGTGAAAGTTGAAATAGCATGTCGTTTTATGTCTGCATTCGACAACATGATCGCATACATACGCCAGTGGCTGTCAACTCCAATATTACTCAGATGATGATAGACTTAATCAAGGAATTATATTTAATTAATGAGGATGACGAATACATTAATAGTGATGCTAAGTATGATGATATTAATAATTCTGATGTTAATGATAGTAATGAGAACATAATGATGATATGAATAACGAAATGTTCCTGGTAATAACGTCAAGTAAGAGAAAATAGATAAGACTAATAGAGAGGTAATATTAAATTAACTGATAACCGGATAAAGAAAAATATGAAATGATAACAGACAAATAAAGTGTAAAATTGAACGACAACGATCGAGACCAAGTTTCAGAATACTTCATTAAAAATTATTACATACTGAAGTGGACTTTATCCTTCCTATCAGGTTACAAAAATATAATGATGAAGATGCTAATGATACTGATCGGGATTAAAGATTATATTGATAGTGAAAGGAATGGAAAAGATGATAATGATTATTTTGATAATGATAACGGAAATTATAATAATGATGACAACAGTAGGCCTAATAGTAATAATGATGATAGTGATGGTGAAGAAGAGGATAAATAGTGATTATAATAAAAATGATAATAATAAAGATGATAATGACAATAATAAAATAATGATAGTAGAGATAATGATGATAATAATAATAATAATGCTTATGATAATAATCATAATGATAATGATAACAATAATAGTATGTTGATAATAATAATAATGATTATAAGGATAATTATTTAATATCATCAGATTCATAATCATTATTTTTTTATTACTATTATTATTATGATCATGATGATGATGACCATGCTGATAATAATGATAAGATATGATAATATAGTGCAACAAAATATGATATATAACAATAGTGCAACAAAATATGATAATAACAATAGTGCAACAAAATATGATAATAACAATAGTGCCACAAAACGATAAGCAATTAAGATATTTTTAGCAACAAGGAATGAATTCACTCGCGAACGAAAAAAAAAAAAAATCAATAGTATTTTTTATACTTCAATAAAATGCGATGAAATAGTTTGGTCAGTCGATTATATTAATTTTGAAGATTTTTTTTTTCTTTTTTTCTTTTATGGATGAATATGTAGAAAAAAAAAATGGATCGTTTACTAACATCAAGGTAAACTGTCTTTTTTTTTTTTTAATTATTAAAATCACGAAAGCATTATTCATTTGCAATGGAAATATGTATATGATTTTGGGGAAAGCTGTAGGTAATGATGATGGTGATGTGATGATTGATATGATGATGATGATGATGATTGATGATGATGATGATGATTGATGATGATGATGATGATGATGATTGATGATGATTATGATTATTATAGCAAAAGTAATACTTATAATAATAATAAGAATTACAATAACAAAAACAATGATGATAACAGTAACAAGAACAACAATAACAAACAAAAATTAAATTTCGCAGATTTCACTGTTGTTGAATGTTGTTTGAAAAGATCGGTTTTAGTATATGTCTCTTAATATATGAGCCATCAAACATCACTTTCCATAGAGCGGATTGTTGTCTGTTGTTCATGCTAAATATATAACACTTGTACTAATCCAACAACAATTTTTTTTTTTTTTTTTTTTTTTTTTTTTTTTAATAAAACCGAAGCGCGTAGTTTGTGTTCATGTACATTTTTGGTGAAGCATTGGTTTCGCTGGTATGTGTGTGGATGTATGCTTACATGAATGTGTGTGTGCGGATTCGCGTATGCTATTGTGTGTGTGCATGCAATATCTCCATCAACTCCACAAATGCTATCGGGTGTTCGTAAAAAATTCCAGAGCACAACGAACATCGCCGCCGTAACGCGACGGAAGAAGAGCATTTACGTCAAAACGCGGTGATGTCTGAATAGGCGCTACGGCGAGTTGCGAATGGGGATGATAAGGAACGGGGCGGTGTATATGTTGGTCCTCTTTGATAATCCTATCGATTTAACGACCACAGGCTACCCTCGTGTCCGCTCGTTTGCACTGTGTGAACGTTGCAAATATTTGCGTTTTGTTCGAGCCGCCATTCTGATAGCTTCAAAATGGCTATGTATATATCGTGTATTGCAATACAAGGGTAGCATCATTGCAGGTTTTCTGCTGTTTGTGACGCGTACATTTTTAGGCTTCTTGCATTACTAACTATACAATTCGTAAACAGAATGTGACGCGGCCACAGTACGAACAGAATAACAAATAGTACCGTTTGATATCCATCGGAATTCCACTTCGGACGAAGCAAAACGCGGAAGAGATACATTTCGGTTGTGTGTGTCGTCCGAGGAGGAGGTCATGGTGCATTCGAAACGTCACGATTAATGCTGTTCTTCTTGCGTCTTTCATCCATGTAATGTGTTTGTGCTCTCTGTCCACATTTCATTATTTTATAAGTTGCGTAATACAAACATTGGTTTATATCACCTCTGACGAGTTGTCATTTTCGAGAAACGTCCGCAAGTGAGAATGCAAAGGCCATCAAACCGACACGTGTACCTACTTACCATTTCACTTCCGAGAATAAGGGATCTCGGTAATGTGATTATTGGCTTGGGTAGACATTGTTCAACTCCTGCGGCTCTTCCCTCGGTGTCATGTAACACCATAAAACGCAAAAGACGCATGAGATGGCAGACTCAGACAGAAACGGAAGCCGAAGGACCACCTCGAACACCAAGGGTCTTAAGCATGAGGAAGTGACGCCGTGACAGAGGGAGAAATCCAGATATTATAGATACGAATATATTATCTTGGTAATAAGGACTCGCCAATACTAATAAGAAGAACTAAAGCTTTGATCATGATTCAGAAATGCAATAAATACTCAAAAGAAGAATGGTATTGAATTAGAAGAACATAAAACTGAAATTATAAAAAATAT
>NW_020870454.1:147987-150487 GCF_003789085.1 Penaeus vannamei | reverse complement strand
CCATTTATCATATTCTTCACTTCATATTATTATTATTATTATTATTATTATTATTATTATTATTATTATTATTTTTATTATTATTCACCCCATTTATTCATATCTTCCTTCTTTTTTTCTTCGTCTTCTTTTCTTCCTTTCTTCTTCTTCATCTTCTTCTTCATCACCCCATTTATTTATATTCTTCACTCCGTGTTCACTCCGTCTCTCACTCCTCGTAATACTGAAGAAATTTGCATATGGTGATCAGTCCAATGATAACGTAATGTAAAGTGAACTGAATTCGATAAATATGACTTTGTATCAGGAAAAAAAAGACTTGAAAGAAAAGCAAAATTTGAAAAATTATGAGGGAAGGCGAGAAAGAATGAAAGGACAGAAAAGGAAAGTAAGCTTAAGATAAATCCAAGACACACACACAAAAAGAAATAAAAAAAAATAAAAAAGACATGAAAGATGAGGAGGAGAAAATAGATAAACATTCTTCAGTTGCAAACCACAAGCTTCTCACTGAACTGCAAGGCGTGTCTTTCCTCCCTTCCCCCTTCCCCGTTCTCCCCTCCCTCCTCTTCCTCCTCCTTCCCTTTCCTCTCCTCTCCCCCTCCCATTTCTTCTCCCCTTCCTGCTCCTCCTCTTCCCCGCCTTCACTCCCTCCTCCCCTTCTCGTCTCCCCTCCCTTTCCCTCAACTCCCGTCCTCCGCTCTCCCTCCCGCGCTTCTTCCATCCCCCTCCCGTTTCCTCTGCCCTCCTGCTCCCTTTCCTCCTCCCGTTTTCCCCTCCCTACTCTCTCCCTTTCTCCCTCACTCCCTCTTCCCGTTTTCCCCTTCCTGTACCTTCCTTCCGGTTTCTCCTCCCCTCCTCCCTCTCTCCCCTTTCCCTTCACTCCTCTTCCCGGTTCCCTCCCTTCCTGCTCCCCCATCCCCCTCCCTCCCCCTCACTCCGTCCTCCGTTTCCTCTCCCTTCCTCCTCCCTTCCCCCTCTCATTCCCCCTCTCCTCCTCCTCCCTCCTGCTTCCCTCCTTTCTTCTCTCTTCTCTTCCCTCTCCCCCCCCTTCTCTCTCTCCATCCTCCCCATCTTCACACTTTTCAAAACCCCTTCCCCTCCACCCCCACCTCTTCCCCGTCCACCCTGAAATCTCTAATGTCTTTCCATCTCCTTCTATCCTCTCTCCTTTCATTCCAATCCTCTTCACACCACTCCTTTTCCCTCCCTTTTCACATTTTCAATTCCAATTCCTCCCCTCCCCTGTCCTTCACCCTTCCCCTCCCTTCCACCCTTCCATTTCCAACCCTCTTCTCATCATCCTTCCCTCCCTTCCTCCCTTCCCTTCCATCCCTCCTCTGTTACCCCTCTCAACCCCTTGCAGTCCTCCCTATCTCCCTCCCCACTTCCCCAACACTTATTACCCCTTCCAATCCTTTCACGCCCTTTCCTTTCCCTCCCCTCCAACCTTCCCTTCTTGCCTCCCCTCCACCCCACCCTTCCCTCCCTTTTCTCCCTCTCCTTCCCTCCACCCCTACCTTCCTCCCTTCCTTCCCTCCTCTCCACCTCTCCCCTCCTCCCATCCTCTCCACCTCTCTCCTCCTATCCCTCTCACCCCCGCCTTTCCCCTTCCTCCCCTCCACCCCCTCCCTTTCTCCATCCCCTTCCACCCCTCCCTTTCTCCCGTCGCCCTCCACTCCCCCTCCTCCCCTCCACCCCTCCCTTACTCCCTCGCCCCTCACTCCCCTTCCTCTCCTTCCACCTCTCCCTTTCCTCCGCCTCTCCCTTCACCCTCGCCCTACCCCCTCCTCCCTCCCCGCCCCTCCCCGCCCCCTTCAGGCGCCCCGGCAGGAGTAGGAAGTAATGGAGATCAAAGACAGGCTCTAACACAGCCCAGGCGCGCCCGTGATGCATCGGTCGGTATCGGGTTGCAATGCCATGTTGACGGCGGGCGCTGGCGAAATGTGTGCTGTGCAAGCGAGCTGTCCGTGCACGGAGGCTCGTCCGTCGGAGCGGGGGGTTTTGATGTGGGGTGGATTTTGTCTCTTTTCTTTTTTTGTCCTTTGTTTTTTCTTGTTTTTTTTGTGTGTGATTTTTTTTTTTTTTATCTTTCTCTGTCTTCTCTTCTATTCTCTTCCCTTCTCTTCTCGTCCCTTCACTTCTTTTTTTTCTCTTCTCTTCTCTTCTCGTCCCTTCACTTCTCTTCTCTTCTCTTTCTTCTCTTCTTCTAATTCTTTCCCTTCTCTTCTCTTCAACTTCTCTTCTTTTCTTTTTTCTTCTCGTTTTCCCCTTCTCTTCACTTCTCTTTTCTTCTCTTCTCTTCTCTTCTCTTCACTCTTTCCATCAATTGGCTTGTCTGGGGACCAAATTGGTCATGAAATTGACCAAAGATTGTGCGCAATTGCACGGCTTTGCAAATGTCTACGTTGTGATTAATCGTTTTTTTGATTTTTTTTTTTTTATAAACAGAACAAAAAAGAAATAAAAAAATAAACTCCCCCTTTTTTCGACGTTGTGA
>NW_020870454.1:120004-122504 GCF_003789085.1 Penaeus vannamei | reverse complement strand
TATCAATGGATGTCAAGTATACGAATATTATTTGGGTCGGGCCTTGCACAATTTTAACATTTTTAAGTCACAGCGGCTTGGATGATCAACAGCCCCCTTAATTACATATGTATGAGATGTTTTCGTGGATGTGAATAATAAATCCAATCCAGAATAAAAAAAAGACTAGTTTTGGCGAGTCGACGCCAGCGCTGCCACCGCTTGGGAAAATGTCTTTCAAGATGTGGCTCAGATTTCTTTGAAGATCAGGTTTTTTTTTCAAGGTATGATAACTTTCATTATCATATCTTCATCTTTATCTTATCATAAATTCCCGTCTGGATGTTTTTGTCAGCCAGGGATGCCAGTAATGGATTTCGAATCCGGCTGGATTGCTCCTCAGATTCCATCGAATCCACTCTAACTATTCATCTTTAAATAAAATCAGATTCAATTATTTCAACATTCTATTCCAATATTATTTCTGCACTGCCCTGATCTATCTAACTATTCATCTTTAAATAAAATCAGATTCAACTATTTCAACATTCTATTCCAATATTATTTTTTTTTGCAGTGCCCTGATCTATCTAACTATTCATCTTTAAATAAAATCAGATTCAATTATTCCAACATTCTATCCCAATATTATTTTTTGCAGCGCCCTGATATCTTAGATAATGCTTATAAAAAGATACTTTTCAGAGAATTTTTCCTCCTCTTAAAATACAGGGACAGTCTCAGTTTTATTTTCCTCTCCCGGAACACGAGAAGAACCGCGGTTCTTTCGCAACAACCGGCCTTCCTCGTAAATCGGCTCAGCTGGGCACTCAGCGCTCCTCTCCTTTTAAAGTAGTCTTTCAGCCTTTCTCGACTCTATATATGCACGCGTGTATATATACATACACACACAGACACACACACACACACACATATATATATATGTATATGTATATATAATACATATAATACATACATACATCACTATATATTTATGTGTGTATGTATGTGTGTATGTGTGCGTGTGTCTTTTTGTAGCTTCCCGAAACTCCAGACACTTTGATACTTGTTTAATGTTGTGCCATGGTCGCTTCAGCACACGATTATCCTCGAAGTTTGTACTGACAAAAAGGATTGAAAAAAAGGAAGGTATTTTTCTTTATTTCACGAAAGAGAAGTCAACAGAAAACCATGGAAGCACTCAATATGCAGGGATGATATTTAACTACAAGCAAAATATTGTAGAAGATTCAAACAAGATGGATAAAGTTCTTAACTGCTCCTCAAATATAATGGTTTATACACACTCCTTTTCGCTTCGCAAAGCTGTGAAAACTTTCAAATGTGTTTCTCAGATTCATTCAAAACATTTCTTTGTTATTACTTACATTGCTCTTCTTATGAAAACTTATCGTATCCACAGTGAGTGAGCTCTGTGTCCGAATCAGATAACTTTATAATACCAAACTGAGGTATTTACTTGTCTCAAGGCCCTATCACATTAGCGCTTTTTCCGTCATTTTTTTTTTTGTTTTGTTACGAACGAACTCCGTATGGAAATCATGTAAACAAACATGGCGCTGTCGGACTGAGGTTCCGGGAATCACACGAACATTCTCGTGCATACTACGTCATTTTAAAGAAATATAATGATGTGTATTGTATACACGAATGTTCTAAAAATATTAGCTCATGTTTACATTCACTCATCCTATCTAATTTATTGATAGCACAAGAAAATTAGTCAGACGGAAACGGTCGTAACCGTCTTGGTCTGGGAGGCGTTCCGTTTGCAGACGATCCTGAAGAAGAAAGAAATTGACGGAAAAAGTGCTAGTGTGTTAGGCCCTTTATTGACGAAATTATATCAGTGATTCAAGATACATAGTCTATTCTCATATTTTTGAGCCTGTAAGGATGTGTCGTAGAGGTCCAGAATGATTTTAAAGGAATTATTTTCAATAACGTCATGATTGACTTCAAATTTTACCCATATCGAGTGATCATGCCTTTGATGTACTGCTGAAATGACACAAAAACACATTATGCACCCTTAAAATGCAGATTTGTGTAATGAAACACGATACAATTCGTAATTCATGAAAATGTAAATTCCCATCTGAGCCTGCGTGAAATACCGCGCTCTGATTGGCTCTTCGCAGTTTATCAAGCCGTAACAAGGAAGAGGCAAACACTTTGATAATAAAATGAAAAGATGAAGTGCGCGTAAAGGACAAACTTGTATCAAAGTGTATCAAACTGTTTGGGGTTTCGGGGATGCTACGAAAAGGCCTTATATTTATATATCTGTATATCTATATATACATATATAAATCTATATCTATACCTCTCTATATAAACACACCACACCACACACACCACACACACACACACACACACACACACACACACACACACACACACACCACACACACACACACACACACACGAGCACTGAGGACTAGTTCGGAGTAGTAGCGCGTCCAGCAGCCCAGAGTAAGCCCGGTTGAGGTAATCCAGC
>NW_020870454.1:95817-98317 GCF_003789085.1 Penaeus vannamei | reverse complement strand
TCTTCTTGTAAGCACGTGTCTCTCATCCTAACCTTATACTATCAGTCTTGTTTTCAGATTGCACTAAATTGATGTCTAGGAGATTGAGATTTAGTTGCAAGAAACCTTTATATAAATATTGTTCATTGCGTATTCTTTATACTAAAAAAATTGAAAGAAAAACAATCAGCGTGATAGTATACCATATACATACATGTACTCATACACACACACACACACACACACACACACACACACACACACACACACACACACACACACACACACAACACACAAACAACACAAACAAAAACACACACACACCACACTCACTCACAACACACACACACACACAACACAACAAACACACACAATACATCATCCACATACGGCGGAAATGAAACATACAGACAAACACACAAAACACATATATATATCCCCACACTTCCTCCGCCACACGACCCCAAGTTCCGCTCTATTAGGAACGACCACAAAACGACCTTTGCGGATGATGGACGAGTCGGTAGGCCTACAATATGGCCGGATTACAGTTCTCTTATATATATGTATGCAGTTATGCATATGTGCAGTGAGTTTGTGTTGATTTATGAATATATGTGTGTGTACATATACATATATATGTATATATATGTATACATATACATACATATAAACATATAATATATATATAATATATATATATATATATATATATATATATATATATATATATATATATATATATATATATATATAGTATATACATATCGCATCTATCTATCTAGAGAGAAATCACTCTCTCTCTCTCTCTCTCTCTCTCTCTCTCTCTCTCTCTCTCTCTCTCTCTCTCTCTCTCTCTCTCTTCTCTCTATATATATATATATATATATATATATATATATATATATATATATATATATATATATATATATATATATATATATATATAATATATATATATAATGTATATACACACACACACACATACACACACACACACACACACACACACACACACACACACACACATGTATATATATATATATATATATATATATATATATATATATATATATATATATATATATATATATATATATTATATATATATATATATATATATATATATATATATATATATATATATATATATATATATATATACATATATATATATATATATATATATATTATATATATATATATATATATATATATATATATATATATATATATATATATATATATATATATATATATATATATTATATATATATATATATATATATATATATACATATATCTATATCTATATCTATATATATATATACATATATATATATATATATATATATATATATATATATATATATATATATATATATATATATGTATACATATATGTATAATACATATACACACACACACATAATATATAATATATATATATATATATATATATATATATAATATATATATATATATATATATATATAATAATATAATATATACATACATGCGCATCTATCTATCAGTCTAGAGAGAAATCTCTCTCTCTCTCTCTCTCTCTCTCTCTCTCTCTCTCTTCTCTCTTCTCTCTCTATCGTTTTCTTTCTCCACTTTATGATAAGCTGACGTGCTATTGGCACTGGCACTAAGTCTGGCACTCCAATAATATAAAGTTTTAGATAAATATTTTGTTTTTGGTTTTAGAAAGTCGTTCTAATATAAAGTCATGTAACTGTGATTAACTCCCAACGGAAGTTAATTATTGATATCAAAGGTCATAAAAGAGAGATCTGAATCATCCGAATTTATAACTATTAGTCTCATATTAATGTAATTGATTTGCTAAAGCCAACACTGTTATGATTTAATTTTAATCCTCAACAGAAGAACAAAACTTTTTGTTGGCTCAAGTTCCAATCTGAAAACCTACCTGTCATTAAGGCTTGACAGAAAGCAAAGGTCAGCATCAGATATCAATCAAGCATTAGCAAATTGTCATTGCAACATGTATGCACAGAGAAGATCTTTTCCTGTAGGTTAGTATCATTTTATAATTCTTGCAATATGGCATCTTGACCTTTACTGACCTTATGGGAAGTTGATATGATAGTTTATATAGATAGTTTGTTTTGTTTCATCGCAAGAGCTGACGACAAGGAATGCTGCAATATTGAAGTGAGTTTTGTATGCTTTTC
Organism: Penaeus vannamei; assembly: GCF_003789085.1. NCBI lineage: Eukaryota > Metazoa > Arthropoda > Malacostraca > Decapoda > Penaeidae > Penaeus > Penaeus vannamei. The sequence continues at coordinate 96,134 of NW_020870454.1, read as the reverse complement.
CTGTAGTCTGAAGTTTTCTCTATCGCTCTCTCAAATCTATCTATCTATCTATCGAAATGTCTGTCTTTATTTGTCAGTCTTCTTGCCAGTGACGATATGTTCTCAAACATCACACATTAATCATACAAACATACACTCATACTCGTGGATACAAAGACTCTCAAATCTAACTATCTATCTAAATGTCTGTCTATCTGTCTATTTGTCAGTCTTCTTGCCAGTGACGATATTTCTCAAACATCATACAAACATACACTCATACTCGTGGATACACAGACACGCACACACACAGAATCAATGGCCATTTTGCCTACCAA
>NW_020870454.1:85817-90817 GCF_003789085.1 Penaeus vannamei | reverse complement strand
GACTGAGAGAATTTTTGCAATTGGACTGAGAGAATTTTTGCAATTGGACTGAGAGAATTTTTGCATCTGCAGAGAATTTTTGCATATGGACTGCAGAGCAAATTTTTGCATCCCGCGGTGAAAGAATTTTTGCAATTGACTGAGAGAATTTTTGCATCCGGCCGTTTTTGAATTGGACTGAAGAATTTTTGCAATTGGACTCGAGAGAATTTTTGCATTGGACTGAGGAATTTTTGCAAGAGAGCAATTTGGACTGAGAGAATTTTTTTGCAATTTTTGCAATTGGGACTGAGAGAATTTTGCAATTGGACTGAGAGAATTTTTGCAAGTTTGGAATGAGGAATTTTTTGCACTGGGCGAGAGAATTTTGCAATTGGACTTGGAGAATTTTTTTGGATAAGAGAATTTTGGCAATTGGACTGAGAAATTTTTGCAACAGAGAATTTTTGCGCAGAATTTTTTGCAATTGGTCTGAGAGAATTTTTTGCAATTGACGAGAGAATTTTTGTCAATTGGGGCTGAGAGAATTTGCAATCTGGCTGAGAGAATTTTTTGCACCCGTGTTGATAAGAATTTTTGCAATTTTGAATTCTGAGATGATATTTTTGCACCCGGTGAATAGACCTTTTTTGCACTTGGACTGCAGAGAAATTTTTTGCAACCGGGTTGAAAATAGTAATTTTGTTGCAATTGACTATATTGATGGAGATTTTTTTGCACCGGGTGAAAGAATTTTTGCTAACGACAACATATTTTTTTCGCAACATGCTGGAGAGAGAATCTTTGTAAAAAAGTCTCTTGATAATTAGTTTTTTTCCAATGCTAGTTCGCAGGTTTTGCAACTGTGATAATATGGTTCTTAGTGGATGCTTTAGAGGAAGAGGTGGTGGGGTGGGGTGGGGTTGGGGGGAAAGTGGGGAGGGGGGGGGCAGAGGTGCGGGGGAGATGTGGGGTGGTGGGGATGGGAGGGGGGGGGCGTGGGGAGAGTGGAAGGGGGGGGCAGAGGTGCGGGGGAGATGTTGGGGGGTGGGGGAAGTGGAGGAATTTGGTGGAGAAGGGTGGGGTGGGGGGGTAGGGGGGATGGAGGGGTGGGGCGTGGGAGAGTGGGGGGGATTAGGAGCGTGCGGGGGAGATGTGGGGTGGGGGGAGTGGGAGGGAATTTGGTGAGAAGGGTGGGGGGGAGGGGGGGTGGGGAAGTGTCCTCTCCCGTCTCCCCCCCTCCCTCCCTCTTCATTTTCTACCTCCCCTATTCCTTCTCCCTCTCATTCCATCCTCCCAACCGTCCCCCACCCCCCCTTCCCCTGCGCTCCGCCCCTCCCCTCCTCCCTCCTTCCCCACCCGCCCTCGATCCCTTAAGGTCCAGACGAGACAACAATTAGCCACGGGGGGGGGAGGAGGGAGGGGGGGAGTTCTCGGGGGAAGGAGAAGCGGCGGGGGTTGTGCGGGGGGGGGTGGGGGGAGGGAAGGGAGGGAGTAAGGTAAGGGCGGTGGGGGAGGAGGGAGCAAGGAGAGGGCAGTGGGGAGAGGGGAAGGGGATGGGGAGTGGTAAAGGGGGGAGTGGGTAAAGGAGGGGAGAGAAGGGCGTGGGAGCGATGAAGGGAGAGGGGGGGGGGCGCGGGGAGGGGGGGAAGGGAGGGGTAGGGGAGGGGGGGGAGGATTACGTAGGGAGGGGGGGAATGGGGGGGGGGTTGGGGGGGCGGGGGGAGGGGGGAGAAGAATCGGCGCCTAAAGCCAATTTATTCCAGGAAGGAGAGTGGAATCGGGAATAATATTTCGGATTTCGGGAATCATTCGGAATCGGGAATAATATTTTCGAAATTTCGGGATGTTTTGGAATTGGGAATGATGAATCGCGATTTCGGGGAAATTTTCGAAAATCGGGGAATGATGATTTGGAATCGGAAATGATTTGGGTTTTAAGGAAAAGATTAGGAATCGGGAACGACGGCTCAGAATCGGGAATGAGGATTCGGAATCGGGAATCATCTAGTTTGATTTTTGTTTTTTGTTTTTTTTAGAGTATTTTTTGTCAACATCACAATTATTGTTATTATATTAATTTCGTCACTATCATATTTCCCTTCTCATCATCACTCTCATCTCATCATTATCATTATCTTTATTTCTTCCTCATCTTTATCAATTTCCTCCTCATTGTTATCATCCCCACCTCATGATATCGTCATCACTTTTACTCTTCCATTTACCATCATCACCTCTTCACCATCACCACACTCATCACCATCATCTCCCTCTTTGTATCATCATCATTATTTCCTTCTCTTGTCACCCTCACCACACTCCCTCTCCTCCTCCTCCTCAAGATCACCATATTTCTTGCCAGTTGTCACCATCACCACGCTCACTCTTATTTTTCTATTTGTGTCATCACCATTATGCACTTCTCATCACCATCGTCTATTTTTTCTCTGTCATCACCATCAACTAATTCTCTGTGCTATCAACATCATCTCATTCTCATCACCATCATCTATCTCTTTGTATTATCATCATCATCATCATCAACAACATCCCTATCTCTTTGTAATCATCATTTCTCATCACCTCATCTCTTCTCATTACCAGCATCTCCCCTCTCTGTTTCACACACCATCATTTTCTTTATCATCACACCTCTCATTCTCATCACTCATCTCCTTTCTATACCATCATCTCCCCTCTCCAGTCACCCATCTTCATCATTCTCACACCATCATCCCTCTCCGTAATTCAGCATCACATCACATCACACTCTAACCATCACAGCATCACATCACCTCACTCTCCACCATCCAATCATCTCCCTCTCCGTAGATCACCATCACCTCACTCTCACCACATCAATCTCTCCCTCTCCGTAGCATCACCATCACCTCACTCTCACCACCATCATCTCCCTCTCCTCAGCATCACCATCACTCACTCTCACATCCCATCATCTCCCTCTCGTAGCATCACCATCACCTCACTCTCACCACCATCATCATCTCCCTCCGTAGCATCACCATCACCTCACTCTCACCACCATCATCTCCCTCTCCGTAGCATCACCATCACCTCACTCTCACCACCATCATCTCCCCTCTCGTAGCATCACCATCACCTCACTCTCACCACCATCATCTCCCTCTCCGTAGCATCACCATCACCTCACTCTCACCACCATCATCTCCCTCTCCGTAGCATCACCATCACCTCACTCTCACCAACCATCATCTCCCTCTCCGTTAGCATCATCAACCATCACCTCACCTCAACCACCATCATCTCCCTCTCCGTAGCATCACCATCACCTCACTCTCACCACCATCATCTCCCTCTCGTAGCATCACCATCACCTCTCATCTCTCTCCGTAGCATCACCATCATACTCCACTCATCTCCCTCTCCGTAGCATCACCATCACCTCACTCTCACCACCATCATCTCCCTCTCCGTAGCATCACCATCACCTCACTCTCACCACCATCATCTCCCTCTCCGTAAGCATCACCATTCACCCCACTCTACACACCATCATCTCCCTCTCGTCCATCACCAGCATCACCATCACTCACTCTCCCCACCATCATCTCCCTCTCCGTAGCATCACCATCACCTCACTCTCACCACCATCACTCCCTCTCCGCATCAATCATCAACCATCAAAGACCACCACCATATTTTCCTCAGTCATCACCATCACCACCACCACATCTCTCTGTCATGGGGGTTGGATAACCCTTCTCTAAGACTCCAGTATGTATGTATGTATGTGTGTGTGTGTGTATGTGTGTGTGTGTATGTATGTAAGTATGTGTGTATGTATGTATGTATGTATGTATGTATGTAGGTAGGTAGGTATGTATGTGTGTGTATGTATGTATGTATGTGTGTATGTATGTATGTGTGTGTGTGTATGTATGTGTGTGTGTGTGCATGTATGTATACATGTATGTATGATGTATGTAATGATATGTATGTATGTATGTATGTATGTATGTATGGTATGTATGTATGTATGTTGTATGTATGTATGTATGTGTATGTATGTATGTAATGTATATATGCATGTATGTACGCATGTATGTATCTATGCATGTGTGTGTGTGTATGTGTGTGTGTGATTCTGTGTGTGTGTTTGCCTGTGTTTGTGTGCGAGCTATAATTAGGCCTAATACATGCTCTCCCCCAACATAGGCCTATAACAAATCAGAGCACCTGTCGTTCGTCTTGGGCGCTAATAAAAAGTCTAGGGGCGTGTAGGCCTACTTTCATTTTATCTTTTTTTTTTTCTTTTTTTTTTACTTTTTTTTTTTTTTTTTTTGTAATACTAATGTCGTTAGGGTTATTAGTTGAGGTTCAATGATTAGGTTTTTAAAATTTCTTTTATTATTATTATTATTATTGTTGTTGTTATCATTATCATTATTATCATTATTATTATTATTATCATCCTTATTGCTATTGTTATTATTATTATTATTTTCATTATTATTATCATTATCATTATTATCATTACTTATTATTACTATCATTATTATTAAATCATTATTTTAATTTGTACGCAAAGACAAATTCCACTTTATATTTTTTTCATCTATATCTTCTTCTTTTATTCTGTTTAGACTAATACAAAGGTCTAGGGAATTAAAAGCCTAACTTAAATTTTTATTTGTTTGTTAAGGCTAGTTTCACTTTTTTTTCGTTTTTCGTTTTTTCGTCATTTCGCTTTTTACACGAATATAAAAGTCTACGGGGATACAGCCCTACTTTCACTTATCTAATTTTCCTTTTCTATTTTTACTTTTTACTTTCTAAACTAATTAAAAAAGTCTAGGGGGACAATAGCCTATTTTCGCTCTCTCTTTTTTTGTTTTTTTTTCTTCTCTCGCATTTTACTTTGATAGATATAGGGGAATACGAGCCTAATCTCACCTCTTTCTTGTACTGATGAAAAAAATTTAGGGGATAACTAGCCTAGTTTTCAAGTTGTCTTTCATTTTTTTCTCTTTTTTTCC
>NW_020870454.1:63605-76519 GCF_003789085.1 Penaeus vannamei | reverse complement strand
AGAGAAAGAGAAAGAGAGAGAAATATCAAACTCGGTACTTCAATGAATATATTCATAACATGACACCTGCTATTATTAATAAACAAGGCATACAAGACTGGTATTGTAGCATAAATCTCTTTTTACCTCTTAATTTTTCTAAGGCATCCATATCCTCCTTGTAGTCGTATTTATCATCGTAGTTTGCACCTTCAGGGTCTGGCAGGGTCATGGTCTCATATTCTTCCTCGTCTTCCTCCTCTTCCTCTTCCTGCTCGCAACCGTCCTGAGACATGGCATCGACAGGGGCAAATTCGCTGTTGTCCATCTGACTGTCAAGGTCGTCTTCATCTTCATCACCATTGTCCTCTTCTGTGCACACAAGACACATATATCATAAAAAATTCCTTTTACTGAATGGATAAATATGTGAATGAATGAAGGAATAATAAGTAATAATAACTTTTAAAAGGAGACATATTTGGGGAGATAAGAAGGGAGTGCAATAAGAACAAAAGCAACAATTATAAAAAGTAGAATGACAATATAAAATGAATAACAAGAAACCTTTACGAAAATAGTGCATAGAAAGGACAAGCAATCGGATAACTAAAGAAGTACAATCACGACCACTTTGAACTCAGCCAGAAACACAATCGGAGAAATAAATACATTACTGAAAATACTACCTTCACTGTCCAAAATCCACGCTGCCTGGTACTCTGACGTTCCCTTTGGCACTCTCTTCGTCCTTGGCTTCGGCTTCACATTCTCCTCCGCTTCTTCAAGCTCCTCTTGGGTCGGCCAAGTCTGTTCTCCTTCCATAGGGTCAACCTGCCAGCCAACACCTCAAATTAGTCTAATTGGTAATGATATACTTGTGTGAAGCCAATTTTAAAATATGTTAATAGGGATAAACATGCTTGTGTAAAAACAGATCAAATATGTATAATTCTATTGAAGATTTAACTGGCATTCATCAATTACATTCCTTATGAAGTCAAGCTATTCATTCTCACTTATACCGTTTTCCACATCAGTCACAACGACCTCTTTGAACGTCTCGCAAACTAAAAGCAAGTAAAGAACAAACAAACCTCATTCGTTGATACAAGCGTTTCTTGGTGCTCAGGATCGGCCTCCTCGATCAGCTGCGGTTCATCATTTGTCATGGTAGCGTTCTTGCCTCTGCGCTCCAGGGGATGGGGGTCCTCCAACAAGTAGGTGTGACTCATCTGGAAGTCTCCCCATCCTGGTACGTGGACGAGGCCATTCACTGACAGCGGTTGTCCTCGCACGTATCCATACACTTTCAAAGTCCCTGTTGGACCCTAATGGAGAGCAAGCATGTATAAATGTATAATTCTTTCAGTATAGATTGTAATTTCTTTTAACTTCCATTTTTTCTTTCTTATTTGGTATAATTTTTGTTATATTATCATTACACAAGAAATAAAAGCAATCACTGGTCAATTAAAAAATCTCTGTGGCTATGTCTGTTTTGTATTAAACTGTCTTGAGAACATCTGCCAGGTATACTGTTGCTCACTGCTGAGTGAAAAGAGCTATTCTTGGGGGGAGAGGGAGAGGAAGATGGAGAGAGAGAGATAGAGATTGAGAGAGACAGATAAAGAGAGAGAGAAAATGAGAGAGACAAAGAGAGAGAGAGAGAGGCAAAGATACATAGTGCTCTGATTGCTCTTTGTATTTGGTTATTTTGAGAAATGGTCACCGTATGAAATTTGATAAGGCCTTTTGAAAATTCCAATGTGTGACACTCTAAACAAAATCTGCACCAGTACATGTAAAGGGCACAACTATATATAAGCACCAAACGGAACTGATCTTGTGAAATACCCCAGCATACCAATACCTCCAACCTACCTTTTCCTCAAACTCGACCTTCTCCGCCATCATGTGTGGTCTGTTGTCCTTGAAGAAGATGGAGCGCTGCTTTTGCGAACCAATGTGCCGCAGAATGAGCATCGCATCCTGGTCACTCTCTAATGTGAAGAGCTTGGCATTTCCGGGGAACCTCGACTCGATCTCCTTGACGACACGCTGCCTCATCTGCATTTTTCTCTGTTATCAAACAAGAGTGAATGCATTAGAACGCCTGTTAGAATGTGTCTATTACTTATCTAAAACTCCAATATAAAATATTATACATTTACCTCAGAATATAAGTAAATCAACACCCTGAAGACAAAGAAATAAATCCAAATGTTTATGCTCTGATATAAAATAATCATAGGAAAGTATCAGCTTCTCAACTCCTTACTATTCACAAAAGAAACCCACTTCATCTCAACTCCCTTTCCTTTCCAAATGAAAAAGTGTTGAAAAACGAACAAACGAAAAACTTAAAGAAAAGAAACACACCAGAATAACAGTTATAAAAATATGAGTAAAATAAACAATTCATGCCAAACAACACAAGCAATTTCCAAACCATTCTTTCAGGAACCACAAAAATTCACTTGTATTTATGCTAAACAGACAACCCACAGATGGAAACCATCCATGAGACAGGAATAACATCATGAGGAGCGATGAATGAAAATTTATGACGCCATAAAGCCAGATTTCACTGAAATGTTCTCTTCTAGTTTTGAGTAATAAATATCTATTAACCTAAAATTGCCAGAGATGACATGTACATTCATGCCTATTGTTGTTTAGTACAATAATTGTGTTTAGAAACAGGTGGCTCTGCAAGTGGTCAATCACCAGGGAATCAATCCCTACCTATCTCATCTATTTCCATTTTTTCCTTGACTTCAGAAATATTTTTCTTTCCTTCATACTACCTTTTGCATTACTAATAACATTATGACAATCATAATGTCAAGAAAAATAAAAACAGCATTGATATCAAGCCCTTGCTGTCAGTCTGAAAATTCCCCATCAATCACTTCTACCAGGAAATGTTAAAAGCAGTCCACCTGGTCTTTGCATTATTCAACTGATCTGTCCAGCCCACCACGGGGAGCTCCAGTCTGCTAGTGCAAAAGCAACTTATGACAGCGTGTAGGTGAAATATCTCATGATGGCTATAGCTATCTCTAGCAGTAAGGGGTTGACAGCATTCACAAAAACAAATTTTTCCCTAAGCTCAAGGAAAGGGGAAATCAGGTAGGGCATACTAATTGACTCCCTGGCGGCTAAGCACTTATGGAGCCATCTATGTGTCAACATATTTCACAAAACAAAACTACTGTAGACATTACGTGTTCTTTGCGGAAGTGGGTCATGTAGCTTGAATTCCGAAATTACCCGTTACACTCATACCTTTTCCTACATTTACTACAAAGATTCTTATGACTCAGGGAGGGTTAATACCCATGGGAGAGAAAGCAAAAGAATATGAAAGAGAGAGAAAAAAAAGAAAAGAAAAGAAAAAAATTACTATAGTTATAGTTCTAACTCCTATCTTTACTGCACGTACGTCTGTTACATGTTTTGCAGGAATGGCAGCAGAAAATAAATGATATCAACCAAGGACATCTCATCAGATCTCATCAAAGCACGACAAGTTTTCTGGGATAACAACCTAGGGTCTTGTAAACTCATGTACATGTTTGTCACAGGACTCCAAACTCTGAATATTATCCCTGTGTAGATTTCTGAAGAAATGTATTGCACAATAATTTCTTTAATAAAATAAATAAAATAAATAATAAAATAAATAATATAAATAAAGAAATTTCTGAAGAATTCATTGCACAAGAAATACTACAACTTATGACACAAAGGAAACCAAACCACCATGCATACCTACTTCATAACACTACATGAGAGAAGGTCAATCTCCTAGAGAATATAAACAAAATTCTAAGCATGCCACACTCAAAACATAAGGAAGAAAATACCCAAGTCTCATTATTAAACTTGTGACACACAGACACAGACACAGACACATACACGCACACAGACACACACGCACACACAGAGACACACACACACGCACACAGACACAGACACAGACACACAGGCACACTGACACACACACACACACACAAAATCTCACTGGTTCCCATAGTATTCACAAATCTTAAAACTGAGATAAGTACATGATATGGAACTCAAAACACACCTCTTAGAATAACTACAAATAACCACACACAAAGGCCGTCTGTTAATATCAAAAACACATCTAAAAAGACAATGCATAAGATACATTGGACTTTTTCGCCGGGGACGGTCCCAGGACAAGACGAGAACTCAGCTCCTCGTCTAAGCTCCCTGTGTCCATCTCCTCCGGGACACCTGATGTTGCCTGCAGTTCCCAAGATTTGCGTTTCAAATATCTTTATCTTAAAACAGGCCTATCTCTATGGGTTACATGTTCAACTGAGTTTTCAAGGGGCAACAGAGCAGTCCTCTCTTCCTTTTTCTTTTTTTATAATAAAAGCAAATTATCAAATGAAAATACAAAGACTTACAAGAAAGAAATGAATGAAGGAAATATAAAAAATGAGAGAAAATCCAACATGAGAATAAATCGTCCAAGAGATGAATAAATAACAAAGTAACGCAACACCAATCTACACGCACCTTGTGGGCCATGTCATCCATGGACGCAGCGATGTGTATAGTCGCAGGTAAAGCTTGGGCCATGATGGACGACAACACAAGTTCAGCCGCGTCCTCCACTTCGTCACGGGGTGGCCATAACAGCATGAGTGTGTTGCTAACCTGTCGGACAAATAGGTTTTTTAAACAGTTATCAGAAAACATGTCTCACTAATATTTTTAAATGTAAGACAAAAATAAATGCACAGAAGTGTCCTCTAGTAATTCTCGACACCTAATGGTTTTCAAGTGTACAGCATGAATAAAAAACAATGCAGCTTTATTGCACCTACTTTTACGCTGTCTAAAATGGCGTACAAGTCGTTCACTGGGGGAATAATGAAGGAAAATCTCTGCTTGTAGCGCATGGAACTGTGGACAAAAAAGTTATATTCAGTTTTCTTAATTACTACTAAAATTTTCTTTGAAATCAGTGTCAACTTTACAATGAACTAACATTTCTTCTTAATCAAAAGCATTTAATCTACATAGAAAAGAACTAAATATTTCACAATTTACACCACACTGTTTCCTCTCCAATCAACCTTTATGAAATGAATTTGGTGCAAATGTTAAGAGATTTCCTTCCTACATAATTAAACTCGGTGAAATCCTCGAACATGCAAACTAAACCCTCTTCACCTCAGATGTACGATGCCCTGGGCGCTGGTGGTGGTGGTGGCTTCCGGGTCACACGAGGTCAACGCACTTACAACCTTCCTGGGGTTGATGTCTGGGCTGAGCGGCACGATGGTGACCAGGAAGGGAGGGTTGTTCGCTGTGCCGACGGAACGCTTTTGTGACATGGCTTCATCTCTCTTCTGTGATCGGATCTGCTTCATCTGGTTCTTCCTCTGCTCGCGGCTCATCTCTTTCTTGGCTCTCCTGCTCTGGGCGGAGATGGCTACTCTGCCTGTAAAGGGAGAGAGAAAAAAAATTCAAATATTTCCTGCATTTTTAATACAAAGTAATATTCAATCTCTCTCTCTCTCTCTATGTTTCTCTCTCTCTCACTCTCTCAGGTCCAAGATTACTACAAGTTATAGCTACAATATATGCCTCCATCAGTATACAGATAAAGCCAATAAATAAAAACACTCCACCATCTACCTCAGAGGAAATTCACCCGCTGCCTTACCTTTGTTGACTTTGGAGAGCTGCCCCTTTGTACGATGCCCCAAGACTTTATGCTTCTTGTTCTGTTGCTTGAGGGCAGATGCCCGGTGCTTCGATGCCATGGCCATTTTTGCTGTAGAAGAAAATTAGTTATAGAGACCTCGGCAAATATCATACTAATGATCCCCGTCACAAGGGGAATTAAATGGCACAACTGCATAAAAATGATGTAATACACTACATTTCTGCTCTTTTACAAGTCAAAACTATCTTTTACATGTAATCTCTCTCTTATAAAATAAGGAAGCCCAAATAAAATAATTCCATTGGCATAATATACTGATATGGGGTCAGTATTGTTATTACCATTATCAGCATCATCATTATCGGGCAATCTATAATTTAACCCAACCAACGACTTTCTGATAGCCCTCGTGTCTTTCTGGTGATACATTTACATAGGTGTAGGAGGTATTTTGAAGTGGGGGGCAAAGTAGGTTCCAACCAAAAACAGCCGGGGGTCCTGGGGGGCTGCAGGCCCTTGAAGGGGTCCAGGGGCAGTGCTCCTCATTGGATTTTAGTTGTTTTAAAGAGATAAACTCATTAATTTCAGCAGTAAAGTGTCAGACATTTTTAATTAGATAACACTTCACATAATGGTTATTTTATTTTGAACACCAGACTTATTTGTAGCTGCTCTTGCTGTTGCAGGGGGTCAGTGTTCTTAACAACTGGGTATGAAATTGCAATGCTTGTATACAGGAAAATTGAGGGGGTGGAGGGCTGCCCCTCCTTTTCCTACCCTTATGATCTCATACTTCTTTCCTGTCAAAAATGCCTAGTTCTTGAGTAATGCCTACTCCTCATCCCAGTGATTTTGGGAGACCTGCGAGAAATCTGGGTTTTAGGGTGTAGGAGCATGAAAGGTAAGATATGGTGGGTGTGGTAGACCTCATACTGAAATGCATGTTACTTATTTCATGCACTCCCCCCCCAAAGAAAGAAAGAAAGAAAGAATGAGAGAAAAAAATAGAAAAAGAAAGAAAGAAAAAAGTTCTCCCAAATCCTTGAAAATAAAGTTGACATAAGTCAAAAACAACACATTTGTGACAAGAAAGGGGTACAAGATCAATCAAAGCACTATATGTATCACCACAAAAACATAAGGCAGATCAGAAAATTAACTTATGTATTAATACTGCAATTTTTTTCTAAACAATAAATATGAAGCTCCTACATCTCTACTTTTTCCATAATAATGGCTCTATGAATGGTAATTCCAGGATTTTTGTTTTGTTTTAAGCAGTACTTCAGAACAGCAAAATAATCATATTCCATGTAGCTAGAAAATAGATATGTGAGATATAGAATTTACTTTAAAATATCAAACTTCAAGGTTGGACCCTCAGTTTAGGGAGGGTCAAGTTACAAGAACCAAGAATTATTTCACTTGTCTTAGTATATTCCCCTTTATAAAGAGTAATGTATCATTCTACAGAATGAATAATGCCTGAGCCAATAAAGTCAGTAGTACAGACCTATCAGCTGAAAGATGGAAATTTACCTAGGGATTTACTATACTCTGTTATATATTTTTCCAGACAATTAAAGTCTAGAGCTATTAAGAGAAGCTTCTACTAATTTGTATCATTGTAAATACATTACAATAAATCATATCTATTTAGTTATATCATCACTAAGCTGTATAATCAGTTAACTATCGTAAAAAAAAAAAGCGGTAATTTTTTATGTGGCTTTTGTTCCCCCAGAACTTAAACATTGCATAACTTTTCAAAAATCAATCTGTTAAGGCATTGCAATAGATGAAAAGTGCATACAAATTGGTATAATTTCAGTTTCCCACAGCCAGGCAGTGGACATGGTACAACCCAGACAGTAGAACCAAACAGGTCTTAGCCCACATCCTGATCTTATCCTCCTGGAAGTCATCTTTAGAGGGGCCCAAAGATACTGACCATTGACAGCTGGCAGCAGACATTAAGCTCACACTTAAGATCCTACCACAGGATAAAAAATCCATCAATATAAACCCTGCACGCGTCAAGGACTCTGCTATCAAACAGTAATTCGTATGCTCTATCTCAAGCTGGGACACTGCACTTGTAGACGAATTACTTCATGACTGGAATCAATTTAAAAATGAAGTGAGTCAAGCACCTAAAGAAACAATTGGAATAAAAAGACCTCCAAAATGGCCATGGATATCATAGGCCATACTAAACTAGGTCTGAGAAGCATGCCTCCGTGGTGACCTAGATCAGTGCCGCCACCTCAATGGCCTTGGGAATGCTGCCATCCAGCGTGACCAAGAGAATTTCCGGGAAATACAGGCATCAGATCTCAAAGCAGCCTCTCAAAACATCAACCTTAAATAACTCTGTGCACTCCTAGAAAAAATGAAGGCCGAATCCTCCTAATTGCAGCTTTATGGTCACAGATAAACACATTAACATTCTCTCCCTCCTGAACACCTAACCCAGACCATGCTAAACTCTGATCCCAAGCAAGCCAGGTGGAGACGGCCTAGAGGAGCCCCCTGCACTCGCTGGCTCGATGTCGTCAAAGAAGAGCTCAGGCTGTGCAATGTGACCCTTAGCAAAACACATCGCCTCGTACTGGAAAGGCCTCGATGGAGAACTCTGGTTAGGCCAGTTGACTCAATGTGCCTAATAATTCAAGAAGAATGATAAAAAATGAATGAATGACAGCTATACAGTGCCTATAATGAACACAATGGCCAAAAAATATGACACTTTTCATCTATGGTATTACCTTCGCTAGATGATAATAAGAATGTTGTGAAACACGTAATACTTTGATAAACATTTACAGTAAAATGTAATAACACTATAATAATCAGAGAAAAACTATAATCACTAATACATGAAATCATCTATGTATGCAAAAAAAAGAAGAAGAAGAAGAAGAAGTCTGAAATAATGGGTAAAAGTTACCAAGAGTGACACACACAGATAGAGGTATAAGGACACAGACATCTTATATAGCATTAGGATTATAGTCATAAATAGCTACAGCAGTAGTGGCCTCATATTTACAGAGAAATAATAAAATTATCTGCTGCATTTCACCACTCAGACTAAATTCACAATACCCTTGCACAGCTAGAGTTCATAATGTCCATTTTCTATAAGTTGGCATGAAGTGTTAATAATAGGAGGTACAGGCTTGCCCCCCTTGTCTAGGGAATCAACAGAAGGTAGGATAGGTTAGGTCAGGTTTTTCGGTTCGCATGATGCCCTGGTTTAGGACCTTAGTCTCTGGAGGGTGGCGTTGATCTCCGTAACAAATAGCAAAATAAAGAAAATAAGTGTTCAGGCGGGAGACTGAGGCAGAGACCCTAATAGGAAAATGCAGTGATCGGATGGCGGTCTGCGGGCAACGCGTTCAAGGCAAGGAAGTTTTCTGGTTCATATGGCAATGTCTGTGGATTTTCCAGGAGTAGTTGTGTTATTTGATAATTGATCTCAGAGGGGTGTGTCCACTTCATAAACAGTACCAATACTTTCATTTTCATGATTTCCCAAAGAAAAAACAGACTCTTGCACAGATAACTAAGAGAAGAAATGATAACTTTTAAGATTGAATAGCTGTGAGTGAAACAAACAAACAAACAAAAAAAGATTACCTACAATTTTGCCATCCTGTGTCATATTCTGAGCTTAATTCTTACTTTTAGCTTTGGGATATAAAAACCAAGAGAACTATACCTCCTGATACCTCATATTACAGATTTCCCGACTGTCATAAATCCAACACTTCAAATTAAACTTTTCTGATGTACATATACATCTAACTTATTAAAAATTCACTATATTTTGCAACAACAAACCCATACATCTTAAAAAACTAAAATAAGCTATTGGGAAAGATAACATTTGAGATTGTGAAATGGTCTAAGTAAAAAAAACAATGACATTCAAGGCTCAGAAAAGGTCAAGTGATTCCTACGACCTTTGACCTAACAGCAACGTGACGACTTCAACGACTTTCACTTTATCAATTTATCTTGCACTTAGACTAACACTAAAATTCCGAAGAACAAATTGCAATCATATCATATTTACGAATATTAATCATCCACTCGTTAATTAATTATCTGACAGCTGGGATTATTTTTAGCCATATATTAAATAAAATCTCCGGTAATGGTATCTATTACGTCATCTATAGTTCATTAGTAATAATTATGTCATTACATCATCAAAATATATTAAAAGGAAGTAAAAAAAATCACAAACATAAACATGACAGACAAATGACCTTAATTACACTACTTCTTCCTTAATAAATTTATTCTTATGAAACCACAACACAACCAATTAATCCTTCTTCACCATCTCTCCAATCCTCCCAAAAAATCCCCCAAAACAAACCAAAATAAACCCCCAAAACCGCAAAAAAAGGTCAAATTCCCGAATCCCAGAAACCCACACATGTCCCCATCCCCCAACACTTCACCCCCAACAAACCTTCTTATCTCCTCTTCGAATCCTCTTCTCGCGCCGGAAAACGAACAGCCAATCTCCCAAAGACTAATCCCACCAATCAATCTCCTCTTCACACGCCTTCCATCTCAAGAAAATCGAAAAAAGGTGAGAAAATTTCACGCGACTCCTTCACGTCCCCGAGGAGAGGTCGATCAGCTGGAGCAGAAGACAACAGACGCACGTGGGAAGAAAACAAGTGAAGGCGGACATGCGTCGGGGAGAGAAAAGGGTTGTCTCAGTCACCATTATTACCATTACTGTACCATTTTTTCACTAGTAATTACAGTCCTGTGGTTATTAGTATCATCGTTGTTATTCTCGCTCTCTCTCTCTCTCTTTTTTTCTTTCTATCTCCTCTCTCTCTCTCCCTCTTCCTCTTTTTCTCTCTCTATCGTCTCTCTCTCTCTCTCTCTTTATCGAGCTCTCTCTGGCTGTTTAGTTGTTTATTTGGCTGTTTGTTTGTCTGTTTGGTAGTTTGGCTGTTTGTTTATTTGGTTGGCTGGTTGTTTGTCTGTTTCCTTGTCTGTCTGTCTGTTTATCTGTCTGGCTGTCTTTCTGTCTCTTTCTCTTCTCTTCCCTCTCTCTCTCTCTCTCTCTTTCTCACCTCTCTCTCGCTCGCTGTCATTCTGTCTATCTCTCTGTCTGTCTCTCTTTCTATAAAATTGTCTCTGTCTCTCTTTCTTATTGTTCTATCACTCTGCCTATCTATCTATCTGCTTATCATTTGTTTGTCTGCCTGTCATTATCTTTATCTGTCTGTCTGCTTGTCTATCTATCTCCACTAATTTTCCGGCTCTATGTTTGTATGTGTCTATCTGCCTGTCTATCTATAGAGATAGGGGGGGGGGAGGAGAAGAAAAGAAAAAGGAAGACAGACAGACTGACAGACACATATAATTTTACTTATTTATTTTTCTTATACTGGCTCCTTTTCTCCTTTTTTCTCTACCTATCTATTTGTCTCTCTCTCTCTCTTTCTCCCTCCCTCCCTCTCTCTCTTTCTCTCGCTCTCTCCCATTCCCTCTCTCTCTCTTCCCCTCCCCCCTTTTCTCTAACTCTTTCTCTTTCTCTTTCCCTCTCCCTCTCCCACCCTCTCTCTCCTCTCCTCTCTCCTTCCCCTCCCCCATTTCTCTCCAACTCTTTATCTCTCCCTCTTTCTCCCNACATATCTGTTTAGTTATTTCTATGGAAAAGATTTCTTCACTTGCCGTTTTTTTGGGACGCTTGCCTGAGATTTTCTTTTGAAATTATTTCCGAAAAAAAGGAGAGGGTTGGTCTCATCTTTAATGTGAAATTTGATAAGCTTTATCAGAAAATAACCTGCATATTTTTATTATCTTCTAAATCATCTGCGTCACAATTGCCGATTTTCAACAAGGTAACGCATCAAAAAATAATACTTCCGGTCGGACATCAAAAATGCCTCCGCTACACTAAAAAATAACGGTCGAGCCTTGACATTTTCAGGGAGAAGCGGGGGACTAACGTAAGCTACTTGCAACTGAATTAAAGTCAATGTTCGGCAAGAGGGGCGAAAATATCGCCGAAGAAATCAGCAGAAGGTCCCTTTAAGGCAAAAAACAAGCACGTCAGAATCAAAGGGTCTGACAAGGCACTGCCATGCGCCCAAGACAGTCGTCACGTTAAGTGCAGCGTCTTCTTGACATTAGGATAAAGAAAGAGAGGGAGGGAGGGAGGAGAACGAGAAAGAGGAGAGGAGAGAGAGAGAGAGAGAGAGAGAGAGAGGAGAGAGAGAGAAGAGAGAGAGATGAGAGAGAGAGAGAGAGAGAGAGAGAGAAAGAGAGAGATAGTAAGATAATAAATAGGATAGATGATAGAGAGCAGGAGAATAGAGATATTGAGCATATAGTTGGCATGTTGTGAATAGAGCACGGCAATCTCAGGATATTGCGGAAGTGAAAAGATAACTTGCACCAACGATATTTCAATAATTCGAGATTTTTGGCAACTTCAGTGTTTGTAGATGCGATGTAGGGGAAGGGAGAGAGAAAAGAGAGAAGAGGGAGAGAGAGGAGAGGGAGGGAGAGGGATGGAGAGAGGGAGGGAGAGAGAGAGAGAGAGAGAGAGAGAGAGAGAGAGAAGGAGAGAGAGAGAGAGGAAAGAAAGAGAGAGAGAGAGAGAGAGAGAGAGTAGAGAGAGAGGAGAGAGAGAGAGAGAGGAGAGGAGAGAGAGAGAGAGAAGAGAGAGAGAAAGAGAGAGAGAAGAGAAAAAGAAAGTAATAGGACGCTGAGAAAATTACTACACTAGTTTTACATTAAATAGAACCTTACACATAGAACAGAGAACATACTAACGTAGTTTTACGGAATAGGACACCGAAAACATGACTTACACTAGTTTTACGGTAATAGGGACCAAGAAATAGAGACGTTATATTCACAGACTCCGACGCCTTTCTCAGGAACGGCAGAGTGATCTTAAGCAGAAACAAGCACAGTCACGATCAAAGGGTCTGACAAGGCACTGCCATCGCCAAGACAGTCGGTCACGTTAATGCAGCGTCTTCTTGGACATTAGGATAAAGAAAGAGAGGGAGGGAGGGCAGAGAGAGAAAGAGAAAGAGAGAGAGAGAGGAGAGAGAGGAGAGAGAGAGAGAGAGAGAGAGAGAGAGAGAGAGAGAGAGAGAGAGAGAGAGAGAGAAGAGAGAGAGAGAGAGAGAGAGAGAGGAGAGAGAGAAAAGAGAAAGAATAGATA
>NW_020870454.1:56105-58605 GCF_003789085.1 Penaeus vannamei | reverse complement strand
CGTCTTCGCTTTACTATAGTCACTATACTATACATCCACTCTTACCATGTCATAGTCACTATACTTCACACACTTCTCATTCCCTCTCCTACCTATTCCTCTCATTCTCTTTCCCTCCTTTCACTTCCCTTCCCTTCCTTCCATTCCTTTCACTTCCTTCCCTTCCTTTCACTTCCTTCCCTTCCTTTCATTCCCCTTCTTTCATTCCTTCCTTCTTTCACTTCCTTCCCTTCCTTTCCCTTCCTTTCCCTTTCATTCCTTCCCTTCCCCCTTCCTTTCATTCCATTCCTTCTTCCTCTCTCCTTCTTCCTTTCACTTCCCTTCCCGTTTATTCCATTCTCTTCCCTTCCTCTCCCTTCCCTTCCCTTCGTCAAAACATCACCAAAGTCAATGCATTTCACTGCCGCCAACTCGTATACCTTCCCTCCCCCCCTCCCTTCTTCCCTCTCCTCCTCATCTTCTCTGACCTCCTCTCTTTCTCTTTCTCTACCCCTCACCCCCTCTCTACCCTCCTTCCTTCCCCCTCCTCCATTTCTTCTCTTCCTCCTCTTTTTCTCTCTTTCTCTATCTCCCTCACTTCTCCCCCTCCTCCTCTTCTTCATCTTCCTCCTCTCTTTCTCTTTCTCTACCCCTCACCCCTCTCTCCCCTCCCTTTTCCCCCTCCTCTCCTTCTCTCTCTCTCTCTCTACCTCCCTCCCCCCTCTCCCCCCTCCCTTCTTCCCCCTCCTCCTGCTCCTTCTCTCTCTCTACCTCCCTCACCCCTCTCTCCTTCCCTTCTCCCCCCCCCCCCCAACGCAACAAAGCGTCCGACCAGCGAACTGTGTCCTTTGAAATCACCATACCAAGGTTACCCCGTACCAAGATCACCATAGCAAGGTCACCATACCAAGGTTCCCATACCAGGGTCACCGTACCAAGGTCACCATACCAAGGTTCCCAATACCAAGATCACCATAGCAAGGTTCACCATACCAAGGTTCCATACCAGGGGTCACCATACCACCAGGGTCACTCCCAAGATACCAATACCAAGGTCACCCGTACCAAGATCACCATAGCACAAGGTCACCATATCAAGGTTTCCCATACCAGATCACCATAGCAAGGTCACCATACCAAGGTTCCCATACCAGGGTCACCGTACCAAGGTCACCATACCATGGTTCCCATACCAGGGTCACTGTACCAAGGTCACTATAACAAGATCACCATACCAAGGTCCCATACCAGGGGTCCCACCATACCAAGGTCACCATACCAAAGGTCACCGTACCAAGATCACCATAACCATGGGTTCCCATACCAAGGTCACCATACAAAGGTCACGTACCAAGATCACCATACCATGGTTCCCAACCAAGGTCACCATATCACCGTACCAAGATCACTACCATGGTTCCCATACCAAGGTTATCCCGTAACAAGGTCACCATACCAAGGTTCCCATACCAGGGTCACCGTACCAAGGTCACCATACCAAGGTTCCCATACCAGGGTCACCGTACCAAAGTCACCATACCAAGGCTCCCATACCAGGTCACTGTACCGAGGTCACCATACATAGCAGCTGCCATCACACCTTCTCTCATTTTTTTTCCTTATCACCATAACCCCTTCCCTTTTGTCACCACAACCCTCAAGACCCCCTGCCTTCCCCCCTACCCCTCCCTTCTACCCCATATCCCCCTCCCCCCCAAACCAAAAACCCCCTACTCCTTCTCTAGCCCAAAGCTCTCCAAAATTCTCCTATTCTTATACCCCTTCCTTCCTTTCTATCTCTTCCGGCCTCTACACCCTGGACTTTCCCCTCCCAGCCCCCACCTACCCTCCCCTTCCCTCCTGCCATCTTCCCATTTTCCCCTCATATCTCCTACCACCCGACCTCGCCCTCCCAGTACCCCCCAACTATCCTACCCCTACACCCCCCGCCCCGCCATCCTTCCTCCTCCACTTCTCATTTTCCTCCGCCCCATCCCAACACCGCTACAACTCCTCCCCTCCCCCTCTCTCCACGAACCATTCTCGCCCCATCAGGATTCCTCTCACACCCCTATCCCTCTCCTCTCACCCCCCTCCCCTCTCCCTGCCCTTCCCTCCTCACCCCAAGTCTGCCTCCGTCCTCTCCCACCCCTTGCATCCCTTCCACCTCTCCCCTCTCCTCCCTCCCCCTGGTGTTCCACCCGCCCCACTTCCCAAGCGTCCACTTTCGGGCGGGATAGATCCCAATTTCCTCTCCGTATCCTGGGTCCTCTCTCTCCACCCGCTGGTGGGTCATCCTTCAATCTGGGTGGGGTGAGTTTTTGGTGTGGGTGTGTAGGGAGGGGGGTGAGGTGGGTTAGAGTCGGTGGTGAGATAGAAGGGTTTCATTTACGAAGGTGGGCTGCGAGAGGGTGGGTCGGGTGGGGTTGGGGTTGGTGCTGGTGGTGGGGGGGGGAGGGGAAGATGGAGAGGTGGTGAGAGGGTAACGAAATGAAGTGGGTGGGTAGAAGTACGTTTTCTG
>NW_020870454.1:46105-48605 GCF_003789085.1 Penaeus vannamei | reverse complement strand
TAATCCATGTTTTCGAAAGCGTGAGGGTTGAAAAAGACTGTTTGGTCAAATGAATTAGATGTTAAGAGTCCGTAATGTCAATGTGCTGTTTTGTTTTAATGATGTGTGGAATAATCTGGCTTCATGTATAAAACACACCACATCAGCTACATATAAAAAAAATAAACGTACACAGCATGCAGACAGCATAAATCAAACACACTCACACACAAACAAAAAATGCCAGACACACAATAAACACAACACACACAAACAAAAACGCAGACACCACAAATCAAACACACTCACGCACACAAACAAAAATGTAGACACATAAACAAACACACACACAAACAAAACGCCACACACTAACACACACACACACAGCAAACATGCAGAACACATAAACAAACACTCACACACAAACAAAATGCACACACATAACAAACACACACGCCCATAAACAACAACAAGCAAACAAACCCGAAAACGAACAGCAACACCACACAGACACACACACGCACACACGCACGCACAAGCACGGCGACAAATACTCCAGCCATGAATATAAATCGTATTTATAAACAGTCGGGGCAAACACGCCGCCCGTGCAAATACCCAAGGAGGTCTGTCGTGGGCGGAGGTGCGGCGAGAAGTAGCGAGAAGTCCTTGAGATGAGGAAGGGAAAAGAACGTAAATATTGGCTCACGCTCTGCAACAGCGAGAGAACGAACCTGGCGAACGAGACATGTATCGGCGGAGTGTTGTCCGGATAAGCCCGAGGTGCTGTGCGGATACGCGTAACGGCCGGGCGAGACATCTATCGGGAACTGCAAGGTGTTGTCCGGATAAGCACGAGGTGGTGTGCGAATAAGCGTGACGGGTTAGTGAAACATATATCAGGAACAGCGTGGTGGTGTCCGGATAAGCGCTCGGTGCTGTGCGGATAAGCTTGACTCAGCACACACACACACACACACACACCACACACACACACAGTAATAGATGAAAGAGGAAGAGAGAGAAAGGAAGTTATTCTGGATGTAAGTTCGTAAGTTGCGATGAGAATTAAGAGAGAGAGAGAGGAGGGGGAGACAGATTGATAGACAGATGGAATTTTATAAATAGATAAACAGAGAGACAGACTGGCAGACAGAAAGATGGATAGACAGAGAGTCAGAGAGGTATAGAGATCACCAGACAGACAAAAAGAAACACACACTACAAAAAGATGAATATATATATATAGATAAGATATAAGTAGATATATATAAACTAATAAAAAGTAGCAGAGTGAGAAAATGAACTAGAGAGAGAGAGAGGAGGGGGGGGCGAGAGAGAGAGAGAAGGGGGGGGGGCGAGAAGAGAGAGAGAGAGGATGGGGGGCGAGAAGAGAGAGAGGGGGTGGGGGCGAGAGAGAGAGGAGAGCGAGAGAAGAGAGAGAGGTGTCAGGCTTTATGTTTTGCCTGCTTTGGTGGGTGTATGGAGACACAATTCTGTTTCACTCGGCAAGGTAGCTGTGTCGTGCAGTGCAGCTGTGGGCAACGGGAGCCCAGGGGCGTGTCGAAGCTTGTGCGCGCGTGGGGGAGCGCCCCAAGAGGAGGTCAGGTCAGGGCCGTGAACCCAGGTCGAGTGTGTTGCCCCTGGCGAAGCATTCAAGAACAGGGTCGGTCCTATGCCTGGGGAACGTGGCCAGGTACTCCTTATTCCTCAGAGAGGGGTGGGAGAGGAGAGAGAGAGAGAGAGAGAGAGAGAGAGAGAGAGAGAGAGAGAGAGAGAGAGAGAGAGAGAGAGAGAGGAGAGAGAGAGAGAGAGAGAGAGAGAGAAGAGAGGAGAGAGAGAGAGAGAGAGAGAGAGAGAGAAGGAGAGAGAGAGAGAGAGAGAGAGAGAGAGAGGAGAGAGAGAGAGAGAGAGAGAGAGAGAGAGAGAGAGAAGAGAGAGAGAGAGAGAGAGAGAGAGAGGAGAGAGAGGAGAGTAGAGAGAGAGAGAGATAGAGATAGAGAAAAGGAGAGAGAGAGAGAGGAGAGAGAGAGAGAGAGAGAGAAAGAGAAAGAGATAGAGAGAACGAGAGAGAGAGATCAATAATCAATCCACACACACACAAACGAACTTTAATGGACACCCAACCTTATATTAGAGAAAACTGATGGACTCCCTGATAATTCAGGGACAATATCCTTCCATTCTGTCCTAAATCTATTCAAGTTATGGAAGCTATGGTGATGAATTCAAGATCATGAATCAACGTGTTTGCATTCATCATGTCTCCAGTTCCTGTACTCTGGTAAAGGAGAGAGAGAGAGAAAGTAGAGAGAGGAGGGGAGAGGGAGGGAGGAGAAAAAGGGAGAGAGAGTAGAGTAGAGAAGGGAGAGAGAAGAGAAGGAGAGATAGAAAGAATAGGGCAGGCGAAGAGAGACCAACGGGAGGGAAGTGAGGAGAGAGAGAGGAGAGAGAGAGAAGAGGGAGAGAGTGAGAGAGGAGGAGAGAGAGACGAAGAGAGATTAGGATGAAAGAGAAAGAC
>NW_020870454.1:43079-45584 GCF_003789085.1 Penaeus vannamei | reverse complement strand
GTAAAGAGGACGTGACGTATCGCACCCACTACCCCCCCATTGTGTCAGAGTTCCTTGGAGGCCGCTAAGGATGAGATGAGGAATTCTCAGTAAGGAGTCACCCGAGGAATTGTGGTGATGAATATTATCACGGTGAGTTTACAGTATCTCTTTATTTTATTTTTTATTTTTATTATTTATTTATCTATTTATTTATTTATTTAATTATATTTATTTATTTTTTTTGTATGCCATTAGCAGTGGGGGTAAGGAATTGTGTCGCTCGATGAGAACTATTTCTCGTCGATCTTCCTCCCTCCTCTCGGTCTCTCATCTCTCTCTCTCTTCTCTCCTCTCAATCTCTCTCTCCTTCCTTCCCTCTTCCCTGTATCAGGTGAACTATACGGTATCTTATTTTATATTAGCTTTTTTGTTAGTATGACTTCGAGTGTTTGGGGTAGGAATATTTCGATGGAATATATCAATAAAATAAAATAAAATAAATAAAATAATGATAAAAATAATAAGAAATACTGTAAACTCACCAGTTTACAGTACTTAACTTTACTCTTATCCCTTTTTTTTTCGCGGTGTCACTTCTTGCTATCGATCGTTCTTGTGGCATCAGCAATCTGTGTGTCATGAATATATCTCAGCTCTTGTGAATATTCTGTCTATGTATTCTTATTTTATTTGCTTTTTCTCGTTGTTCGTTCGCATATTGCGGGTGTAATCTAAGGTGAGTCGAATTCATTCACTTCCAGGTGAGTATACTCCAGTATTACTTTATCTTATTCGCTCCTCTTCTCTCTCTCTAAATCTCATCTATACTATACATACCATTCGCTCTTTGTTTTGTACCAACTGGCGTTGAATGTGTATAATACCGGAATTGTGGTGATGAATATTATCACCTCCTCATGTACTCTTTTTTAATGCGGTCGATACTAATGCAGTCTCTCTCTCTCTTCAGCGTGAATATGCAGTATCCTTTACTTTTATTTACTTTTGTTGTTCAAGCTTCTTCGGAGTATGCATTATTCTCTGCTCTTTTTACTGAATTGAGTATACAACAGTTCCTTTGTATACTTGCATCGTACATATCCATTCGAATATCTAGAGACAATTCTTATATTTTTTGTTGCATCTTGCTTTGCACATTCATCACAATTCTTGTACTTCTTTTGTTGTAATGTCTTGACTTATATTATTATCTCTCATTTAATCTCTATCTCTCTACTTAATCTATGTTTCGTCTTTTATCTACCCCCCCTCTCTCGATCCTTTCTTCGAAAAGACACAAAGCTCCTATTCTCCTTCACATCATTTATTATCTGTCTTGTTAACCCAGCAATGATCACCATCCGCCTATCTTCACCTGCTCGTATTGCTATGCTATTTTTATATTACGGAGGAGACCCCCATTTTACAATTACTTGTGCGATATGTTGCACACATCTTTCTCTTTTTACACTTCACATACTCACTTGACCTACAATTCTAACTCTGCATTTGGGTTGTATCACCCATCGTCTCATGCTAATTTTTATCCCTTGAATCT
Source organism: Penaeus vannamei (assembly GCF_003789085.1). Lineage (NCBI taxonomy): Eukaryota > Metazoa > Arthropoda > Malacostraca > Decapoda > Penaeidae > Penaeus > Penaeus vannamei. Next base: position 44,044 of record NW_020870454.1, on the reverse strand, counting down.
TGAGTATACAACTCACATTTAATATCTTTGGTGTATTTATTGAGAGATACAATCTTTCATCTTAACGCTTATTATACTTATTCTTTGAAATAATATCACTCTATTACTTACCCTTTTTCTTCGTTGCAATTTCCTTCGTATGTATTACCTATGTTTCTCTCGTTATTCTACTCTTCGTCATCTCACCTAAGTATAGGCATTATTCGCTGTGTGTCCGTGTGCATGTTCGTGTTGTGTGTGTGTCGTTGTGATCGATGAATGTGTTCTGTTGCTGTTGTGTGTGTGTGTGTGTGTGTTGCTGTGCTGTGTGTTGTTGTACGCCTGTCCCTGTCTGTTGTGGTGTTTGTGTGTGTGTGTGGTCGCTCGTTGTTGCGTTCTTGGTGTCGGTGTGTGTGTGTTGCGTGTGTGAATGTTGCTTGCTTGTGCGTGTTGTGTTCTTTGTGTGTCGTTTTATCACACTGAAGTACCTTGCCATGTATTTCTTTACTTCACAATTACTCTACGAAATCTTTTTTTGTATTACCGTTGGAGTATCCATCTATTATTCATTCGATCTTCACACTCTCTTCAGTTCTCCTTCCTCTCTATCCGCTCTTTTTTATTTTCCTTCCCTCAATTCTTCACTTCATATTCCTCACTTCCTTCCCCTACCTCCTCCCCTTTCGGCTCTCCTCTCTGTCTGTCTCTCTCTCTACTCTTGTTCTTTTCCTCTCTCTCCTCCCTCTCCCTTCTCCCTCTCTCTCTCTGTCTCTCTTGCTCCTCTCACTCTCCCTTCGCTCCCTCCCCCTCTTCCCCTCTCCCTCTCCTCTCTCTTCCCCTTCCCTCCCTTCCGTTCTCCCCCATTCTCCCCCACTCCCATTCCTCCCCCTTTCCATCCCCTTCTTCCCTCTCTCCTCCCCATCCCTCTCCCTCGCCTCTCCTCTCCGTCTTCTCTTCCTCCCGCAAACGCCCGCTCATTACTTTTC
>NW_020870454.1:0-20000 GCF_003789085.1 Penaeus vannamei | reverse complement strand
ATAGATAGATAGATAGATAGATAGATAGATAGATAGATAGATAGATAGATAGATAGATAGATAGATAGATAGATAGATAGATAGATAATACATAATAGATAGATATACATATAAACATACATAAATCCAACAAAAATCCAACCCCATCTTTATCGGAATCTCCCCCCCCCCTTCCGCGATCGAGTTCAAATACAGCCGACTGCGTCAATCTCACTTCTCTTCGACGTGGAATCCCAACACCTGGATTTCCCGGAATCAGGTATTAATGAGATTCGTTCCTTCGCGTTTGTCAGAGTAATAGATAATCCGTTTTTTGATTAATGGTGGAGAGGAGGAGAGGAGGAGTTGGAGGGCGTGGCGGCTGTCTTGGATTTTTTTTTTTTTTTTTTTTGCTTTTTTGATTTTGTTTTTTTTTGGTGTTTTTTTGTGTTTTTTGTTATTATTATGTTATTTTATTCTTTTTTGTTTTTTGTTTTTTTATGGTTGTTGTTTTTTGGTGTGTTTCTTGTTATTTGCTATTATTTATTGTTATTATTTTTTTTTTTTTGGTTTTTATTTTTTATGGTTTTTTATAGTTTTTCTTTTGTTATTGCTATTATCGTTATTTCTTTTTTCTTTTTTTGTTTTGGTTTTAATATTTTGTTGTTTTTTGTGTTATTTCTGTTATATACTATTATATTACGTTATTGTTTTTTTGTTATTATTATCTTTAGTGTTTAATGGTAATTGTATGATTTGTATTGTAATTTCTTATTACTATTTTTTTATCATTTTCATTAGTATTATTATAGAATATCAATTGTTAATTATTATTATCATTGCTATTATTCATCATCATTATTATTATTATCATTGTTATCATTCTAATTATCATATAATTGTTATCTTTTTTTTCTGTTACATTTTTGTTATTGTCACTATTTTATGTTATTGTAATAGTCATTACTCTTTTCTCATTTTTTTTTATAATACATTAAAGAATATATATTTATTAATTATCGTTGTTATTCAATATTTCATTAACATTATTCTATTATCATTATTATTGTTATGTTATCATTATATATATATAATTATATATATTATATATTATATATATATATATATAATACAGGATCATATTATATAGTAATATATGAGATATATATAGATAACTGTAATAAATAATATAATATATATTATATATTATAGTATATATCATATATATATATATATAATATATATATATAATATATATATATATATATTAGATTATAATATATATAAATATATATATATAATATAGTTATAAATAGTATATTATGATATATAATATAGTAGTTGAGTAGGTAGTGCCGTTAGTATACACTTCTCTTAATTATCGATTCCCTATCTCATCTCAGTCTTTCCACTCTGTCTCTCTCTTTCACACCATCTATATCTATCTTATTCATCTCATCCTCTTTCTTATCTTTCTTTATTTCATCATCTCTCATTATATCTATACTATCAATATCTTATATAATATATATATATATATATATACTATCTCTATACTACTTTACTATCTTCTCGTCTTCTTATATATATCTTCGTTTCTTTATAATTTTATCTATATCTTTCTTTATTCTTCTCATACTCTCAGTTTCATCTCTATTATCATCTTCTCGTCTCTATATTACTATCAATACCTATTACTTCACTCTATCTTTGATTATATATTATATATATATATATCATTATATCTTTATCCTTTATCATAATATCCATTAGTTATACCATTATACTGCATATATATAATCTCTACTCTTATCTATATATCACTATCTCTATATTATATCTATCTACTAGTCTTATCGTAATCGTACTATATCTATAATTAAATATTTATATTTTCTTACTAGATCTAATTATCTATTATATATATATATAATATATTATATATATGCATATATATATATATACTATATTATAATATATATATATATATACTACTAATTATATATATATATATATATAATAATATATATATGGGAAAGAGAGAGAGAGAAAAGAGAAAGAGATGAGAGAAGTCAGACAAAACAAACAACACACAAATAGAAAGAGAACGAGAGGTAATCCGCATTCTTAACATCTAGTCTCACTCATCAAAAAAATACCAAATCAGCTTAGTTTTTTTTTGTCTCCTCTTCTTTTCTTTTCTTTTTTTCTTTTTTTGTTCTAAAAGCGGTTTTTTTTTTTTTTTTTTTTTTATATTTTTTTTTTTTTTTTTTTTTTTTTTTTTTTTTTTTTTTTTTTGCGTCGACCTGTCATCGAAAATCGCAGTTATTCCCTCAAGTGTGTTTTGATAACAGGAACAAATGAATTCATTCCAATCGTATTTAGTTAATTCAGTTTGGAGACTTTTACATAGCGACATTAGGTAATCAAATCAGTAAGATGTGAATTGCGTATCTTTTTTATCATTATATCTAAAGTATTTGTTGGTTTTGAAAGTGATGATAAATGGACGAATATCATTAATGATGATGATGTATATCCCACGATTTCTAATTACCTCAAAAGCGCTTGGCTCATTAAACCAAAGAGATATGACAGATTATCTCATATTTTTTGTTTGATGTTTTGTTATTTTTTCATTGATGCTGATCCTTACCCTCCCTTCCCCCCCTCTTCCTCCTAGCCCCCCTCCCACTCTTTCATTCCCCCTTTACTCTCTTCCCCCTCCCCCACCATTAACAAGGAATCGATTTTCTCTTCTTTTTCTTCCTCTCTTCTTCCCTCTTCACATTTTCTCTTTCTCCCATGATTCGTTACCTCGACCCCCTTCCCCCTCCTCCTCAAACCTCTTTAACCCCCCCTCACAACCTCATAACCACACTTCAGCTTAACCTCATTCTCATAACTATTTAACCATTTCCCGTACTCGTATCTCACCACAATCATAACCAAGGCTACAACCACTCTCGTCCCTTCCACTCAGACTACAACAACAATAACAACAACAAAACAAAAACAAAACAACAACAACAACAACAACAACAAAAGAACAACAAAAACAACAAAAAAAAACAAAAAACAACAACAACAACAACAAAAACAACAAAAACAACAACAACAAAAACAACAACATAAGAAACTCAACTACAATAACAACAGCAACAGCAGCGGCAGCAACAATAACAAACAACTGCCTAAGCAACAACCACAATGAAAAACATTTAAAACAGCACACCAATACAACAACAATGAACAACTAAACAATAACAATAACATAATTATCATGAAAAAACAGTAACAACAACAACTATGATAATAAAATCTACAACAACAATAATGATAACAACAATAACAAAATCAATAACAACAAAAACAACAACATTAACAATAATGATAAGAATAACAACAAAAATAACAACAATAACAACAATGACACAACAGCAAGGCAATATAGAATAGAATGAAATACAAAGCCAAACAAATAGAACAGAAATAAACAAAAAGCCCCCTTCCCCCCTCAAAAAAAATTAAAATAAAAAATAAATAATAAATAAATAAAAAATATAAGAAAAAAATAAAAAAAATCTAATCATCACTTACCTTGGCTTTTATTCATCAATTTTCCGTGGCTTGATTTCGGGTTATATATGATGGCTTTGTTCCGTGGTCCCTGTGATGTTCTCTCTCTCTTCTCTCTCTCATCTCTCTCTCTCTCTTTGTCGGTTCTTCTCTCTCTCTCTCTTTCTCTGTCTTTTTGTCCGGTCTCCGTCTCCTTCCTCTCTCTTCTCCCTCCTCTCTTTTTCTCTCATTTGCTGTCGGTCTCTCCTCCCTTTCCTCCTCTTTATCCTCTTCTGATCGGTCTCCTCCTCTCGCGCTGACTGTCTTTCCTCTCTTTCTCTCTTTCTGTCGTCTCGCTCTCTCCCCTCCCCCTCCTTCCCTTCTCTCCTCCCTCCATCCCGCCTGCCCCAGCTCCCCTCTCTCTCTCTTCTCTCTTCTCTCTCTTCCTTCTCATCTCTTCTTCGTCTCTTCATCTGTGTGTCCTCCCTTCTTCCTCTCTGTCCTCCCCTCTCTCATCCTCCCTCTCTCTCTCTTTCTCTCTCTCTCTCNTTGTAGCTATTAACGGGAAAGGTGGACGGGTACAAAAGTTTATTATTTATATGTGCATTTGTAGTTGACGGGAGCGGAAATTTATGTACGGATGAAATTAATTAACGCTTGATGATAGGAATGAAACGCAGTGTATATCTTGCTATGAATATGTATGTGAGTATGTGCCCCCCCCCCCCACACACACGCACGCTCGCACGCACGCACGCACTCACTCACACACACACACACGCACTCTCTCTCACCATATATACACACACAGATACACACATACACGCACACACTTACATATGTGTGTGTAATATAGAACTAGAGAAAAGAGAAGAAGGAAAGGAATTGCATTTTTTACGCGACTTGCAGAAAAAATTCTCGACGGACTGAGAGAAAAACCTTACTCGTACAGCGTGTCAAAAAAAAAAAAAAAAAAAAAAAAAAAAAACACGATCGGTGCGTCTCATTTACATATATTCCTTTTATTTTTTTCCCGTCTTTTATAAAATGGACTTGTTCTGTGTAAAAGGGTCGGCGTGAAGAGCGAATTTCGAAAAGGGTTAAGCATAGAAAAAGTTCTTGAATTACTTTAATAGTGGAATATTTATATACGTGTGTGTCTGTGTCTGTATGCTTGTCTGTTGCGCTGTGTTAGTCATCTGTGTGTGTGGTGTGCTGTGCGTGTGAGTGTGCGTGTGCGTGTGCGTGCGCGTGTGCTTGCGCGTGTGCGCGCGTGTGCTTGAGGTGTGCGTGTGCGTGTGTGTGCGTGTGTTTGTCTGTCTGCCTGTATGCCCTGTCTGTCTGTCTGGTGGCAGCGTTATGTTGGTAATGAAAGTAATGTTGTGTAGTGGCGGCGGTGAGGGTGATTGTTGCAGTGATTCTGTGTGTTAGTGAAGGTGATTGTGGTGCAGTGATGGTGTTATTGATGGTGGTGTCTTTGTTGTTGTTGTTGTTGTAATTGTTGTTATAATTGCTGTTATTGCTATTGTTGTTAGGTTAGTTTCTACGCTGGGACAATAATGATAAAATAAATAAATAGTTGTTTAGATACAAGATAAAAAAAAGTAAATAATTAGGTAAAATAATAGGGTAAAAATATCAACCAATAAGTAAATATCAGATAAATATTATTTGAAGAGACAAAAGAATTACCACATTATTATAATCTAGCAATAGAGAGAAATAATTATTAATAAACTTAATCGATAAAAAGAGATAAACATAAACACAAAATAAAACATGAAGTGGCCGATCAGATATTTAAGGTTCAATTATTTCCTCATTAATTCTCACTTTAGGATACGAATAACACAAAACGTGAATGAAACAGACTTCAGATTCTCAGAAAGCATGATCCATCAGGCTCGAATTTGCACATCCGTTCTGCTAATATATTTGCGTTTGTGGGCGTATATTAACGTCATAGTCTTAAGGTTAGAGCGAACCAAATTGTTGCACATACATGATAATATATCAAACGAGGATTATGTGTCATGACACCGTGAGACTAAAACGTCTGAACATTATTTTGCAAGACTGAAATATGAGCTTATATGGATCTTAATGCAAATTTTGGTATTGAGGTATTTCCATTTGCGGATGTCATGCGAATAAATAACAGGGTCCAATTTATAGGATTAATGGGCAAAAGGATAGAATTTCCAGGTTTATTGTAGGGGCCTCTACATTACTCGTATAACAGGATCGCTAAACATAGTAAAATAATAATGTTGTCAGTCATCAGACACATATTGTTGTGATTGAATCACTTTCTGAGAAATGAGCAAAAATAGGATGTGTTGTGCAAGTCGATGAATAGAATCTATTGATCTCGCTGTAAAGTTTGCCGATCATCACACGTGCAAACAGCTTGTTGACAAACCTGAAATTAAACGCATCTGTCACAACATCAACATACAAACATCCAAATAGCTTGTTGACAAACCCTGAAATTGAACACAACTGCCACATAAACATAATAATAAACCATGCCGTTTCGAATCGAGATATGATATCCTCATCCAGGTAATAAAAATGAAATTGAATTGTTCCTGTTGCTTACCGCATCACCGTTCCATTGCTTCATCACCCATCCCATCCTCCGTTCTGATACTGAAGCACGCTGGTCCTCTTCAAACACGATCATTACTTTCGTTACTAAGTCTTTGTCTTCATTGCTTCGCACCTTCAGTAGATTCAGTATAGATCTTGCTGCTCTTACTCCTGTGTTGGCCAAAGGCTGTCAGTGTCAGCAGGAACAATCCACTTCCTATTATTATTCATTGTTAGATTTCCCCCTCTATCTTTCTGCATCCGATTTCTACTCATACTTCAGCTTCTTATGTAGTACGTGTCCTTGTAGTAGTACTCATAATGTATATGGCATTCTTCTATTCATAATCACTGTTTTATCGTAATTATTCATTCTTTTCACTGGCATAGCGGCGTGTATACCGTATGTATTCAGAGTAATCGCTAGCAAACAGTATGGATTCCGCATGTTCAAAAAATAGGATGTACAAAACGGTAAAAAAAGATCATAATATTTCCATATTCTGAATGATTTACAACTTTAAATTCCCTTATTTGTATGTTGTTGTTTTTTTATTTCAATGTATTTAGTGCTTTTACATGGTCTTACTTTAATGTTGATTTCAAATTATTGATGTTTATTGCTTTATCAACTTCCTCTAGGAAATTATGATGTGGCTTTTCGCACGATTGAACAAACCACGACCCAGAGAATAAATAAGATGTGTGTAGTAAGCCAAACCAAACTGAGCCAATTCAGGGATAAGAGCATGATAAAGTAATCGATAGTTGCAAGAATAAAACAAGCCAAGCGATGTGGTGTGGTCGGCGTTGTGTTGTGTGTGTGTGTGAATCGCCCGCAATTCTTTATTCTGTTTCTTCATGCTTTTCATTCTCTGCTTAGGTCTTGCTAGATCTAGTATTTCCCCTACACTAATCAGAGAATGTAGATGACACTTTTGCGAAGTTTTAGGTGAGACGATGCAGAAGTGCTGGGCAGTCCGCCCCCCCCAAAACAGAACAAAGAATAACAGATAAATAACTCAGAGAGATGAGTGATAATCAGAGTAAAGTACAAAATCTGAGAAGACCAGTCAAACAGGAGAACAAATTACTGGGGGAATTCAGAGTAGGATAGGTTCTAAACGAGTTCTCAATAACATTGGGTGAAGAGCGGACTGATAGAGACTAGACTAAGAAAAGGAGGAGCAGTAAGAACGAGGGAGCGGATAGTGCGAGAAGATAGTATCGCCCACTGTAATATTTTTCGTAGTCAATGAACATTTAGGCGGCTACAGGTTGGATGTGAATAGAAGAGCGGATGGTAGGTGTAAATCATTCTAAAGATAATGACTATGAAAATAAATGGAAGAAAAAAAGAATGTGAAGGCACGCATTCAATGGTCTACACATGAAGTTTCCGAGTATGGTGTTTTGAAGGTGGGATGACCTGAGCAAGTTGGATAGTTTACAAGAGCAGTCGTGACTGTTTAAGAATAATGTATTATAGTGTAATTAAAACAAATCCTTGTAAACAGATCATTGGAGCGGCTAGGGATGGTTGGAAGTTAGTTAAAAGAGGGCTTCCGATTGTAAGGAAAAAAGGGAAAACCACTGTTTCATAGAAATTCATGAATTCCCATGCCTTTTTTACCTGAGGTGAAACATGGCTTGAAAAGGGGTTGTTGTTTTGAATGATGTTCCCTATCAACAAACGGAAAACATTATAAAAGTTATAAAAAATAAAAGTAAGCAGAAAGTGAAGCTTTATTCACGCCGTTGTTTCATTCTTATGAGTACCGGAGAGGGCAGATAATAATATAAGGAGTAATTATTAGAATACATGAATAGGTTGTAATGTAGGTGTTTTTTACACAGAGACAATAGGTAGTTGAAACAGAATGACACTGTGATCCTATATATATCAGAATATATGAATCATCAATGATTAGTGTGTGTACGTCTATTATGCAGAGTATGATCAGGTAAGTTATAGACAGTAAGATACATAGATAAGATAAAATAGTAGACAGACAAATGAGGTTACAGGGTAAAGAGGAAAGTGACTGGAAGAGACATTGCATTAGATGCGAGGAGGATTACTAAATAAGACTTGGATGGTAAGGAGCAAGGTGGGTGTGTAATGACGGCAATGGTGTGCAGCTGGAACTCTCCCTAGGTTGAATGGGTATGGCAAAGAAGAGACAGATAGGAATTGAGGACAGTGGTGAGGGTATTTGTGTTAGTAAATCTAATTTGCCAGGAGACATCTAAGATATAGTGCATTTTCCTCTAGTATTCGTACCAAGCGTAGGTTGAGCTAATGAAGATGTAAAAATTCTTCTACGGAGGAGTAATTAGGTACTGAGCTATTCCTTGTGAATCGGCACTCATTTGTGTGTAGTCATACGAGCAATAGTGATTATTGCGTTAGCCAATTATAGTCAAATCGGAAAATGCCGTACATAATAGCTGGTAGTCTAATTTTGGTATTTGCAAGTTTGTTTGTAGAGCGTGATACGGGTAAAGGTGGGACGGCGCTACAAAAAGTATTGGAGTATTATTAAGTAGATATATGTGCATTGTGTAGATTAGACGGGGAGGCGGAATTAATGTAACGGATGAAATTAGGCATTAACGAACTTGGGGTATGAAGAAGAAAGCGCATGTGTATGATGCTATGCCTGAAGAAATATAGTATGAAATAAATTTTGGGCCCGCGCCCCAGCTACGAACAACGCAGCGCACTCACCTTCACCACTACGGAGCGACACGCGCACTCGTCTCACACTTAGCGCACCGACATACACATTAACACAGCACCGAGCACACACATACATAACACGCACAACACACTTACAGTATTGTGTGAGTGTGTGGAGATGTAGGAGAACAGTGTGTGAGTAGGGAAGACGCGAGGAAGGAGAGGGGAGGAACAGTTAAGGGTGTGCTATTTGTCCAGAGCGTAGTGGGGGGCTGCGCACGGAAACTTGAACAGAAGTATAATGGCGCGGTGAAGGACGTGTTCGGAGAAGTAAACTGTCACTCGTACTGAGCGTGTCAGGAAGTAAACGAAAACGCGATCGAATTTGGAAGGGTGCGTTCTCATTTACATTTATTTCTTTTAGTTTTGTGCCCGTCTTTTAGTGACTGAAAGAACGGACGTTTGTTTCAGGTGAGTAAGAAGGGTCGGCGAAGGAGGGATTTCGAGTAGAAGGGTTATAGCATACGGAAAACCGAGCTTTCTGAAATTGACTCTTAGCGCGGAGGAGAGAAGAGAGGAGAGAGAGAGAACGCGGGAGGAAGAGACGGATAAGCAGAGAGAAGCGAAGACGAGAGGGAAAGAGAGAGCAGAACAGAGGATAAGAGGCGAATAACGCAATCCCAAAGTCAATGAACGTGGAATAATAAAGAAGACGATAAACATAAAATGTACTAATAATTATGGAGTCAGGCAGTCGATTAGCAGGAGAAAGTTTACCCTACGGGATTCCGCCTGCGTCATCATTATGCCATAATCGATAGAATAGTAATAAATAATCGATTGGAGTAATGTGATGTGAGTTAATAGATTGATGTAATGAGTAATAACTTACTGGGATTATTCTATCTATTAATGATGATAAGATGATAGATGTGAAGGTAAATTGGAAAATATAGAAATTAATTAAGTAATAATTGAAGTAAAATTGCTTCTATGTGAAAGACGTTAGCAGATACCAAGTCGCAGCATGCTTTCTTTTGCCCTCTATTTCCTAACTCGCATAACCCAAACCCCAGATCCCGTCTCCTGCTTTCTTCTGTATCTTCATATTCGTTGCACCCTCTCTGAACCTACTTCTTCTCTAAATGCTCCTTTCTCTTCTTGCTGTACTTCTTCACCTTCTGTACTCCCTTCCTCGCTCCTTCCTCCGCTCCTCCTCCATCACCTCCATCCGGTACCATCCTCCTCCCCTCTCCCTCGGCGTTCTCACCAATCTTCCCTCCCGCACTTCGTATCTCTCCTCCCACTCCCAACCTATCCTCCTCCTCACCCTACTCTCCTGCCTCCCTCGCTCGTCACCTCCTCCTTCCTCCTACCTCTCCTCCTTCCCTCCTCCTTCCATCCCATCCTCCTCCTCCTCCTCCTCCGTCTCCTCCTACCTAGCCACTCCTAACCTCCATCACTCCAATCCTCCCGTCCTACCTCCTCCTCCTCTGCTCCACCACCTCCAATCTCCTCCATCCTCACTACCTGCTCCCTATTTCTCCTACCTCCCTCCTCCTCCTACCCTCCCTCCATCGCTTACCCAATCCTCACTCCCTCCTCCTCCTCTCCTCCCGTGCCATCCTCCTCCCTCCTCCTCCCTACTCCCTTCCAATCCTCTCCTCCTCCTCACTCCATCCTTCCTCCTCCGTCCTACCGTGCCCCACCACCTCGCTCTCTTAGCCTCTCCTAACACCTCGCGCCTTCGGCTCCTCCTGCGCACTCATTCCATTCCCTCCTCCTCCTCCCTCCTCCTTACCTCTACTTCCTTTCCTCAACTCCCTGCGTCTCCTTGCCATCAACAATCACCTCTCCTTACCTCCAATCCTCCTCGTGCGTCCGTCCTCAACCCCTTCCTCCATCCCTCACTCCTCTCCCCTCGCTCTCTCCCTCTCCTCCTCGGCTCCTCTTTCTCCTCCTCTGCTCGCTCCTCCTTCGCTCCTCCTCCCTCCTCCTCCTTTCCATTCCTCTTCCCTGCCTAACCCGTCCTCCTCTTCGCTCCTCCGTCCTCCTGCCTCCCTCCTTCCGTCCTCCTCCTCTCTCGCTTCTCCCTCCTCCCTCTCTCCTCGCCGTTCTACCTCTCCTCTCGCTGTCCTCTACCTCCTCCCTCCTCCACTCCTCCCGTCCTCCTCCGTCCGCTCCTACCTCCATCCCTCCTCCTCCCTCACTCCTACCTCCCTCCTCCTTCACCCTCCTTCCTCCTCCTCTCCTCCCTCCTCCCTCCTCCTCTCCTCCTCCTTCTGCCTCCTCCCTCCTCCCTCCTCCGGTGCCTGTCCTGCTCCTTCGCTCCCTTTCACTCCTGCCTTCCTCCTCCTCCTTCCACTCCTCCTTCACTCCCTCCTCCTCCTCCCTCCGGTTCGACCCTCCTCGGCTCCTCCTCGTCTTCGCTACCTCCTTCCTCGCAATCCTATCCCTCCTCCTCCTCCCTCCCAGTTCCTCCCTCCGCTCTCTGTGCGCTCATGTCCTCTCATCCTCCATTCCTCCTTCCTCTAATTCGTAGCTAAAACACCTTCAATTCAAACCGAGAACAGTGGAGGTAAGGTACTCCATAGAACGTCATTGGCATTCCCAGGACAATTCATATAGTGTTCTAGGCCCCAGGTTAATCCCAGGGATACCAATTCGCCTCGCATTTACCTATGCATAGAGAATAGTGTCCAAATGACGGCGAACTGGTCTTAATAGCGCCTCAACAGAGGAGGTAATTCTCCAAGAGGCATATTTGGTAGATTGGCGCACTTCGTTTTGGAAGGACCAAGAGGATAGGCGAGCTGGTCTGGCGCAGCTCCGGATGGCAGACGTTTTGTTGTTGCGTGAGATATGTGTGGCTGCCTTCGCCTTAAGGATGGTTTTAGGAGACGAGAGTTGCAGTGTTGGGGTGATGTGTGCGTCGCCAAAGTAACGAACTCTTCGAGTGTGATGCAGAGATTTTTGTGTTTAATATAAGGTGTTTGCTATTTTGGAAGATTCTTTTTTTCTATTTTTGGTGTTTTGCATAATATATAACTTGTTCCTCCGGTTATGTAATAAGGTTAAGTTCATCTATACAGGTATAAAATGGAGACATATGGCGCTTGAAGGGTACCAATCAAAAAGTAACAAATACATGTATGAATTAATAATTAATAAAAAAGAATGTGATATACCAATAGTCTATATCTCACCTCTGAAAATAAGAATTGAGTAGTATTAAATACATTATATGATATGTATATAGGTAGATATTTATATCGTTTTTTTTTCATACATTTTTTAAATATAGAGTACTATTTCTGCTAGCTTAGATTAATGTTGCATTTTTAAATGAATAAATACATTATGTGTATTTTAGCTTTTTTCTTTTGATTATAACAATAGCTAATAATTACTTTATATTTTATTAGTTATATATTTCATTTATATATGGTAAAGTGAATATAATTATCTTCGAAATAAGCTTATTTTGATTATAAATATCTATATACTATATTATTTCCTAAATTATAAGAGTTGAGAAGTACGTTCTTGTGATATTCATATTATATCATAGTGAGAGTTTCATGTATTATATTTGTATTACTGCTGTCATCTTCAGTATATATACTACATACTTCCTTGATTATATTATCATACTATACTATTAATTAATATAATATATATATTATATACATCATATATACATATATAATAATATACATATATATCAAATATATATATTATAAATATATATATATATTAATAAACTATATATATTATATTTAGTAAGTGTGTTGGTGTGTAGTTGTATGTGCTGTGTGTGTGTGTGTGTGTGTGTGTATGTGTGTGTGTGTGTTGTGTAGTGTGTAGTAGTGTGTGTGTTAGTGAAGTGTATGCGTGGACGTGTGGGTTCTTGTGCTCGACGTGGAGCTGCGTTGCGTAAGTTATTAGTTTATACAGAAATGTAATATATATATAATTAATGTTTTGGAATAAGTACGATTCTTTATGAACTTATATTGAGCATTATCTTGGACCGAATGAGACGCTGAATTCGAAGTTATGTTGGGACTTCGATTAATAAATCAAGAAAATAATTACGAAAGATTTTTAACTCGAGATTCTCACATTATTCTTCAACGTTCTGCTACTGCCTAAACTACCTGTATGAAGACGTTAATTTAAATGGCTGAAGATATAATGTAAATTGACAATATAGGTTCGAATATAGATAAATAAAATTATTTCTCAGTCTTCTATACCAACCACACTATAATCACCCATTAGAAAAGTGGGAAGGAAAGAATTTAGGGACATCAATCTTCTATCTTTCCGTTGCACTCCACGATAACTTGGCCTTGTCGCATCCTGATCCGATAGCGTTGGTGTGTAGACCATTGGCAGTCTCTCCAAAGAAGTAACGACACGGCCGTTAGTGAAACAATCTGAAGTTTTCGGTGCGAAGCGGGCCGCGGGAGTATGCAAGGCCGTCTACTTGTCGAGCCTTTTCACACCGTGCTTCAGAACATTTCTCTAAATAGCACACACACAAGAATCCCTATCGGAATGCGAAACCGATGTTGCTTGATTTTCAACGCTCGAGGATCGGGTTGCTTGGTGCTGAGTCTTGTGCCAGTGGGTAGGAACTGGGTTCTTAATGAGCTAATGTGAGTCGCGTGTGTAGGTTATGTTAAGTCAACGTGAACAATGCTAGTTTATTTTGTACATGTATTGCTAACATCAAACTATAAAAATAATTTATTGTTTATATTGTAACATAAGCAAATTTTAAGCATAATAAGACTGACTGATCCACCATAACAGCACAACCGACACATCCAACCACACTATATGCGAGTCGACATCACAACACATTCCACATCAATCTACACCACAACACACACACACCGATTATACCAACGACATGAGCGAATCGAGGGAGAAAGATAAGAATTATATTCTCCATAACACACTACCACTCTCACATCCCTTGAGACTTATGGTTCTGCTACCCTGCAAACAAGACATCAGCAGTGCACCCTGTATGATTATTTATTTAACTCGAGAAGTCCAGGGACGAAGATAATTGATTATAGCTTATTAGCTAATGTTAAATGTACAATAATTTACTGAATGAGGAGAGAGGAAACGTTTTTGTTACATACCAAAGAGCTCTATTATAGCTCTATGAGATTACAAATATAACTCTTTCTTATCATATCTATATTATTCAACTATTACTATACATTATAATATGTTACGCGACAATAATCCAAGGAACCCCTGTTCATAATTAGCGTGAAAAAACTAAATTATTATAGCCTACTTCATATCAAAACAGAAATTGAAACATTCATTCTGGGGCCTTATTCTTATTTCATTCAGTCTCATGCGGACCTAATATTTCGTGCGTATAATCTATCTGATACTTGCGCTATTTCTATCTAGCATGTTGAACTGATTTTGGGAGTTTTTTAATTGCTTGTAGCGTATAACACCCCCCCCCAAAAAAAACAAAAGGATCCACTTCAGGGGGGGGAACAACGAGTTTGTTCGTAAATTCATAAGGTCGTTAATAGTAAATTATTAAATAAACTAAACTATATTTATACTGCCCAGTAAAATCCATTATGATGCTTTAAAAATGTAAGAAAGACGTATACTATGAATAAATGTCATGGAGAAAGAATAAAGGTCTAATGAATGAATCGAGGTAAGCGTAGAAAGGTAAAGACAACAAGCCAGATGTCAAATCTCGGTTCCCTCTTTATTCAATTTTCTACAGTGTTTGATATGAAGTATGGACCTCATATTGTTTCTTTCTTGACAGGGTTAGGTATTTCGAACACAAAATGCTACGTAATAATTGAATGAAGAAAAATATTCAAACAAAGAAAAGGCCTTATATCATCAGAATTACATGATTACTACTGGCAAAGTCTACTAAACTCCTCTCTAATTTGCATAAAAAAGTTATAGATGTAGGTGAAACTTCTTATCTTCTCCTCAGTCATCAATGTATAAATAAAACCAAAGGACGTTGCGTCGCGCTTTGCTATTTCTTTACAACAAAATTTTTTAAGTGTTTAGATGCTTCAATGTGTCATTTGTCCATCTATAATTTGCATTAGAAATTTATGAAGTGCAAAACGTCTGAGCGTGATTAACTTGTCCGAGGGATTTGCTTTGAGATTGGGACCATGTGATGAGAGTTTCAGATTTCACGTGGTACTGAAGTTCCTGAAACAAGCAAATTATAAGTGCTTTTTATCATGATTAATTTTTCTCTCTTCATTCTTCAATTCTATTTAATTTGGCGACAACGTTAGTACTGTTCTCATTTCATTTCTTGATTATTAATTTCCTCTGATCAGCGTCATACATTTATTATATGTATAAAATATATATCATTTCTTTATAACACATACGCACGCGCGCGCACAAACACACGCGCACACATACACACACACACACACACACACACACACACACACACACACACACACACACACACACACACACACACACACACACACACACACATTACATATATATATATATATATATATATATATATATATATATATATATATATATATATATATATATATATATATATATACAGGAAGAGTGCCGAGATGACAGCAAAACAAATAACAGAACTCTCAATAAACTTTATGAATGAATTCAAAACTTTCGAAGAATTCCTCTCCATAAAAGAATATAACACAAAAGTTGTTTGTTAACAAGAAAGTAATTAAACAAATCTGAAAACTTAATGTCGGAAAAAAAAAATCTCCCAACAAATGTTACCATCTCGAAGACTGTATTCACATTCTTTTTTATTATTATATTATTCTTTAGTACCCTTATGTTCTTTACACTTGTATATAAATTACCAAACGGGTATTGACCCAAATGATAAGTCAATTACCCCAAACAATATTTGCACCATTCCCTGCATGCCAAAATAATGATAACGGTGATAATAACTGAATAAATAAATGGATTAGAAACGCTCAGAGGGCGCATATCTCCGCGAAGGTAATGGAGTCACTTGAGTAATTACATTCTTCTTTCTCAAGTACACAGGTGACGTCCGTAAACATAACCGCCTTAGTATTGGCATTTAAGTTAGGGTAAGACAAACCTGTAAAAAAATAAATAATTAATAAATAAATAATAATAATAAATAAATAAATAAAAATCATGAAGATCTTTTTTATAAATCAAATAAATAAATAAATAATAATTAATAAATAAATAAAAATCATGGAGATCTTTTTTATTTTTTGTTTATCCTGCTAACCAAGTGACAAACAACTTAACCAACGTTAGCAAAAGCGTCGCTTCCTTGGCGGAGGTAATGAACACTCAAACACTGATTCATTTTTCCCAGTCGTTGAATTGCTTGTCCCTCTCTGTCCCATGAGGTGTATAATCCGTATTTTTGTTCCAGAATTTTAAAGAATATTTATTTGATTTCCCAAATATCCTGAATTATTAATACGATTTTTGTTGTTGTTGTCTGCACCGTTTTTGAAGTATAAGTATTTCTTCAAATTTCATCTCATTCTCATCAATTTAATGTTTTTTTCTTGTCGCTAGTGTTATGTAAATACATTTAAGAAAGATGTATAATTTAGTATATATTACAAAGGAATACATCCAGCCACACTTTGTAAAAATACACAACACTGGAAATAAAGAATTAAAAGCAGTGTGCAAAAAGAACCGCCACATGTCGTAAAGTCATTTTCTGAGGGAATACAATATATATATATATATATATATATATATATATATATATTGTTATTCTTATATATTTATAATATATCGACAATATAAATTGTCATTAACTCGAATCCTTGCTATAAAAAACAAAACAGGGAATGCCACCCGCTGCAGCATTCGAGCTCCACGATCCTTTTACAACACACTAAATTCACGCAAAAGGGGAAGGGATTTAGGAATAATTCAATCTCTTGCCTCCCGTACTGCCTGTCCGCCTGACGTCATGTAGTTACATACTGGCAGCATTCAAAGGAACGGCTCAGAATCGTGTGTTGGGGACGAGGGGTCAGGGGGATGAAGGCTCTACTTTCACCTTTGTACAGCGACTCGAATCCGTACTATGAAAACAAAACACCGCCAGGGAATGCCACCGCGCTGCTACCTTCGGCTCCACAGATGGCCTTTGAACTCCAGGAAAAGCGCTACCTTTCATGACATTCTTTGCTAAGCGAACAAAACCTTAACTTTGAAGCGAAATTTGAGGATTGCAGACACTTCCTGCTTAAACATGATGTCAAGAGCAGCACCAATTGGCATCTTTTAATACGAGTGCCTCTTTGAAGTTGTAAAAGAGCATATAGAGATCATAAATGATTAGTTATCAGAAAAGCACAATGTTGGCAGGACATTGCTTTTTTTTTCTTTTCTTTTTTAATATGCTGCCAGGAAACTCCCATGCAAATCAGAAAGGTCTGGGAATCCCTTCGAAAATCGTGTTTATTTTTTATATTATGAATCATACATTTAACAACTTTAACTTTAATGGCTTATGGCGAAAGCGAAGATATATCAATAGATTCATATTTGTTAATGCGTATTTTGTGAATCGTATGTCCACAGAGCAAATAACCATTATTCGTGCTATAAGATAAAGAAAACTGGGGAGGTCCACCACCACAGCCTCTTGATAACCTTGCTCAAAAAGTGCTGCAACTATTGAAAGAGTTGAAGCCACTGGGTAGGTATGTGACAAAAAAGAAAAAGAAAGAAAAAAACTTTAAAATAAAAAGAAAAGTTCAGATAGAGCTAAGAAAAACAAACAAAGGACACCAAGATTGTTAAAATTGGTTAGGAAACAACAAAGTTATGTCAGTTTTAGTGTTATTATAAATCGAGCTAATTGACCCTTTTGTTTTACACGTAATTGATCTGTGATACTGTGATCGCTGCTCAACAGAAACTGAAAAGAAATAATCATAACTTTGTAAATTTAAAAGACATTCAAAAGAAATTTCCATGACTTTTAGAATATAGTCTGATCTGTCAATTGAAGGATCTTTCTTATCAATTCACCAATTTAATTAGATAATTAATCATTTAAAAGAACGGAAATTGTTGAAACACATGAAAAGCATATATGAAAGTAAGAATTGAAGGCAAAAGCTCCTGGAGTTGAAAAGAATTGGATACATGATGTTATCCTATGAACAGGTCCATCAGCATACTGAAATAATTCACTGAGAAATTAATAAATTGATTGATCAATCAATTAATTAATCAATGATTAACTAGAAAAAAATCAGAATGAGACTTTTGATGGCTTCGTGAAATATAATAAAGGAAATTCCAAATTAGAGACTTACAATACAAACCGTGGAAATATCCATAACATGTAATGAGAAAGGTACAAACAATGAAAGAATCGCTGCATTTTCCCCGCCAATCTCAGAACGCCATCCGGGTCACGTGACATGACGAACCGACGGGCGAAAAATATAGTGAACATGACCAAAATGATCGACCATATTCACAAATAAACAGATGCCAAGACACCACCTCGAGTTGCTAATGACCTAGCCTTCCCCGTTTCACGATAGTAAACAAACAGACGAAACATCGCGTTCACAGCGCCATCTATTGTTCAGATATCACACTATCCGCCAACCGTTCTGGCTCACGGACTTTTCTTTTCTTAGCTTTCGTATATAGTCTTTGATGTTGTCACTCCACCGCCACTCACGTTCCAATAATATAACACCAGCTTGAGCCTTCGGAATGTTAGGTGTTCGAAGCTCGGGTGTTGAAAGTACGAAACTGATCCGCCGCCACTTCAACGACATCGCTGGCGGTAGAATTTTTAAGAACGGCCCTTAGTGTCGAGTTGAGGAACCGATCATCAGTTTTTTTCATTGTCATTGCTATTATAATTTATATCATAGTTGTCGATCATTATTATCATTATTATTGTTATTATGAGTATCATCAATATTACTATTATTATCATTTCTATTAGGGGTAGTCGTTGCAGTAGCGGTGGTAGAAATATTGTTGATATCTTTATAACTATTTGCAATATCAGTTATTATTTTATCATAATCTTTATCACGATTCTGATGTTTGTTTGTTTTTTTTTCTGGTCGTGGTTACCATTATCATTGTCATGCTTAAAACTAATTAAACAAAACAAAGCTAATTAATCTTCTTTTTTTTCTTATTTTTTATCTGTTCTGGAATGTTACCAGTGATAATTGATTTCCAGTTGAAGATGAAATGAAAATGAAGATGATGATGATGATGATGACGATGAAGTGATGATAGATGATAACACTAATAATGAGGATTAATCTAGGTGCAGGTAGACTGTAAAAGGCAACATTTCCTATCCTTCTTATTAATCCTATTGCCAAAGAGTTTAGCATCCTTAAGGTTATCTTTCTTTCTTTCTTACTGATATTGTTGCATATATTATGGTTATTGTTGTTATTATTACTATTATTACTACTATTATTATCATTATTATTACTGTTATCTGATCATTATTGCTTTCATTTTTTCTTATTTTTACCATTATTAATGTTGTTATCGTTGTTGTTATCCTCATAATCAATATGATCATGATCTAAATATTATTGTACTTACCTCATCATCATTTTAATATCATTAGCATTATCATTTTGCTCTTATGATCGTCATTACTCTTACCATAATTAGAAAAAAACAAAAGAAAATATTTGTTTATATATATATATATATATATATATATATATATATACATTATATATATATAATATATATATATATATATACATTATATTATATTATATATATATATATATATATATATATTATATATATATACATTATATATATATATATATATATATATATATATATATATATATATATATATATAATACATTAGTATATATATATATATATATATGATTATCATATGATATATATACTATATACTATACATATATAGTATTATTATATATACTATATATATTATACGTAAGTAGTAGGTATATATATATACATAGTATATATAGGAGTTATAGGTAGGTATGAGTAGAGTGTAAGCTAGTAGTGATATATATAGTTATAACATATACAATACATATATATATAATTCTACGTATATAAATATATATAGTAGGTAGGGGGAGGGTGAGTG
>NW_020870453.1:15000-20000 GCF_003789085.1 Penaeus vannamei | reverse complement strand
TATTGATATCCAAATGTATTCCAGTTTATTCACATATGTAGTTCTGAGAAAAATGTTTGATAGATTTTTGGTGTGCATTTCATTAGATTCTAAACAATTGGCTTTACACCGAGGTACTCAATAAAATATTTACTTAAACCCAAGAGAGGTTTTGAGAAAAACAAACATAAAAATATCAATTTTATTTGAAAATTCATAATTTTCCACATCTGCAGATGGTTTTCCCCATAACTGCAGTAACTTCTAACAATGAACAGAAAGATTTCTATCAAAATTACACCTTTCAGTGTACATATTTGTAACACTTGAAATATAACAATTTATTTTTTAAAATATTATTGTATAATCATCCATGCTAGACATAGGAATGACATACAGAAATAAAAAAAATAAAAAAAAATAAACGCTTTAAAAATCATTTTCACCTAACATCTGCACAACAGTATGCAAGAAT
Source organism: Penaeus vannamei (assembly GCF_003789085.1). Classification (NCBI taxonomy): domain Eukaryota; kingdom Metazoa; phylum Arthropoda; class Malacostraca; order Decapoda; family Penaeidae; genus Penaeus; species Penaeus vannamei. The sequence continues at coordinate 19,546 of NW_020870453.1, read as the reverse complement.
TTAATAAAACAAAATGCCATGGTTTTGAAACACCTAATGAACAAAGGTATTCTCCAATTTCCTATAGACTGGCTAACTCAATGAAGAAAATAATAATAATAAAACTGAATATCTCTTGTAAAAGTAACAATGATAAAGGACAATGCCCAGATAAATACTGACAGTGCTGGACTGGTCACAGGTGAAAATGCCCCTTATTTAATGGCAGTGTCATTGGCACAAATTCTTTGGAGCCAGGGAGCAACACACAAAAGCCCTAGCTCCTTTATAAATTCGTTGACTCAAAAAGGAAAAGGAGTCTGGCTCCTTTAAGTTGTATTTGTAAGGCTCCAACATGAAGTCTTTATAATAGCCCTGCAGCATCACACAGATAACACAAAGATGAACGCAGTGTTGAAACTCCCAAAGATGATAATATTTGCGCATATATGTTTAAACTGAAGAAAAAAAAATACAAAAGCTGGCATGATGCAATGATTCGTTATACAAAACAGCACTACGTCTCTTGTTAGTTTAGGAGTTGAAGAGGAAAAACAATGAAAAAATGTACTTCATATATTCCTATGAAACACCATTGCACTCGGCACTAAAACAAAATAAATTGTAATCCCCTTACGGAAAAAGACTAGATTTGTTTTACCAGGCACAGTCATAGTGATATGTACACAGCCTGTCTTCATGACAGCAAAATGCCACTCCTTGCAATGCTGACCACTAAGATCCTCTCCATCTTGTAACTCCAAAGTGTTTTATTTGGCTAATCACTATCTATTCGATTTGAACCTTATTGTAATATAACATACCTAATTATGTACAAGAATATAAATTAAGAGAACTCACTAACAAGCCCATGATGACAGGAGGAACCTGCATGACGTCAATAAATTACCAATTTATCATCCATATCATAAAGAACTCATACCAAAAACTGTCAATACTTCAAGACACTGAATAACCCAAATGTAATTTTCCCATTAAAACAACTCAAATATCCTGTAACATCCACAACATGTAAGAAAATATGATGTCTAGCATGCGCATTAGTGAGCAAAGCAAATATACAATATTTTTTATATATTTTTTTTGTTTGTTAGGTCACTATAACTAGCATAAAATGCCTCTGATATGTATAAGCATGGCCATTATCATGCTTGATATGTTTAAAAGAGATGGCTACATGGCTTCAACCACTGCATGCATAATCCTACAGAAGACACCCTGTAAAACTGGCTTACAATATACAGGTTTAATCAAGATATAATCCTGAGCCCTAAAGATCATGCTGGAAATATCTAATCACCACTATGGAATGGACCAAATGAGTGTTATTGAGCCATTTGCACACTTAAATCTACACTGTTGAACTTCCTATCCAGTATACTCTACAAATCTAGTCTTCTCATCAGTTTTGGGTGGAGTGAGCATAGCCACAGAAACTTCTGTGGTCTGAGGGCTACTCCGAGAGGATGACGACTGAATCTGACTTAATCTAATCTGAGCTCGTTCCTGGAAACAGAAAATTAACAATTAGTATTCTCATTGGCCTGGAGAGAAAGACTATCAGCAAAATATATAAAAAACATGTGAATAAATATGTATATATATATATATGAATGAATAATAAAAAAAAAAAATAAAAATAAAAATAAAAATCAGTCTTACCAAAGTGTCAAGATCAACTGAGTGTGTCTGAATGTTATGGATGTCATCTTGGGCCACTTGGCTGAAGGACTTCAACTGCATTGGCCCCATTTCATGCACTGTGACTGCAAAAGCTGCCATCCAATCATAGCATGCTTGCATCTCCTCTGTAGAATAACCCGATACTTGACTTGCCAACTGTGGGGAGGTCATGTAGCACATTGCAGTAGCAGCAACTATGCTTGAGCTGAAGGACAAGCTGGAAATCTCAAGGGTACACAGATCCAACAATCTTGCTGCTGGAAGGAGAAAAGACAAAATTAATCATTTCAAATATATTGTCTTTCAAGATGATCTCAGAATGGGTATCATCTGCAAAACACACAAAATAAGACAATATGAAGTGCCTGCCTGAACAAATGTTAACGGTGAGTAACGAGGATATACAAAACTATGATCATCACTGGAAGATTCTCCACCATTGGCCTCTCGCATGGCGAATTCTTGGCTCAACTGCAGGTATGTGTTTAACCAGCAGTTTGAGGTTACAGGACACAAGTCCCAATTAAGTTTCTGGAACAAAAATTTTAATTAAATAGCTGAAATCTCTACATTTTCAGGTCATGAAAATAAAACAGCAAACATAATACCAATAACAACAACAACAATAATAATGATAATAATAAGAATTCCAATTACTTTCAAAATAATCCAATTTTCCCTGAAATATACATTCACCATATCAAACACTAATTCTTACCTGTAGTATGACTAGCTCTTTTACTAGGATTTCATTTTCTATACAGGCACCATCTGTCACATATGCAAACTCTGACAACTTTGGTGGGTAAATTTCTTCTATTTTTGCAGCTATGAATAAACATGTTATACCTGCAAAATAAAAAAAATGAATTAGAAGAAACAATGACAATACACAAAATGAAAATTTACCAACAGCTATCCAGAATGTATCTAACAACATAATGTAAATATCAACAAATGGTTCTATAGAAAGAAACATTTAAAGAATAAAAGTTGTCAACCTAGGCAATAAATCCACATGTATTATTTATGCTTACCTATAAGCTGTAGTTGCTGTTTGGGTACATCATGTGTAGCACTGAGGTAGCGTCTATGTAGTCTGTAGCTAGATAATAGGTCTCTCTGTGCAGCCTATATACTTCACACACCTAAAAAATGAATGTATTAATAATACAAATACCTTTTTGTGTGTCAACATCTGAAAATCAGATGTCCATATTTTATATATAATATATATATATATATATATAATATTATATATATATATAATATAAAACACAAACAATACAAATATTCCTTATACGTACTTCTGTCAGCCAATCTAAGAGAATAGCTCTCATGCGCGCTTGAAGAGATGGATGCTGTGAGAGGTAGTCAGGTTGGCGTGCATACATGCGGTCTTTCCGACACATTAGTGTCCACACCTGCCCTCGATCTGCCCAACTTAGTTTTGGCAGTGGTAGTTTTCTGTTGGACTCTGGTGTTGGGATGCAAGTCAAGCCTCTGAATCTGCAAGGGAAAAGCAACTGTAAGAAAGATTCTTTCCAAACCCTTTGCCAACAATTTAATGCTAATTTCCATAACCGAAACACAACCACAACTCTGCTTACTTGTGCCATGTTTCCGGTACAGGGTTATCTGGAGTAATTGATCTTTCTCTTTCTATGTTGAGGCTTGAGGTTACATCACCAAGGGAAGAGGCTGTAATAAAGTAATAAATAATATTTAGTGGGATATATATTATGCTACATAAAAAAACTGCAATCCAAGCAAACAAACCTGTAGTAACAAGTATAAACAAGGTATGCATATAAATTTGACCTGTTTGAGAAAACATTCACAGTGCACAAACTTAAAGCCACCAAATCTATGCACAGACTTACAAGCCAGTCAAGCTATACATGCAGACAGTTCCCTATCCAAGCTATGCATGATTTGCAAGTCTCCAAAATTGTCTGACCAACAACACATTGCACCTCCCCAGCTATGCACACACTTGCACCCTCCCCAGCTTGCACACACTTGCACCCTCCCCAGCTATGCACACACTTGCACCCTCCCCAGCTATGCACACACTTGCACCCTCCCAGCTATGCACACACTTGCACCCTCCCCAAGCTATGCACACACTTGCACCCTCCCCAGCTATGCACACACTTGCACCCTCCCCAGCTATGCACACACTTGCACCCTCCCCAGCTATGCACACACTTGCACCCTCCCCAGCTATGCACACACTTGCACCCTCCCCAGCTATGCACACACTTGCACCCTCCCCAGCTATGCACACACTTGCACCCTCCCCAGCTATGCACACACTTGCACCCTCCCAGCTATGCACACACTTGCACCCTCCCCAGCTATGCACACACTTGCACCCTCCCCAGCTATGCACACACTTGCACCCTCCCAGCTATGCACACACTTGCACCCTCCCAGCTATGCACACACTTGCACCCTCCCCAGCTATGCACACACTTGCACCCTCCCCAGCTATGCACACACTTGCACCCTCCCCAGCTATGCACACACTTGCACCCTCCCCAGCTATGCACACACTTGCACCCTCCCCAGCTATGCACACACTTGCACCTCCCCAGCTATGCACACACTTGCACCTCTCCCAGCTATGCACACACTTGCACCTCCCCAGCTATGCACACACTTGCACCCTCCCCAGCTATGCACACACTTGCCCTCCCCAGCTATGCACACACTTGCACTCTCCCCAGCTATGCACACACTTGCACCCTCTCCCCAGCTATGCACACACTTGCACTCCCCAGCTATGCACACACTTGCACCTCCCCAGCTATGCACACACTTGCACTCTCCCAGCTATGCACACACTTGCACTCTCCCC
>NW_020870453.1:10000-12500 GCF_003789085.1 Penaeus vannamei | reverse complement strand
CATTTCCCCGCGCAGCAAGTAAAACGACTTCAAAAGCATTAATGATCTCGCCACATGGAACAACTACAATGCAAAAACTGCAACATGGATGTAGTAGAAGTAGCACCAGGCCAGAAATGAGATAAATATGGGTGGAAAATCAGAACTCGGCGCCAACTTTTGCCCGCCAACCCCGCTCGAGGACCCCACCCTTGCACCTCCTCCATCCACTCTATTTAAACAGCTATTCCACTCGCATCCACTTCAGATCTCAGAGCCATCCACCTGATTCACCAATGTGATAAATGTCGCCTGGAAGAGTCCTGTGGCGATTTAAAGCGGGGAAAACGAAGGTCTTTGTGACCCTCTTCAACTTAGGCGGTGTTTGTCTCCCCAGCAACAGGTCTTGTGAACATGTTTCAACTCTCTTTGGGGTTTAGTTTCACTTAAAACTCCATCTCAACATCATCATCTCGGTATACCAACCCTCAGGTAAGCTCAACCACCCGGAAAAGCCCAAATTATGAGAGAAAAACAACGCGCCAATTCACCCGGGCAAGAAAACACCGGGAGATCCCAAGCATCACTTCTCTCCTCTCTCGCCTCCTCCCATCTGCACTTTTCCTCTTTAAACCATAAGTACTTCATGCACTACACATTTACATTTTCACTTCCATTCTCGTTTTCGGTTTACCTTAAAAAACGGAGGCAATATCCACAGTATCTCAGAGCTCGGCGTACATGGTGTGTTTGGGGCACCGAGGAAGACCTGTGTGAGGAGCTTCGCGCGCGAGGGAGGTGGGCGCCAAAAGCACGTGGGCGGGGCTTAGGCGCCAAGACGGCTTCCGATTGGCTAGTTTGGCGGTGAGTTGCCGGAGGGAATTTCGGGTGTTGGTGGATGTAAACATTGGATTTATATTCTCCGAAGGCGTGATGGTTTCAAGTTATCTTTGGGTTTTTGAAATGTTCCTATACCATTGACTATAATTAATCTTACCGGATTCAAAATCGAACAGCTGTGCGGGTGTTCGAGACGTATTTTTAGGCGCGAGGGAACAATGACCCTAGCAGCCATTGGAATGCGAGACGTCGTTGCGTTAGCCCATTGGTTACAAGATCTTACGTCACTGCGCGCCAAATATGAAATTTCAAGCTGGCTCACCAGCTGATCGGACAACATCAAATTGATGGTAAAAGGTGCGCAAAATAAGCGCGCGACTTTCTATGTGTTTATAGAATAATTTCCTTACAGACATATATCATATATCATTAGTTCGCATCAGTATGAAGTGCTACACAGTTCTATTTTACATTTTCCTTCTAAGTTACCCTATAATATAAATCTATGCCTCACTTCCCCGCCGCTTAAAGCGAAACACAGGGAAGCGACTTCTGCCCCTTCTTTGACACAGAACTTTCATAAAAATGGGATGATAATTAACAACTAGATAAATAATCTATGGTGAATCGAACTAGATCACTGCTTACGAGTTCATAATCTGCAAGATGTCACTTATCACAACAGTAGGTCCACTTACCGCAAGTGATTAAAAACTGTTGTCCATGAAGACTGTGAAGTAATATATCCGGTATGGTTTTCGATCCATGGCAGAGAGGTTATTCCGTTCGGGGTGACACGACCAAAGGTACTGAGCTCCCTCGCTCTGACCTGGTGTAGCCTGACCGTCCCGGTGTGGGGCATCCCATGGGGAGGGGTGAGGACCTGAGACATGGGGGGAGTTAAGGGGGGTGGGGGTAAACCGCGTCTCCCACGACCCATGGCGCGGTAAGCCCCTACCTCCCTCCCCTCTCCCCTCGCCTTCCCTATCGCCGGTAACGCTACTCCTGACGTTACAGATACCCGACTTTCCCGCGCCTTAGACAGCACTTTCCTATCGGCATGTCCCTTTCGGAAATGTTTACCTTAACCTAAAACTATGGCCTACCGATCATTTCTTTAGAATTAATGTTTAATAATGATGTGGAAATGTGTCTGCTGTTCGGTGGTTCTTCATTTAATTATTTTTCTGAATTTCTACTAAGGTGTAAAGGACGTTATATTATCTGAAAGCAACAGATCGGGTAACCTCATGTGACCTAACGGATTATGACCTGAAAATAACTTGTGAAATAGTGTTTATACAGCGTCAAGAAATCCAGAACCTCATGAAGCCTCGGCTAAAAAAAATCAATACTTTCACTATAAATCCACTTCCGTTAACCAAATTTCCCATGGGGATTCCTCGAAGCACAACTGAAGAGAAAATAAAATATACCCACGGAAGCAAAAATCATCAAGAGAAACATCACCCGGGAATAAAATATAATACGAAAATGCTAGCACTAATGTTGACGCCGTAAATAAATTAACTTCAGGACCTGACGGAGATCGGGGCGTTTTGGCGGGCAGTTTTCCCGCTTTTCCCGAGTGCAGCTGGAGCCTCGAGGGGAACCATCAACCCCGCTCAGAGTGAACTCCCTAATACATATTCCAAAATTAGATTACTTTCATATCGCATTT
>NW_020870452.1:152500-155000 GCF_003789085.1 Penaeus vannamei | reverse complement strand
ATACAGACAACTCTAAACGACTGCGTACACTTCAAGATCAACAAAAGCGTATATTACTATCACAATCACATATGCAACATGACGCATGACACTTAACTCGTTTATCTTCTGATACTCGTATGTCACGTAATTGTTCGCATTTCACTTGTTAATTACCGCGGCCTAGCGCTCGCTTTTATCAGGGCACTTGGAACTCGTTCTTTTTCGCAAGGACTGGGATACATGACCTGATTTATCTGCTGCAGAACTGTCTCCAACGGTCTCCGTCACCGGCAGCGGCAAGGCGGTGTCTCCCTCTTCACGGTTCCAGCAACCTTGGGGTCACCTCGGCGGCCTGGCGGCGGGCACGCAGCTCCTTTGCATACCCCATTGCCGCTCGAGGTAACTGCTGGTTTCCTCAAGGAGACCGCCACTGTCGTTGTTCGGGATGTCAGGCGAACGGGCGAAGAGGTCACACGGTCGTCCGTGGTCATAATACTTGTGTGCACACATACACACGCATATATATATATATATATATATATATATATATATATATATATATATATATTATATATATATATATATATATATATATATACATTTGTGTGTGTGTGCACTTATATTCACACTGTAGGCGCCCGAATGATGGGTCCTACAAGAGAATGGTAGATGGCGAGCTTAGGATTTAAGGTAAATAAGCAAGATGTCTTGACTCCTTTATTGAAGACTAATGTCGGAGTGCGGCTGCTCCTCGAAGCGAGGTGTTGCTCCTTGGCTCCCCGCAGGCAGTCTGCCTCATATCCTACCCAGTGATCGGTCTGTCACGTTGTAGCATGTGGCAACTGGTGACGAACAAGCAAGTGTTACAACATTGGAATGTCTTGTGGCAAGAAGAGAGAAATAAGCAAGGGAAGCAATGGTCAGGCGTATATGTATATGTATGTGTGAAGATACGTATTTGACAAACATGTAAGATTATAGAAATATGTAGAATATAATGATATGATATAGATATAACTGGGTTACACACACACACACACACACACACACACACACACGCGTATATGTATGCATGTATGTATTATATATATGTATGTCTTCACAACCTTCCCAATCCACCATATCTTCACCTCTGCACTCCCTAAGAAACTCTTCTGCGGTATGAATAGCCCAGACCATACACCGGAAGTCAGAGCATTCCACATTAATGATTAATGGATAAACAAATAAATGCGTTAATCAAAAGTTATATACTCTTATGGTAAAGTCTTGTGTCGAAAGGATGAAAATGTGTTAACGATTAAGATAAAATGTGTTAGATGTCAAAGGTTGCAGAGCGTAATAGGATAGTATGGTAGTGAAAGGGATAAAGAGGGGGAAGCAAATGAAATAAGGCAGAGATTAATAAAAGAGGAAATGGTTTAAGGGTGTAGGGTGACTGGATGAAAGGGAGATTATCTGTGCTTGAGGAAGAGAGAGGAACATTATATAAGGAATACTGGTGGAGGAGGCATTATGAGCAAGCAGCGGGTAATATAGGTAGAGGTGAGTGCTGGAGAAGTAGGAGAAGTAGAAGAAAAATCCGGGGAATGCTATAAGGAAACTGGGGTTGCTGGTGAAGATCAGGAAGAATGTCAGGAGGGGATGGACCCAGAGAAGGATGCTGTTGCGACATAAGGGAGTCATGTGAGCATCCAGGAGAGAGTGGTAAGGATAGTGGGGGAAATAGAGGGAATGGTGGTGCACATGGAGAAGGAAGAGGATGGGGTGTTTTGGTAGAGAGTGGGAGGAAGAGGGATAGGGAGAATTTGAGGAAAAGGATGGATATCGGCAAATGCTTTGAATGTAAAGGGATTGGAGGATGATGAGAGAGCGGAGTGTTTCTTTGGTTAGGAAGGTTTGGATGTCTTCAAGAGTTTCTGGAGGAGAGTTGGGGGGGGGGGGGGTAGGTCTGAGAAACAAAGGTTTTCTTGTGAGAGCAGGGGAGTAGATGTCCGAGGAGTAGAGGAAGAGGTGGGTGTAGGAAAGGATGTGATTGGAGAAGATGAAGTGAAACTTTTAGATTGTCTGGTGCGACAGGTGAAGGGGAACTGAGGGGTACGCATGGAGGTTGTGTTAGAGATTGGAGTATCAAGATTAAGATTGGAAAAATAATATGACAGGAGGAGAAAGGGGGAAGAGGTAGGACGGTTCGCGGATACTGCGAATGCTGATACATCTTAAAAAGAAGGAAGGGGAACGGAGTGGAGGATAGTTTTAGAATTGGTAGAAAGAGAAAAAGTTCGTCGGCGCGCTTCCTGTCAGGTTTAAATCTGAGAACTGCTACCTTAAATTCCAGCTAGTGGACAGGGCAACTCCTGTAAAATACATCGTGGGAGCCATCACAGTTGGTACACTGCGTAACTGAGTAAAGCAATTTGAACGGCCACGACGACAGAGCGCTGCGGAGCGACAGCGTTTGGCTGGGTGGCCAAAACGCCAACATTTTTATTGACGAGGAAGGAGTCGAAATGGTCGG
>NW_020870452.1:110000-112500 GCF_003789085.1 Penaeus vannamei | reverse complement strand
CTCTCTCTCTTCTCTCTCTCTCCTCTCTCTCTCCTCTCTCTCCTCTCCTCTCTCTCTCTCTCTCTCTATCACTCCCTCTGTCTCTCTCTTTTTGATTGGAGAATCGACAGGATATCAATAACCTCTCGCAGAATTGGCTCGACTGGGCGGCGAAGCTATGAATAATGCAATGAACAGAATTTGCAACATGCATAGAAAAAACAGCAAATGGCCAGAACAAAGGACAAAGTCGATTCTAGTTATCCTACCCAAAGGACGACCTTAAAGCGTGCCAGCATTAGGGAACAATAAGCCTAATGGAAAAGCAATTGCAAACGTGCATTTTGCAATATATCGACCTGCTTGTTGATTCAGTATGAAAAATGACATCAATAGATAGATAGACAACGTCAAAGAAATTTAGAATATGGGTTAGCAGGAAGGGCAAGATAGTGAGAAATGTTGATGACATGCAATGATTATGCAAATACTCATATTGCAAATAAAAAGGAAAAGGCTACGAAATTTCATTATATCGGTTCTTACGCGAGAGAAATTCGCTGAAACGAGATAATGATTATTAATAGTAATGATGTTAATGATTCTCATAATGATAATGTCGATGGTGATCATCCTGGTAGTAGTGGTGTCTTGTAATGTGGTGATGATTGATGATGATAATGATGATGATGGTAATGATGATGATGGTGAGGATGATAATTGAATGAATGAGAATGTGCTGATGATGGTAGATGATGATGCTGATGATGAGATGAGATGACGAGGGAGGATAATGATGATGATGATAATGATAGTGATAATGATCATGATGATGACAATCATAATAGACAATCATAATAAAGCTAATATGATGACGAAAAGAATAACAACCCCCACAACACCAACAACCCGACTATAACCGACCAAGACAGAGGACGAAGGCCGTATCCTACCTACAACCCCGCCCATGAATAATATAAAGTTCAATTCTTTGGAAAGGTCGCGATGAATAGAATCATGGGCGAGACCGTTCCAAAGTTAGGCGGAGGCATTGCTTGAAAGGTTGTGCCATATTCGATGTATAAGTTCAGGGCGGGAACCAAAAGCTGGATTTGTACCAGTAAGGAATTTATTTTATTTTATTTTATTTATTTTATTTTTTTGTGTGTGTGTGTTGTGTGTATAAAATGTATCTGTATGTTCATCTGTGTGTATGTAAAATATGTATGGTTATGTACTACATATACACAAACATTTACACGCACACACAGACACACATAGACACATACACACACAAGCACACACGGACACACACACATAAGCACACACACACACACACAGATAAGCACACACCACAGCGCACATAAGCACACACACACACGCACATAAGCACACACACACACAAATAAACACACACACACCACGCACATAAACACACACACACATAAATACATCAGTGGTTTCCAACGTTAGGAGCCCTAAAATTAGAACTGGAGGTCCGCCATGTTCAAAATTTCAAGAGTCCAGTATCAAAAATGACCCGAATTGTTACTACATTTTTCGAAATTTCGCGTTTATTAATACTTTGAAATTATCGAATGAGATTGGCAAGTATTGGCTGATGAATCGTCTTTATCATATATTCTGATCAGACTTACTTTCACCTTTGCATAAGATCGAAGGAAAGAAAGAGATTTAATTTAATCTCGAACTTTGAACACAGAGTCATAAGACAAAGGGTTATCGACCATCTTAAAAAAAAAAAAAATTTGCTGTTCTATTTCTATTTATTGTTCATTCTTTTGTGCATATCATGTTTACTATAAGTTGCTCTCACTAACACATCACACACACACACACACACACACACACACACACACACACACACACACACACACACACACACACACACGCATACACACATGTTGTATATATGTGTGTGTGTGTGTGTGTATGTAGACACGCACCTATATAGTCGACATAGACAGTACAATGCCGGAAAGGAACAATATTTGGAAATGCAATTTTCTACTCTGATATTGTTAATAGTATCCATTGCAATTAAGCTTTTCATGGTCTAGTTAAAGCCGAGCAATACACTTTATCTTCTAAAATTCAAAACAAGAAGGAAATGATGCATATAGAGAAATACTACTAAATAAACCGATTTTTTACAATCAGACATCTCATGAACTTGTAAACATCAATTATGTCAACCATCTCCTAAAACTTGAAGACAAACAGATACTTACGACCTCCAAAGTTCACGAAAGGCTATTCGTCTTGAATTATCATGTATAACTTATATGATAATTTCGTTGTCGGTATCATCAGGTTCAAAACTATTTCTACCACAAAAAAAGAAAAAGATTTATAAAACGCATTAGTTCTACAGGGAACTCGCTTTTTAGTGTTCGCGAATGAACAATGAAGGCACATCTCAGCACACTTATTAACTGAACACACACACATACACACACAATATATATATATATATATTATATATATATATATATATATA
>NW_020870452.1:100000-102500 GCF_003789085.1 Penaeus vannamei | reverse complement strand
TCCTTTCACATGAATATCAATTTCTTCATCTTCACCTTTTTGACAATCTTTATCAAAAATGTTGTTGAACATCTCCGAACAAGGATATTATGAACCATGAACAAATACTCCTCAACGATTTCTAACCAATTCTGAAACTAGCATCCGTCCTCACAATTATTTCTGAACAAAAGAAAAAGTCCGTTTTCACAACTACGTCTGAACAAAACACGCATATATTTCCCTCCTCCTGTAGACTGTTCATGTTTTCGATGTCTACAGTACGTGTCAACTGCATATGTGGTACAGTTAGCCTGTACGTTACTCTGTCGAACCACAATGTACAGTTTGAGGCCCATTGTAAAGCATGTTTCATGTTGTGTATCAAACAGTCAAATAGTCTTTTTGGTTAAAATAATAGGGTTTCGTCACACTTTTCACTAGACTGTACATAGGGTTAAATGTATGTAGAAGAATGAACTTTGATATTTGGTAAATGGTTTTAGTTTCATATCAGTTATGTTCTTGTTGTCGTCATTCTGTAAACAATTATATTAGACAAAAGGAAGCTAAACTCATGTGTAGGGGGAAAAAAATCAATAGACAGCAAAAAAATATGAAACTCAAATTAATTCACGTGTTATATTTGCTGCCTAGAGAACACTCATTGCAAATCAGAGAGAGAGTGAGAGAGAGAGAGAGAGAGAGAGAGAGAGAGAGAGAGAGAGAGATTGAGAAGAGAGATAGATTAGATAGAGAGATAGATAGATAGATAGATAGAGAGAGAGAGAGAGCGCGCATTTTCAAGATTTTTTTTATTTTTGTCTTTTTTATTAGTCTATCATGTTTTTTGTAAGTAAATTAATTACCTGCTGAAAGCAGTCTCATTTCCTATGAAGGTTCCCAACAGTGAAAAACTGTCGTGTATTTTAATGAAACATTTCCATACAAATTAACACACACACACACACACACACACACACACATAAACACACACACACACACATACACATACACATAAACACACACACACACATAAAGACACATACACACATACACATACATACATACACATACACACCCACACACACACACACACACACACACAGACACGCATCCACACACACACATCCACACACACCACACATACACACACACACACACACACCACACACACACACACACACATACACACACACACACACACACACACACACACACACACACACACACACACACACAAACACATTACACATACACCACTCACACAAATATATATATATATATATATATATATATATATATATATATATATATATATATATATTCATACGTTTCCATGATTGTCAGTTAGCACTATTCCCATGCGTGATCAGGATAAACGTCTGTTGATATAATATTAATCAGGCTTTTATATTAATTGATTTTTTTCCCTGAGAAAGGCTACGCACGTATTTGATAAGGTTAATTTGAACTGTTTTAAATTCCGTCGCTTTAGACTAATTACTTATTCATTATCTTAATTTCGTATGAATTCAATTTTGTTCTGTTACAGTATTTATTGTGATCTACCGAAAGAGTTAAGTAATGGAAGTTTCATTTAAGATTGTATCGCATATGTAATTAATTAGTTCATATATTTTGATGCGTGTAAAATAAAAAAATAAAAAAATGTATCTTCATTGTTTTAGTTATTTCTTATTGATTAATCTCTTTATTTGCTCGTCTCTCTATTTCCTTTAATTTCATTCTATTTATTAGCTATTGATTTCTCACTGCATTTTTCTATTTAACCTTTCTTCTCCCCATCTCCTCATTCGCAAGAAAACAAATTAATGACCGACCTATACATACGCATGTTTGTATATATGTCCATCCCTTCATTCAGGATTGTGCCATATATATATATATATATATATATAATATATATATATATATATATTATATATAATATATATATATACCGATCTGCCAAGCATATAGACTCCAATACCCCCCCCCCCCTTAAACGAAGACACAAACATGTATAGGTTGACATTCAAAAATCCGGTCATAGATAATCCGGTTCCTTCAGATTTCCGGCATTGAGTTCGGAGCGCATTTTCAAATTCACCGCAGTGGCTCGCGACTGTTTTCTGGAGTCGCCGCTTATGTTTTGATGGCGCTGTACTCCAGAATCAGCTGTTGGGTCTTGCTCGCACATATTCCTGCTCATTCCTTCTCATTTTCTTATGTCTTTGCCGATGTATAGTCCCATGATGGAGTCAGCAGAGAAAAGTCGTTGTCCAAACTGTTAACACCGTGCGTTGTCGATTGAAAAGAAAGTGAAAATGCAATAAATAAGTAATAAATGAAAAAAAAAAGAAAAAAAAAAAAAAAAAAAAAAAAAAAAAAAAAAAAAAAAAAAAAAAAATATATATATATAATATATATATATATATATATATATATATATATAATATAAGGGAAAAAATAATCTCCCTCCACCTCCTCGATCTACCTCCACCCACCCACCCCCACC
>NW_020870452.1:90000-95000 GCF_003789085.1 Penaeus vannamei | reverse complement strand
CCTTCGTTCTCTTGCTTATTTGACCGTAGTGTCTATGTCTGTCTGCGTCTGTCTGTGTCTGTTTGTGTTTCGTTTTCTCTCTCTCATTCTCTTTCTCGTTTGATTTTGATTTTCTAATTCTCATTTTTCGTTGTCTGTCTTTTCTGTATGTCTGACTGTCTGTCTCCCTCTCTTTCTCTTTCTCTATAATTCTCTTTCTTGCCCCTCACCTCTTCTCCGACCTCTCTCTCTCTCTCTCTCTCTCTCTCTCTCTCTCTCTCTCTCTCTCTCTCTCTCTCTCTCTCTCTCTCTCTCTCTCTCTCTCTCTCTCTCTCTCTCTCTCTCTCTTCCTCTTCTCTCCTCTCTCTCTCTCTCTCTCTCCTCTCTCTCTCTCTCTCTGTCTTCCCCCTTTCTTTTTCTCTTTCTCTGTGTAAATATGGCTGAACATTATACTAAAAAGACAGAGACAAAAACACAAACAAACAAACAAACACAAAAACGAGAAGTCAAAACCCTTTTTTATTGCTATTATTATACTATCAGTCATTCGTTTTTTTGCCAATTAAAGAGAAGTGGAAGAATTAGGGAGAGGGGGGAGATGGGAGGTGAAGATTAAGGAAAGAGAGAGAAAGAGGAGAGAGAAGAGAAGAGAGGAGAGAAGAAGGAGAAGAGAGAAGAGAGAAGAGAAGAGGGAGAGAGAGAAAGAGAAGAGAGAAAGAGAAGAAGAAGAGAAGAGAGAAGAGAAAAGAAGAAGAGAGAAGAGAGAAGAGAGAAGAGAGAAGAGAGAGCGAGATAGATAGATAGGTAGATAGATAGATAGATAGATAGATAGATAGATAGATAGATAGATAGATAGAGAGAGAGAGAGAGGGAGAGAGAGAGAGAGAGAGAGAGAGAGAGAGAGAGAGAGAGAGAGAGAGAGAGAGAGAGAGAAGAGAGAGAGAAGAGAGAGTAGAAAGAAGACGGTATTCGGGACAGCAGGGGAGAAAGGGTTAACGAGGGAGGACAAAGAGGCAAAGGGGAATGGTAGAGGGAATGATAAAGGAGAGGGAATGAGGAAGAAGAAGAAAACAAGAAATTGTGTAAGAGGTGGTGGTGGGAACGAGGGAGAAACGAGGAGGAAGGAGAGAGGAGGAGAAGAGGAATGTAAGATAAATCCAAAGAAAGGAGGAAATAAGGCAAGAAAGAGAAGGAGGGAGGGTAAGGGAAGATAAGGTGAGCTAAGAGGAGGGGGAAAGGGAAAAGGGAAATAAAAGGGGAGAGAAAAGGATAAGGGAAATCAGAGGGAAAGGAAAGGTAAGAGAAGACAAGGAAATGGAAGACGCAAATAATAACGGGAATCAAAAGGAAAGAAAGATAGATTAAGGAACAGGTAAAGAAAAGGGAAACGAGAAACAAGAAAAAGGGAGAGTAAGATAAACAGAGAAGGAAGAGAAAGAGAACAAAGGGAGAGTAAGACAAACCGATAGAAAAGAGATAGAGAAAAATAAAAAACGACAGGTAGAATAGAGATTAAAAGGGTATCAAAGAGGCAAAGAGAGATAAGACGAGCCAACAGATAAAAGAAAAATAAGAAAATAAGTAACGGGGGTAGTGGGAGGAGAAGGGGAGAAGAAGAGGAGAGAGAGAGAGAGAGAGAGAAGAGAGAGAGAGAGAGAGAGAGAGAAGAGAGAGAGAGAGAGAGAGAGAGAGAGAGAGAGAGAGAGAGAGAGAGAGAAGAAAGAAAGAGAAGAGAGAGAGAGAGGAAGCTATTCTCAGAAATAAGGTTAGCCTGATCGAGGTGATCATACATTATTGCCTCCGCCAATTCATCTCCTAGGCAACCCGGGCTCATATGACGGTTACTTTTCCCTATTGGTAATATCGGCCCGGGAACGTTTGCGATTTTTAAATGAACGACAAGGCCACGGAAAGATTGGACCTTAGTGACAATGCCGGGTTCAATCACGGCCGGCGCGGATATTCAATTCATTGATATAATTTGATATTCATGAAATGGGCAGCTCCGAGGTGCCAACCCGACGCCATTTTCTTTTTCGCGCGGCGCTTCGAGAGACTCACTTGTTTTGCTCAGGCGAAGTTTTCTTCCGACGAGCTTAAAAAAAGTTTTAGGCATGCACTGGATTCTTTTTATTTCGTCTTTTTCCATTCCATTTTTTCCCTTCTTTGGCTGATAAAGATGAATAGATAATTCAGTGATGATAATATTGACGAATAGATATATCAGATAATCAATAATGAAATATCTCTCTATCTACTTAAATTTGCATTTATCTATGTATCCGCAAAACAGAAAAGAAATAAAGAAAAAAAAGAAAGAAAGGAAGAAAGCGAGAAGGGAATAAAGAATGAAATAAGAAGGCACATCCTATCTCGATGAATAAAAGAACAAAATATAAATATGAAAATGTAATTGAAATGCCGAATAGTCTACTAAAAAAAAGGCCAACAACTTGCAACATTTACAATACAATAGCTGGGATAGCTGGATTTATTTCCGTCTAAAAGATCACAATAGGTTGTATCTATTTCCTATCGATGTGTGTACATGTGTGCTTATCTTTATGTGTGTGTGTTTGCATGTATGTGTGTATATTATTGATGTGTATGGCTATCTTTTTATTTGCGTGTGTCTATTTTTGTGTGTACTGTATGTGTATATGTATGTGAATTCTTTTATGTATACTATCAATATGTATGTGTATATGTATGTGCATGTTTTTAAATGTCTAGAGAGGCCATATTTTCATCGGCATAAACTGTCATGAGACACTTATAGATGTCGATGGTTTTCATTTACGATGCTTTCAAATCTCCCTCGCGAAGCAACGTTGCCGATGTTACTGCACTGTTGCCAAATGCTTGCCTCCGCCCCTATCCTTAAGAAGTGTACTTAAGTTGACGAATCTCATTTTACAGTTTAGACACTTTACATGATTAACAATCTTTTTGCTATGATTGCATTATGGAGAAGAAATGAATACAGGTTGTTGGTTATCAATATCTCAAAACTACAAATCAAAGAACAGTGTATTATTGAAATCAATAGGAAACCTGTATGCACTTGGCAACTTCCATTGTTTTGTTTTGAAGATATCACCATTTGTGAATCGATACTAATTCCAATTGAAATGATATATGTGTTTACACTTTCATAATCGATTGTGGAATCTTCAATGTGGCTTTGAATTATATATTTGAAGTTATCTTTTAGATTTTGGAGCAAATACGGCATAAGTCATACGTCAGCACTTTTGGCGATAAAATATTAACGATTTTGCGAAGTCAGATCAAAGTGTCACACGATAACTCTTTGACGGCGGAAATGACAGCCTATGTATATTTATGTGTATATTTTTTGTGTATATGATTATATATGTGTACATTCATTGTATACGTATGTGTAGATCTGCGGTAGATTCGTACGAACTATACTGTGGAGAAAACATATATCTTTTTATTACATGACCGTATTTCCGAAGTGTATCGAGCGAATAAATGCAATGTTGCTATAAAATCTGCGGGCTAGGGATGCAATTTTCATTCGTCAACATGGAGGCCAAACATTATATATCACCCTTCCCCCTCCCCCCCCTCCTTCCTCTCTTACCCACTTTCTCTCTTACCTCTTCCCTTTATATCCTGCTTCCTTTCCCTACTCTTGCTATCTCCTATTCGCTGTTACCTTACTCCTTAACCTTTTCCTTTCTCTTGCCTATCCTACCTTTTCTCTTGTCATTCTCTGTCATTCGTCTTGTTTTTTCTTTTTTTTTCCCTCTTCTTTTTCTTCTTTATCTTGTCTTATTCTTACTCCTTTAAATTTAGTTGTATCTTTCTATTCCCTGCTTATTCTCTCGCCTGTCTCTCTCTCCCTATTCGCCCTTTTTCCCTCCATTCCCCTCTTCCCCCTCTCCCCTCCCTTTCCCTCGTCGGTCTCTCTTCCCCTCTTCTTTCTCTCCCCTCCCTTCTATCCATTCCTTTCTTACCATTATCACTCCCCTTTCTTCTTACCTCCTTTCTCCTTTCATCCTCCGCCTCCCTTTCCCTCCATCCCTTACCTTTACTCCCTCCTCTTTCCCCTCTTCCTAGTTCCCTCTCCCCTCTCCTACCATTCATTTTCTCTCTCCCTCTTTTCCACTCCCTTTCCCTCTTCACCCTCTCTTCCTCCCATCATAAGCTCTCCAATCTCTCTTTTTTCCCCTTCTTTCTCCCTCCGATTCTTCCCCCTACCCTCATTTCCCCTCTTTTTCCCTATCAACCCTTCTAGTCCTTTTCTCCCTCCTCCTCCATTTTCCCCTCACCTCTCCCCCCGCCTCCAGTCCTCCCAGTCTCTCTCTTTCCCCTTTTAACTCCCCCCATCCCCCTTTTCCCCTCTTCATATCCCTCCAAACTCCCATCCTTTTCCATCCCATCAGCGCCCCCTCCCATCTCTCCCCAACCCCCCGCTCTCACTCTTCCCCTCTCCCCTCCCTATCTCCAGCTTTTCCCTCAACCCCCTCTCTCCCTTTCCCCCGTAACTTCCCTATCCCCTCCTATTTCCCCTCAACCTTCCCCTACCTGAGCCCCGCCCCTTCCTTTTTTTCCCCTTAACCCTCCCTACCCCTCGCACTCCCCTCACTGTACTCTCATCTTCCCCTTGCTATACCATCCCTCTTACCTCGCCCTATCATCACCTCTCCCCCCTCTCACCCTCCCCTAGGCCTACTCTTACCCTCCCCTCCCATCCTCTCCCTACCCTCCCCTCCCCTTGCCTACCTTCACTTCCCCTAACCCCTTTCCCTCCCCTCCCCTATCCTTCCTTCACCCTCCCCTCCTTCCCCTCCCCCTCCCCCCTACCAACTTCCTCTCCCCCCCTCCCCTCCCCCCCCCCCCTTCCTCCGGGTCCCCCGAGCCAGTAACCCTCGCTGAATAAATGACAAGAGGTAAAATAAGACAACATAACCGATTAAACCGACGACGGCAAAATATTCAGGTGTGTGTCATGCATTTTTCATGACCGCTTCGACTATTCAGAACTCACA
>NW_020870452.1:80000-87500 GCF_003789085.1 Penaeus vannamei | reverse complement strand
GAGAGAGAGAGAGGAAGAGAAGAGATGAGAGAGAGAGAGAGAGAGAAGAGAGGAGAGAGAGAGAGAGAGAGAGAGAGAGAGAGAGAGAGAGAGAGAGAGAGAGAGAGAGAGAGAGAGACAGACAGATAGGAGAGAGAAGGAGACGAGAAATAGATAGAGACAGACAGACAGACAATCAGAAACAGAGACAGAAAAAAAGAAAACAAAACCACCAAAGTTCAAAATACACTTACATTCGATAAATCCCATTAAAAAAAAAATCCGCGCCAATATACCTCTATCCGTTGATTATTCCGTCCACTGTATAGAAGTACATTAAGGGTTTTGCATAAGACAAATTCAGCGAAGTGTGAAGCCTTTGCGCCAGACAATGTGGTCGTTCTATCTCCTGCGCGCGGGGAGCCAATATTAGGGTAGTTTTCCACCCTGGTGATTTTGAGGTAAAAAAAAAAAAAAAAAAAGAAATGAAGTAGAAAAGATAAATAAAGTTGTTGCTGCTCTCTAAGGCTTGCTGGGATGGATACATGTTTTTGGAATTGTATCTTTACGTGTTTGTGTGTTTGTTTTGTTGTTTGTTTGTGTTTGTTTAGCATGTGTGTATATGTGTTTGTGTTTATTTGTCTGTGTGTGTTTTTGTGTCTGTTACTTGCTGTTTGTGTGTTTGTTGTTTTGTTTGTTTGCGTGTTTGTGTTTGTTTAAGCATGTGTGTTTGTGTTTATTGTTTGTGTTTTTTGTGTCTGTTTGTTGCGAGCTTTGTGTTTGTTTGAATTCTGTTTTTAGCGTGTTTGTGTGTGTTTGTCTGTTTGTGTACGTGTGGGCCTGGAACGGGGAAGAAATAAAGAAAGAAAATAAGGGAAAGAAAAAAAAAAAGAAAATAAAAATATTGAGTTAGACAAAGACAAACAGACTAACAGTCAACATAAAGACAGACAAATAGACAAGTCAAAAGATCGACATGCAAATAGCATAAAGATAACCAGACAGACAAAGACGCAATACAAAGACAGACCGACAACAACCAAGAGACACAACAGACAAGCGAAACAAGATGAAAAACAGAGAGGAGGAGAGGGAGGGAGAGAGAGAGAGAGAGAGAGAGAGAGAGAGAGAGAGAGAGAGAGAGAGAGAGAGAGAGAGAGAGAGAGAGAGAGAGAGAGAGAGAGAGAGAGAGAGAGAGAGAGAGACAGACAGAGAGAGAGAGACAGAGAGAGAGAGAGAAGAGAGAGACAGAGAAAAGAAAAGAAAGAGAGCGAGAGAAAGAAACGAAAGAGCAAAAGAGAAAGAAACGAAAGAGCAAGAAAGAGAAAGAAACCGTATGCAAATAAGAAAGAGCATGATCCCAATATGAGGCGAGGGGAGTGAGGGAAGCAAGGAGGAGGAGGGGATAGAGGCAGCCATGAGGGAATTAATTATAGGTCGGTACTGGCGCGAATTCCCGTCTTCTCGAGTTACTTTCTCTCTGTGGTTCGTTGTGGTTATGTTGCTGCGTTTGTGGTTTATGTTGGTTTGTGGTTATGTTGGTTGCGTTGTGGTTATGTTGGTTGCGCTGTGGTTGTTTGCGTTGTGGTTATGTGGTTGGTTGTGTTATGTTGGTTGCGTTGTGGTTATGTTTGTGGGTGTGCTGCGGTTATGCGTTATGCTGTTTGTGTTGTGGTTATGTTGTGGGTGTGCTGCGGTTATGTTGTTGTTCTGCGCCTGTGCTGTGGCTGTGATGCGGCTTTGTCTATGGTTGTGTGTGTGTAGTGGCTGTGCTTTGGTGTTGTGGTTATCTTGTGTCTGTGATGTGGCTATGAAGTGACTGTGTGGTGCATCTGCTATAGCTGTTCTATGCCTGTGCTGTGGCTGTTTTGTAGCTGTGTTGTTGTGTGCTGCTTCTTGTGTAGCTGTTCTGCGTCTGTGCCTGTGATTGTAGGTGTAGTGATTGTGTTGTTACGTCGTTGCTATGCCGAGTCTGTGTTGTAGCTGAGTTGTGGTTGTGTTGTTTTTGACAGAGCTGTTCTGTATCAGTGCTGTGGCTGTGTTTGTAGCTGTAGTGGCTGTGTTGCGGTTGTCCTGTGATTATGCTGTAGCTGTGTTGTAGTTGTAGTGTGTTTATGCTATTGCTGTATCCTGCAGAATGATTATGCTGAAAGTAGTTGCATTGCTGTGACTGTGCTGCAGATACCACTAAGTTGCGTAACATCAGAAGAAAGATTCTTTATATTATTATTATTATTATTATTATTATTGTCTATTTTAACAAAGAAAGAACTCAGTGAGATTGTGAAATCGTGGTTAGAGGATGAAGCAAGTGAGCTGTCTTGGTTGTGACGGTGTCCTTGTGGGGTTCGCCGCGTGATAACATTGCTGTGGAAAATTTGAATAAAGATATTTTTGTGGACTGCTCTCCTTCTCTCATCTTTCTGATTTTCATTAAGCTTACTTGTGTTCGAGTAACGTTTTTTTCTTTTTTTCTTTTTCTCATTTCTATTTATCTATCTCTTATTGTTTCTTTAGGTGTGTGTGTGTGTTTATCTATTTATTCATCTCTCTATCTGTCTGTCTCTGTTTCTTTTTCTTTCTGTTTCTATTTCTCTCTCTCCCTCTCTCATTCTCTCTCTCTCTCTCTCTTTATTCCCCTCTTTCTCTCTCTCTCTCTCTCTCTCTCTCTCTCTCTCTCTCTCTCTCTCTCTCTCTCTCTCTATATATATATATATATATATATATATATATATATATATATATATATATATATATATATATATATTATATATATATGTGTGTGTGTGTGTGTGTGTGTGTGTGTGGTGTGTGTGTGTGTGTGTGTGTGTGTGTGTGTGTGTGTGTGTGTGTGTGTGTGTGTGTGTGTGTGTCTGTCTGTCTGTCTGTCCGGCTGTCTGCCTATATCTGCTTTCCTCCCTCTCTCTCTATCCCTCAATCGGATAACAAGCCAGACCCCCCCCCCCAAAAAAAAAAAAAAGCAGACAAATTAAATCCCAGCTGAATATCGCCACTCACAATGCATCTCTCGAGAATGATTCCCGCGTTTCAGATTCTGTCAACGCCATTTTTTAAATTCTCTCTCTCACTATTTCATTTTTCTATAGTACATCTTAAATATCTGAATTCCCCCCCCCCCTTTTTTTTCTTCTGTTTCTCCCTTTCTACTTGTTTACCGTTCTTTTTATCTCTCACACACACGCTCACTCACTCTCATTCTTCCCCTCCCCCCTTCTCTCTCTTCTCTCTCTCTCTCTTACACACACACACACACACACACACACACACACACACACACACACACACACACACACACACACACACACACACACACAACAGGTTACAAAGGGTGGCAGCGGCACTTGCGATGCTCAATTCTACCTTCATCTTCTCTCCAGTGAGGGATTCTGCGATTATGAGGTCTTAGCGGGGGATGAGAGAGAGAAAAAAATAATAATAAGTTAAAAAACAGAGATGCGAGCGTTGCGAATGCTCTCTTATCGCCAAGAACAGGTGATCTGCCCAGTGGGAGTTCTGGAAGACTTGCCTTTGTGTTCTAAGATGTCCGTGTCGTCTCCATTATCAAGATGATTCCTCGTACTTGGAGTAGTAGCTACGACATATGTCTGAACTGCAACTGGGGGTTAGGAGTCTGTAGGAGTATTTTTTCAGACTTTTTTTCTGGTTTTAAAGCTTAAATTATTTGTATGTATATGGTAGTTTCGCATATTATTGGCCTCTTCTGGGTGTGGAAACAGCGAGTTGGTCGGAAATTTATTAAAGCAGAAAAAAATTTCATTACTTAGTAAACACATGCAACGGGTACCCATTTGTATTGTAGATAGAAATGGAAAATTATCTCATCATGAAAAGCAGACAAATTGCTACACAAATTGCAGGTGATGCGAGTTTTAATGCTGTTTTTTTTTTTTCTTTTTTCTTCTTTTTTTTTGTAAAAGTATGCCTGATGTCATTATTATTGGTGACAATATTACAAAAAAGGTATTTTAACAACACTAGATTTGTCAGTAAATGTACCAAATTAGGGTACTCATATTCTTAAAATGTAAAATCAGTACCACATAGTTGTATTGTCAAAATGTCTTATTTCTTGGTTCTTTGTTTCAGCAATGTTGATAAAGACAGAACCTTCGAAACGTTTGCTGAACAGATGCAAGATACTTCAAAGCACGTGCTAATCTACATGTATGTGTGTGTGTCGAATAATTTATTTTGATTCAGCAACCGTACCTAAATTCAGAATTGGATTTTCGTATCGTTTGCTAAAACTTGATTACCAGCCCTACATAATTTTTAGTTGTGTTCTTATATTCAAACATCATCAGAGATTCCAGAATTAAAGCCAAAGGTAACACATTGAAGAGAAAATATTTGATATAGTCATGGAATTCAAGTCAATATATTCCAGAAAATGTGATCACTGGCATCGTGACGAGTGTTTGTGTGTGTGTGTGTGTGGGGGGGGGGGGTATTAGCTCTGATGCTTTATTTGTCCGGAAGAAAAAAATGCGTTGATGTCTGTAGGTAAGGACAGGCCTATATAATATGAATTTATCTCCTTAATCAGAGAGTTGCAGTGCCGTGGAAAATAAGAAAAAATATATAATGTAATATGCTCATAGTTACGTTAGAGCGAAAGAAAAAGGCACATTTCTATAGATTGTAGAGTATAAGTTGAAGACCCCGAGACAGACACCAGCCAACCTCATAAGATCCATTTCCGAACTCTCAAAAGACTCTCAATATTACGCGTTCTTGTGTGAGAACTAAAGTGGCCGTCATTTTGTGAAGTCGCACTGAGAGAAAAGATTAAGGTACTAGAGGTAATAAGAGCAGGTTAAGAGGGTGGCACAGTGAGAAAGAGCGAAGTCAAGTCGTCGAAGAAGATCCATTCCTATGAGAATGTCGCCTGGAAAGGAGATGTCAGCTTCGGCAACTTGGTGAGAGACGGTAAGGTCATCATCCAGGTGGAAAGGAAGGGTCAGCTCCGAGGTAACATGAACCGCAGCGGCAGAAACAGGAGTTGAATCGGATTTTTGGCTTGCTTTGTTCGGTATTGACATTGCACCTGCAGCATCTTGTCAATGACTGGACTGAAAAGATGTCACAAGTAAGAACAATAGTATCTTTTTTATTGAGAGATAATAAATGTAGTCAAAATATAAAACGGAAACATTTGTTTGATTGGAAAATAGAAAATATCAAGTTATGGAAAATGAGTTGGATTTCCGTTGAAAGGTATGGGTCTTACATCATAATATCATAACTAAATTATCTGGGAACCATTTTAGGCTAATAATTATACAACAGAAACATGTATTAATTTGCACTGATCTTTTAATGCAGGTGATATATACTATAATTTTGAAATGAACAACTGTTCATAACTAAAGTTTGCTGATGACATTCATCAATAATGAGAAATAAAAGTTATCCCTGAAAACCAGACCTCTTTTACCACACACACGCATACGAACAAACACATACACACACACACACACACACACATACATGTAAATATGAATATCTATATATCAATTTATATATGTATATCTATCTGTCTATCTAGCTATCTGTCTATATATACATTAATATACATATGTATATACGGTTATATAAATGTACATATATACATATGTATAAAGTATGTAACCTCCGCGTAAGTTATCAACCAATGTTTAATTCTTATTCTCCTCATCATCTTCCACACAACACTTATCTGCTTCAACCATCCAGCGATTATTACCTCATCCTCTCCTCACAATCAGCTGTTATCTTAAGTCACCCTCATTAAAAGGCCTTAATTACCTTCCTTAATTACCGGCCTTCTTCTCCAGCCTCCTTCTTCCGGCCGAGGGGAGCCCATGTCCCCTTATCTCCGTTTGTGATTCATTATCCTGGAATTTCGATTCAGAGTTATCATCATCACGAAATCCTATCGTCTCGGGCTCGTCTTCATCCTCAAATCCTCTTCCTCTTCCGCGTCAGAGGTCCTCTTTATTGATTCGTGGGATTTGGTTTTCATTTTTTTTTTTTTTTTGCTTATTCTACTTTTTTTTTTCTTTCTTTCTCTCTCTCTTTTCTTTTAGTTTTTGTTTTATGTATCCTCTTTTATCTATTCTTTTTTTTTTTTGTCTCTATTCCTCCCTCTCCCTCTCTCTCTCTCTCTCCCCCCCCCTTTTTTCTTCGACCATATACCTCCCCCCACTTCCCATCTTACCCTCACACCCCCCCACCTAACCCCGACCCCCCATTAGCCTCCAACGCACTCAATTAAAGCTCCGGTCACACAGAAGGAGGGAATTCTAACGAATTTAAATAGTAAAAAATAGTGAAAAGGATAGTGAAAATACCTTTGTGTGTGATTGCGTCCTTAACTGCGGTCACATTAGTCTTCTCTATCCTGGGATCCCGAGACAGCCTCGCCGAAGTCTGACCAGCTGACCAATCACTGACCTGACTTCGGCGAGGCTGTCTAAGGAATCCCTGGTTAGAGAAGACCAGTGTGACCGTAGCTTAAGGACGCAATCACACGCAAAGGCATTTTCTCTGTCTTCCAGTGTCGTTCTACTATTATCACTATTCTGTTTCCTTCTTTTCCTTTTTTTCCCTTCTGTCTCCCTTTTCGTTAGAGCTTTCTTTCTTTCTTCTTTGTGCATGGGTTTCCTCCACTTTTTTTTTTTTTTTTTTTTTGGGGGGGGGTCTTTCGATTTCCCTCTTCCTTTCATTTCGTTCATTTGCCTTCAATTCTCTTTTTTTCTCTCTTTTACGCTTCTTTTCCCTTCCTTTCCCTTTTCCTTCGTTTCTCCTCCTCCCCCTTCTCTTCCATTCCCATTTTCTTCCTTCTCTTTCCCTTCTTTTCGTCTCTTTCTCTCCCATTTACCTCCTGTTTACCCTCCCCTTTCCTCAACTCTAGTCCACTCCCTTCTCTTGTCTTTCTATTCCTCCTTCTTTCCTCTTTTTCCCTTCCCTTTCCTGTCACTCACCTTCGTTCCCTCTCGTCTCTTCCCTTTCCCTCCCCTTCCCTCCCTTTCGCATTCCTCATTCCTTCCCTACCCTCTTTTCTCTTCCCCTTCCTCCCCATCCTCCTCTCCCTCACCCTTCCTTTCCCTTCTCTTCCTCCACTCCGCACCTCTCCTCCTTCCCCTCCCCCTCTCCTTCCCTCCCTTCCTTCTCATCTCTTTTTTTCCTCCACTCCCCACCTCTCCTCCCTTCCCATCCCCCTCTTCTCCCCTCCTCCCCATTCCCCTTTCACCCTTTCCTCCCCCCCCCCATAAAGAACCCCCGAAACGCCCTGGAGAACCTCAAACAAGATCGTTCTGTCTTGATTATACAACCTGGAGATAATTTTGGTCAGGTTGTGTTGCGTTTCACCCAGGGAGGGGCGGAGAGATAGGAGGAAGGCAGGGAGTAGGAGGAAGATGAGGAGGAGGAGAGAGGAGGAAGGAAGGAGGAGGACAGAAAGGAGGAGGACAGGGAGGAGGAGGAGAGAGAGAGTAG
>NW_020870452.1:40000-45000 GCF_003789085.1 Penaeus vannamei | reverse complement strand
ATCAACCTTCAGCTTCAGTCCTGAATTTTTCATTCACTAATTTCCCGTATACATAAAGTATGTAGCAATTAGTAGTTGGAAAATGTACTGCGTCGTCGGCATATGAAGCTCACAGTGTTAGGGTAGGTTATCTTGTCTTTACTATTATTCTTATCGTTATTACTATTTTTAATTTATATACGGGCTAGCTCACTTCATATGTACATGGGTCTATAGTGCATTTTTTTACTTCAGACTCTCTATTTTTTCTCTCTCTTTTTAGATACTTTTCATTGTTTTAGTTCTTGATAAAAAAATTATCATTGTTTTTTTTAAATACTTTTCATTTTTTTTTTTAGTCTTAAAAAAAAAAGACTCTTTTTCAAATGTTTTCTTTTCACATACTTTTCCTTTCTTATAGTTCTTGATAAGATAAATACAACAATGTACAAGTCTTAGCACAATTTGCTCATTTTTGTACAAACTATTCAGGAAAAAAGGTAGACATTGTACATCAGGTCCGTCAGCTGACTCCGGGCAAGACAGGGATATCTTTAGGAGAATTTTCTGAACCGAGATTTTCTGTGTTACTTTATTACCCTAATTTGTTTATTTAATTATCCTCAGTAAATGGGGTTGAGTTTTATACGAGGTATGCAATAAATTAGTGATTTTTTTTTCTTTTTTAAACTGAGATATGGACCTATACACGTAATCGACTTATCTATGAGGAATGATTATGGAGTATTATCAACGTTATTGTTACTATCATTATTGTTGTTATTATTGTCATCATTACTGTTGTTATTTGCATCACTATCATCATAAGTATTATTATCATTATTATGATTATCATAACTTTCTTTACTATCATAATTATCATCATTATCATTATTTCTATTATCATCATCATCATTGTTATAATGATTCAAAGCAAAAACGAATTTATTATTATCATTTACCATGATCATTGTTAGTATTAGTATCATTATTGTTGGCATTATTATTATTATTATCATCATTATTATCATTATCACTTTTGTAATAAAAATGATAATGAAAAGTACGTTGTGAATAATACGAAATACCTTTTGCATAGTTGGAGTTTCTTGTATCAAACATTTCTATAAGTAGGAGATATCTGTTGTCTGACAGCCTGTCTGCCTGCCTGCATGTCTGTCTGTATCACTATCACCATTTATGTCTATACGTCTGTCTGTCTCTCTCTCCCTATCTGATGTCTGTCTTCCTCCCCCCTCTCTGTCTGTCTCTCTGTCACTATCGACGTTATGTCTATCCGTCCTGCTGTCTAGATGCCTGCCCTCCCCCCTCTTTGTCTGCCTGTCTGTCATTATCGCCGTTTATGTCTCCGTCTGTCTGTCTCTCCCTTTCCTATCTGTCTAGATGTCTGTCTTTCCTCCCCCCCCTCTCTGTCTGTCTGTCTCTGTCACTATCGCCGTTTATGTCTATACGTCTGTCTGTCTCTCTCTCCCTATCTGTCTAGATGTCTGTCTTTCCCCCCTCTCTGTCTGTCTGTCTCTGTCACTATCGCGTTTATGTCTATCGTCTGTCTGTCTTCTCTCCCCTATCTGTCTAGATGTCTGTCTCCCCCCCCACCACCTTCCTCTCTGACTGTCTCTGTCACCATCGACGTTTATGTCTATCCGTCTGTCTGTCTCTCTCTCCCTATCTGTCTAGATGCCTGTCTTTCCTTCCCCCCCCCCCTCTCTCTCTATCTCTCTCTCTCTCTCTCTCTAAAAAAAAAAAAAAAAAAAAAAAAAAAAAAAAAAAAAAAAAAAAAAAAAAGTTCGAAGAGTCTGGCACATATCTCGATGTCTTTTTGGCTCTCCATCATCTTGCCAAGTCACGAGGGGGGGGGGGGGGGGGACACTCCACTCTTCCTCTCTCTCTCCCCTTCTTTCCCCTACTTCTCCCTTTCCTTCGCATATACCTACTTCTCTCTTTCCTTTGCTCCCTTTTTTAAATTTTTCGTTCATTTTTTTTTTCTCTCTCTTCTTCCTTCCCTCTGTGGTTATCCCGTCTCCCATTTGCCTTCTTCTCTCTTTCTTCTTCCCTTCTCCTCTGCTATCATCTCTTCTTCCCCTCCTCCTCTCCTACGCTTTCTTCTTCCAAACAACCGTTGTTCTTCCCTCCTTCTCTTCGTTTATGTTTCTTACGTCATCCTTCCCCTTTCTCTTCCCTCTCCCTGTTCTTTCTTATTCTCCTCCAATCTTCTCATTATCTTCCCTCCCTTCTCTTCCTTTTTATTTTCCATTTCTTCTTCCCTCCTTTTTTTCATTCACTTTCCCTCTTTCTTCATGTCCTACCCCCTTTCCTCTCTTCTTCTCCTTCTTTCATTATCAATCCCTCCTTTTAGGCTATCTTTCATTTTTTCCATTTCAAGTTGTCCTTCCACCCTCCGTCCCTCTCTCCCTCCTCTTTCCCCTCTCCTCGCCCCTCTCTCCCTCCACCCGTCCCATCCTCCTTCCTTTTGTCCATCCTCCTATTCCTCCTTCCTCTCGCCTCTTCACTCCCTCCCTCGCCTCCTCTTCACCCCCCTCCCACCCTCTCTCTTTTCCTTCCTACCTACAACCTTCCTCTCTCCCTTCTCTCGTTCTAATCTCCCTTCCTGCCCCTTCTTTTTCCTTGGCCTCTTCCTGTTTCCACTCCCCACCACCTCCATTTCTCTCAGCCCCTCCCTCGTCCCTTCTCCTTTGCCCACCCTCTTCTCATAGCCTCTTCCTCTTTCCCCTCCTTTTACCCCTCCCTCTCCTCCCCTCTCCTTCCTCCTCCACCCACCCTCCTCCTGCACCTCCCCTTCCCCTCCTCCCCACCTACCCTCCATTCACCATCCCTCCACCCTCTTCCCTCCTCCCACCCACCCTCCATTCCCCAGCCCCTCCCCCTTCCCTCCTCCTCACCCCCCTCCATCCCCACCCTCTTCCCCTCTTCCCCACCCACCCTCCATCCCCACTCCTACCCTCCATCTTTCATCCCCCTCCCCCTTTCCCTCCTCCTGCCCACCCACCCTCTCATCACCCATCCCTCCACCCTCTTCCCCTCCTCCACACCCACCTCCATTCCCCGCCTCTCCCCCTGCCCCCTCCCCACCCCCCTCCATCTCCCATCCCCTCCCTCTTCCCCTCCTCCCACCTAACCTCCATTTTTAACATCCCCCTCCCTTTCCCTCCTGCCCACCCACCCTCCATCAACCCATCCCCCCTCTTCGCCCTCCTCCCCCCACTCTCCATGCTTCCCAGCCCTCAACCCTTGCCCTCTCTCCCCACCACTCCTCCAGTTCCTGCAGGCCCCCGCTTGCCATCGCTCCGCCCACCACCTCCATCTCCCAGCCCCTCCCCTCTTCCCTCCTCCCCCACTCTCCCATCTCCCAGGCCCCCTCCCTCTTCCTCCCTCTCCCACCTAACCCACCCACTCTCAACCCTCCCCGCCTTTCCAGCTCCTCCCTCCCCTACCCTCCATCTCCCAGCCCCTTCCCCTTCCCTCCTCTCACCCCACGCCTCCATCTCCCAGCCCCCTCCCCCTCCCCCTCCCCCCCCCACCCTGCCAATCACCCAATCCTCCCTGCCCTCCCCGGCCCCTACCCTCATTTTTCATCCCCCTCTCCCCTTCCCTCCTCCCACCCACCCTACCATCACCACATCCCCCCTCCCTCTTCCCCCCTCCCCCCGCCCCTCCATCACCCATTCCCTCCACCCTTCTTCCCTCCTCCTCAACGCCACGCCTCCATCCTCACCCCTCCCCTCTTCCCTCCTCCCCGCACCTACTCATCACCATCCCTCCCCCCTCTTCCCACTCCTCCCCCCACCCTCCATCACCCATCCCTCCCCCGTCCCCCCGAATCCCCTCCACTCCGCACCCACTCCTCCATTCCCCTCCCCCGCATCCCCTCCTCCCATCCTGCTCCCCCACGCTCCATCACCGCATCCCCCCCTCTTCCCCTCCTCCCACCACTCCCACGCAACTTCTCAACGCCCTCGCCGCCTCTTCCCTCCTCACCCCCCCCCACCTCCATCTTCCCATCACACTCCCTCCCCCCATCCCTCCTCCCACCTTACCACCACTTCTCAACCCCTCCCCTCTTCCCTCTCCCCACCCCTCCATCACCCAGCCCTCCCCTCTTCCCCTCCTCCCACCCACCCCCATCACCGCATCCCTCCCCCTCTTCCCCTCCTCCCCAGCCCACCCTCGCATCACCCACCTCCTCTTCCCCTCCTCCCCACCCTCCAACCTCCACACCCATCCTCCCCTCTTCCCCTCCTCCCCACCCACCCTCCATCACCCAACACCCTCCCCTCTTCCCCTCTCCACCCACCCACCCTCCATCCCCATCACCCCCCTCTTCCCTCGCTCCCCACCCTACCCACCACCTCTACCCTCCCTTTCCACTCCTCTCCCACCGCACCCCTCCATTTCTCAACCCCCCCCCCCTCCATCCTCAGCCCCTCCCCCTTCTCCCTCCTCTCCTCCATCCCCATCCCCTCCCCCTTGCCCTCCCCCTCCGGCCCTCCCTTACCCTCCATTTTCATCCCCTCCCCCTTCCTCCTCCTCACCACACCCTCCATTCCCTCAGCCCTCCCCCTCCCCCCTCTTCCCTCCCCCCCCACCCTCCATCACCCATCCCCCCCTCTTCCCCTCCTCTTCACCCACCCTCCCCATTTCCCCTCCCCCCCCTCCATCCCCAGCCCTCCCCCTTCCCTCCCCCTCCCATCTCCAGGCTCCTCCCCTTCCCTCCCCTCGCCCTTTACCCTTCGGACACAGCCAATGGCGAGAGTGATCCATCATCTGCCACTTCTCCCTCCTCGAGCCGCCTTGTGCGAAACTTCGGAGCTGAAATCGATATCAATGAATGATCAGAAGGCAGGATGAAGGCGGCGGCGGAGGCTTTGTGTGGTGTGTGTGTGTGTGTGTGTGTGTGTGGGGTGGGGGGTGTGAGATATTTGTGGTTGTGTGTGTGTGTGAATATTGATTGTGTGTGGGGGGGATATTGTGATTGTTTGTGT
>NW_020870452.1:15000-20000 GCF_003789085.1 Penaeus vannamei | reverse complement strand
GCTTTCGAGTGCTGGTGTGCGTGCGTGCGTGCGTGCGTGCTGCGATTGCGAGCAAGAGGGCGATTGTCGCAATCTGACGTTTGGATCCAATTTGGGCGAATCAGGAGATCGACGGCAGGGTCGGTGTGCCAAGTTTGACTCGCGGTGGGAGGGGGGGTGGACGGATGGTTGGAACGGCGGTGTGGGTTGGAGTGGGGTGGGTTGGCGGGGAGGGGGGTGGGGGAGTAGGTGGCGGTTGGAGGGTATGGATGGGGTTGGGGTATGGGCGGGAGGGGGAGTGGGGGTATGGTTGGAGGAGGGGTGGGGTTGGGGATGGTTGAGAAGGGGTGGGGGGTATGGGCGGAGGGGGGTGTCACGTGGCTCTCAGGGTCGAGTAATATCAGCTATGGGCAAAGAATGTTGCGGATGCCTCTTGTGATTATTAGGTGTCACGGTTATGGATTGCCTTGTGTGCGCGTCTGTTGGGCCATCGTGTTTTCCAGGACACTGGTTTTCCCTTCTCTCTCTCCTTCTGTCTGTCTGGCCTCTCTCTCTTCTCTCTCTCTCTCATCTCTCTCTCTCTCTCTCTCTCTCTCTCTCTCTCTCTCTCTCTCTCTCTCTCTCTCTCTCTCTCTCTCTCTCTCTCTCTCTCTCTCTCTCTCTCTCTCTCTCTCTCTCTCTCTCTCTCTCTCTCTCTCTCTCTCTCTCTCTCTCTCTCTCTCTCTCTCTCTCTCTCTCTCTCTTCTCTCTCTCTCTCTCTCTCTCTCTCTCTCTCTCTCTCTCTCCTCTCTCTCTCTCTCTCTCTCTCTCTCTCTCTCTCTCTCTCTCTCTCTCTCTCTCTCTCTTCTCTCTCTCTCTCTCTCTCTATCTCTCTCTCTCTCTCTCTCTCTCTCTCTCTCTCTCTCTCTCTCTCTCTCTTTGCTTCTCACTTTTCCTACTCCTTTCCTCTCACTCCCGTCTTTTTGTATTTCCCTCCATCCATGTTTTTCCCTCTTTTTGTTTCTTCCTCCGTCCCCGTTCCCTCCCTCCCTCCCTCTACTTCACACTTGCGCCTTTTTATATTTCCCTCTTTCAATATTCCTCTCTCCTTTTTTTTATATTTCCCTCCTCCTTTTTGCATTTCCCTTCTTCCCCGCTCCCTCCATCCCTCTCTCCCTCTACCTCTCATACCATTTTTCCCTCCTCACCCTCTCCCTCCCTCCATTTCTTATGTCTCTCAACCCATAATCCTCCCTCCTTTTGCATTTGCTTCCTTCCTCCGTTCCCTCCCTCCCTCCGCTATCCTGCCTGTCACCCTCCTTCGCTCCTCCTCCTTCCTCCTTCACCCTGTCTCCTTAGCTCCTCCTCCTTCGCTCTTCTTCCTTTGCTCCTCCTCCTTAGCTGCTCCTCCCTCGCCCTTCTTCTTTCATTCTTCCTCCTTCGCTCTTCCTCCTAACCTCCTCCTCCTTCGCAATTTCTCCTAAAATCCTTCTCTCTTCCTCCTTCGTCCTTCTTCCTCCTTCGCTTCTCCTCCTTTTCTCTTTTCCTCCTTCGCCCTTCTTTCGTTCTTCCTCCTAAAATCCTTTTCTCTTCCTCCTTCGCCCTTCTTCCATTCTTCCTCCTTAGCTCTTCCCCCTTCTCTCTTCCTCCTTCGCCCTTCTTCCATTCTTCCTCCTTAGCCCTTCCTCCTTAGCTCTTCCCCCTTTTCTCTTCCTCCTCCGCCCTTCCTCCATTCTTTCTCCTTTGCTTCTCGTCCATAGCTCTTCCTCCTTTTCTCTTCCTTCTTGGCGCTTCCTCCTTCCGCCTCCCGAGCAGCCACACAGTGAAGTGCAACACTCCCCGGCGCGCGCGTGTGGCCTGTGTGGTCATTGCAAACCGGTCTGTTATTCTTATTTTTTCTTTCGTTCTCTCTTTCTCTCGCTGGATCTCTTTTCTGTGTCTCGTTTTCTTGTTCTTGTTCTTTTTTTGTCTAACTCGTTGTGTTTGTTTGTGTTTCTGTCGCTGTCTTTGTCTTTTTTCCCTGTCTGTTTGTCTGTCTATCTGCCATTGCTACCATCATTATCATCATCATCTTATTACTATTATTCTTATTCGTCTTCTTCAGCATTATCATCATCATCATTACCATATTATTTTTTTTATTCTTTTTGTTATTCTTCTTCAATATCATCATCATTACCACCATATTAATATTATCTTCTTTTTCTTCTTCTTCTTCTTAATCATCATCATCGTCATTATCACCATATTATTTCTCTTGTCGTTCTTCTTCATCATCATCATCATCATCATCATCATCATCATCATCATCATCATCATCATCATCACCATATTATTATTATTTTCGTCTTCAGTATCATCATCACCGTCATCACCACATTGTCATTATCATCATTTCTTTTCTTATTATTATCCATAAATATCATCATATCATCATCATCGTCGTCGTTTTCTTCTCTTCCTCTGCGTCTTCTCGCCTTCTTGTGGACAGACTGCTCATAATCTAACGCCTCTTGGCACACAGGCTGATGTTTGCGGCTGGCTGAGTGTGTAAGTGGAATCCGTTTGTGTGTGTGTGTGAGAGATGAGAGAGACGAGAGAGAGAGAGAAGAGAGAGAGAGAGAGAAGAGAGAGAGAGAGAGAGAGAGAGATGAGCAGACGATGAGGAGAAGAGAGAGTGGTGGGGGAGCGGGGAAAGGGCGAAGGGTGGGAGGAGCGAAGGAGGGAGGGGGGGAGTGAGGGGGGTATGAGGAGGGAGGGAGGAGGGGTGAAGTGAGGAAGGTGGGGGAGGAGGGAGGAGAGAGCAATGGGTGGGAGGGGAGAAGGGAGAGACAGACAGACAGAAGAAAGAGAGAGAAAGAAAAGAAAAAGAAGGGGAAAGTGAATGGAAAGGGCATATAAGGCAGCCAAAGAAAGAGTTAAAGCGCAAGAAAACAAGGCAAAGAGAAGAGAGCAGAGAGAAAGGAAAGAGGAGAGAGAGAGAGAGATGAGAGACGAGAGAGCAGAGTAAGAGAGAGGAGAGAGAGAGAAAGAGAGAGAGAGAGATGAGAGAGAGAGAAGAGAGAGAGAGGAGAGAGCAGAGGAGAGAGAGAGAGAGAGAGAGAGAGAGAGAGAGAGAAGAGAGAGAAGAGAAAGAAAGAGAGAGAGAGAGAGAGAGAAAAAGGAAAAAGAGTCTTCATCGCACCATAGACGCCATTGCTTCGCCAACTTACATGAAACGGCCCAATTCTTTTTCTCCCTTTGTTCAGGCTTTCATCTCTTAGAGGTCGCGACTCTCTCTCTTCTTCTCTTCTCTTTTCTTTCTCTTCTCTTCTCTTCTTCTTTTCTTTCTCTTCTCTTCCTTCTCTTCTCTTCTCTTCTCTTCTCTTCTTTCTCTTCTCTCTCTTCTTTCTCTTCTCTTATCTCTCTTCTCTTCTATCTTCTCTCTTCTCTCTCTCTCTCTCGTCTCTCTCTCTCTCTCTTTCTCTCTTCTCTCTCTCTCCTCTCTGCTCTCTCTCTCTCTCTTCTCTCTCTCTCTCTCTCTCACTCTCCTCTCACTCTCACTCTCACTCTCACTCTCACTCTCATTCTCACTCTCACTCACTCTCACTCACTCACTCTCACTCTCACTTTCACTCTCTCATTCCACTTTTTTTCCCTCTTATCCCCATCTCTGCAACTCCCCTTCCTTGCCAGCTCTCCCTCTCCTCCTCTCTCCCTTTCCTTTCTTCCTTCCCCCTTCTCTTCACTCATTTACACCCGTTCTCACCCTCCCTCCTTCCTCTCCACCCTATCCACTCCTTCTCCCACCTTCCCTTCTGTCTTTTTCACCTCCTCCCTTCCCTTGTTTCTAGGCTTTTTACCTCCTTCCCTTCCATCTCTTTCCACTCCTTCCATCACCTCCTCTCCCTCCTTTCCTTTCCACCTTTCTCCCCCCGCTCTTTTCTGCCCCCTTCCCTCCCCTCCTTCCTCCCCTCCTCTCCTTTCTTTCCTCTATCCATTCCCTCCCTCTCCCCCTTCCCTCCTTCCATCCTTCCCATCCCTCCCTCTCCCTCTTCCTCCTTTCCCTCCTTCCACCCCTCCTCTCCCCTCCTTTCCATCCTCCCTCTCCCCCCCCTCCCCTCCTCCTCTCCCTTCTTTCCCTCTTTCACCCCTTCTTCCTCCTCTCCCCCTTCACTCATCTCCCCCCTCCCCTCTTCTCCCTCCTTCCATCCCTCCTCTCCCTCATTGCCATCCCTCTCTCCCTCCTTCCCATCTCTCCTTCCTCCCCTCCTCCCCCTCCCCCTCCCTCCGTTCCTCCCCTCCTCCCTCCCCCTCCCTCCTTCCTCCCCCCCTCCCCCTCCCCCTCCCTCCGTCCGCTTTCCATCCCCACGACAAAAGAAGGAAGATGAGACAGGCTGGACTCGCGGACGAAGACGTATTATGTTAGCAAACAATGTGGAGCGGGGTGGGTGGGTGGGCACGGGGAGGGCACAGGGGGAAGGGGGAAGGGCATGTGGCTGGGTATGGGGTGAGTGGGCACTGGGGCTTGGTAAGGGGAGATAGGCATTGGGGCTGGGTAAGGAGGGAGGGGTATGGGGGCTAGGTAAGGGGTGGTAGGTATGAGGGCGTGGTAAGGGTAAGGAGGAGCATGGAGGAGCATGGGGGGCTGGGTAAGGGGTAACTAGGGCAGGGGTAAGGGGAGGGAGGGGTTCTAGTCGCTCCTATGCCAGAGCAAGAATTTTGGCTGCAACGGCATTGTGCGTCAGTGAAAGACAATCTCTCTCTCTCTCTCTCTCTCTCTCTCTCTCTCTCTCTCTCTCTCTCTCTCTCTTCTCTCCTCTCTCTCTCTCTCTCTCACTCTCACTCTCACTCTCTCTCTCTCTCTCTCTCTCTTCTCTCTCTCTCTCTCTCGTCTCTCTCTCTCTCTCTCTCTCTCTCTCTCTCTCTTCTCTCTTCTCTCTCTCTCTCTCTTCTCTCTCTCTCTCTCTCTCTCTCTCTCTCTCTCTCTCTCTCTCTCTCTCTCTCTCTCTTTCTCTTTCTCTCTCAGTCACACTTACATGCATGCGTACATGGTCACATTG
>NW_020870452.1:0-7500 GCF_003789085.1 Penaeus vannamei | reverse complement strand
TGTGGTGTGTGTGTTTGTCTGTGCATGTGTGTGTACATGTGTGTATTTCCACAGACGCTACAAACACACACACACACACATCTATCCGTGCGTGTGTCTAACCATCCTCACCACGAACCCTAAAGATCGCTCAGCTGGACGGAAGCCCCTCGTAGCCTTCTCCTTTTTCGAAGTCCTTCAGTCCCCAAAGAAAAAAAAAAAAAAACACATCCCTGAGGAGGAATATGGCACAGAGTAGAAAAAAGATAATGTGATGTATATACATTACGTCAAAAGTTTATTACTTGTGTCTTTTCTTTGGCAAAAGCGTGAGCATCAAAGGAATGGAGAATGACTAGCAAATAATTAAAGAAATAAGAATTGAAATGAATGACTCTTGAAACTTTCATAATTCCGAAAAGATTTGCTCTTGTGTCAGGACTGTTATCTTCACTTTGCTTCTTCCTTCTTCGTTGCATCTCCGTTTTAACCTTCTTTTTTGTTGTTGTTGATATTGTCATTATTAGTATTATCACTATCGATATCATTATCAATATTTTCATTTTCATTATCAGTAGGTTTTTCTCTTTCTTCTTTTAGTGCATCTCTTTCTTCCTCTCTATCTCCTTCTTTCGATTTCATCCTTTGCTTTGCTTGGTATATGTGTTTGTGTGTGTGTGTGTGTGTTTGTGTGTGTCTGTGTGTGTGTATGTGTGTGTGTTTGTGTTGTGTGTGTGTGCGTGTTTATGTGTGTGTGTGTGTGTTTTGTGTGTTGTGTGTTGTCTGTGTGTGTGTGTGTACGTGTGTGTACATGTATGTATTTCCACAGACGCTACAAACACACACACACACACATCTATCCGTGCGTGTGTCTAACCATCCTCACCACGAACCCTAAAGATCGCTCAGCTGGACGGAAGCCCCTCGTAGCCTTCTCCTTTTTCGAAGTCCTTCAGTCCCCAAAGACTCTCGTTCACTCTGCCACCGCCTCCTGTGGGATGTAGTCGTTCCACCTCGTTAAAGGTCGTCCTCTGCTTCTCGTTGGGTCGTCGGGTGTCCTTGTAGCTGCGTGAAAGGTCACTCATTATCTAGGATTTAGGCAAAGGAGCCTGCTGTCACCCTGCCGTCTTCCTTTCACTGTAACTTACTTGGCAGTCTTCTGTTTAGTTAAAGTCTTATTTTTCTGTTTATTTATCTGTCTGATTTTGTATCTGCTGGTTCGTCTGTGTATTTGTTTATCCATGTTTTTGTTTATGTATTTGTTTATCCATGTCTTTATTTATGTATTTGTTTATCCATGTTTTTATTTATGTATTTACTCATACATTTATTAATCTATCTCTTTTCCCTGTTTATTAATTAATTTGACCATGTATTTGTTTACTTACTTACATATTCATTTATCTTTTTATTCCGTTTCATATCCTTACTTCCAGCATTCGGCATTATTTATGTATTTATTCATACATTTATTAATCTATCTCTTTTCCCCTGTTTTTTTTATCAATTTGATCTGCTTTGTTTACTTACCAACATATTAATTTATCTTTTTATTCCGTTTCATATCCTTACTTCCAGCATTCGTCATTATTTATGTATTTTTCATACATTTATTCATCTATCTCTTTTCCCTGTTTATTAATTAATTTGACCATGTATTTGTTTATCTGCTTATTCATTTATCTATTTATTCCGTTTCATATCCTTACTTCCAGCATTCGTCATTATTTATGTATTTATTTATACATTTATTAATCTATCTATTTCTTTTCCCTGTTTATTAATTAATTTGATCATGCATTTGTTTATTTACTTACATATTCATCAACCTTTTTATTCCGTTTCATATCCTTACTTCCGGCATTCGTCATTATTGCTTATTTCCGGTCCCGCTTAGAATGGTTGGTTGACAGCGTTAATGAAATCAGCTGTTCTGAGGGCCATAATGTGTCTTTTCATGGGATGGAATGCTTGTCTGTTTGGGATAATGTGTCAAGCCTTTTGGCATATGCATATTTTTTCGACATTTTTTTCATGGTCATAGTTCTTGTTCTCTTATGTGTATTTGTTTATTTATTTATTCTTTATTTAGTATATAATGTATATATATGTATCTCTCTCTCTCTCTCTCTCTCTCTCTCTCTCTCTGTCTTTCTCGCTCTCTCTCTCTCTCTCTCTCTCTCTCTCTCTCTCTCTCTCTCTCTCTCTCTCTATCTAATCATATATATATATATATATATTATATATATATATATATATATATATATATATATATATATATATATATTATATTATATATTATATATATACATACATATATATATATTTATATACATAATATGTATACATATATATGTACATGTATGTATATACATATAAACATAGATATCACATATATAAATATATATACATACATACATACATACATATATATATATATATATAATATATATATATATATATATATATATATATATATATATATATTATATGTGTGTGTGTTGTGTGTGTGTGTGTGTGTGTGTGTGTGTGTGTGTGTGTGTGTGTGTGTGTGTGTGTAGGGAAACAGGAAGAGAAAAGGGAGAGAGAGAGAAAAGAGAAATAATTTTCCGAGAAAAAATGCATTGCATATTAAGTTACACCATTACCACCGCGTTCACATTATATTCCGTACAGTATTGTTTTTGTACCATAGCATTTGGATGTTTTTCAGCCCTTTTTCCTGTTTTCTTTCTTCTCCCTTTTTCCTGTTTTCGTTTTTTTCCCTTTTTTTTTTTTTTTTTTTTCTTTTTTTTTTTTTTTTTTAGAAAGTAGTCATAGCAGCGAGACGAAATTGATATGGAACTTAGGCATTATTTCATTTAACATATACAGTGTATTTCAAGTATATGCAACATTATTTCATTATCATAATTATACAGTGTACTTCAAGTATATGCAATTTTCATCTTATTAACTTGTATTAATGTCCTTCGTAGAACACACCAAGTTTTACATTATTTACAACAACAATAAATAAAACAAAGAAAGAAAATCAATGAATATAAGTACTTTATGTTGCATTTTCATCCAGATCTACAACGTACCATTTTTCACTCATGTCACACCATGAATTATCAGAAGACATTGCACAAAAGATGCAAAACGTTGATTATTTGTTTCACTTTTACCATTTTTCTTTAGAACTTTTCCATTTCCTGCACAGACCAGTATAGCATCATGTCATTTGGAAAGGAATTTAGAATCTATTTTATGAATTTTATTTCTATTATTTTTGCTATTTATTATCATCATTATTATCATCTTTATTATTACCATGTTTTATTTCCATTATTATCATTATTATATTTATGTATTGTTATTCATCATCAGTTTCATTATCATCATTATTATTATTCATTATTTGCATTATTATTATCATTCTTATTATTCATGATTTCGATTATTATTATCTTTTTTTATTGTTGCTTTTATTTTTCTCATTTACTGAAAAGCCAACGGTATCTAACAAAACACGAAAGGAGGTTTGTGTACGTATGACGTCAACACTGGAGGTCTTATGCGAAAAATGCGGATAAAAGCGGGGGAATAAAAAGAGGAATAGGCGAAGGAAGGAAGGAAAAAATAAAATCGAACAAGCAGAGGTTGAGTTTTTAAAAAATCACTATTGGAAATAAACATCCACTTCGATAAATCTTTTTTTTTTATATAATCCGGATTGGGTATTAAGGGTTTACGAATTTGCATATATGTATTGGTAAAAAGATGGATAGACAGGAAAGGGGAGAAGCGACAGATAGAAAGACAGATAGATAGAGTACATGAAAGAGAAATTTGGGTTATCAGCTAAGCAGATAAAGAATGGGAGAGAGAGGCAAGGAGATCAAGAGAGCAGATAGAGAGAGAGAGGAGAGAGAGAAGAATAGAGGAGAGGAGACAGAGAGAGAGGAGAGAGAGAGAGAGAGAGAAGAGAGAGAGAGAGAGAGGAGAGAGAGAGAGAGAGAGAGAGAGAGAGAGAGAGAGAGAGAGAGAGAGAGAGAGAGAGAGAGACAGAAGAGAGAGAGAAGAGAGAGGAGAGAAGAGACAGACAGACAGACAGACAGACATAGAGAGAGAAAGACAGACAAACAGAGAAAGAGAGACCGACAGACAGAAACAGAGAGAGAAAAAGAGAAACAGAACTAGAAATAAATAAACAAACCAGATATATCTCAAATAAAAGAGAAAAAGAAACCATATTCCACTAAAATGAAGCATATGTCACGCATCCGTCTGACAACCATGACCTGATTTGACCTCAGATATCTGGGAATTAATTTGCTGACCTCTGACGTGAAAGGTTGAAGGTTGACTTTTAGTAATTAGTGAAGAAAAGGTGTGATGTTATGCTTCTGGTTCTTAATAATGTTAATGATGATAATGATAATCATGACGATGTTAATGATAATGGTGATGGTAATGATGAAGACACTGACTAAGTGGTTATAATGAAACAAATGAATAAATGATAATGATAAAAATTGTAAAAACAGTAAAATGTAATGGCGATGATAACTGCAAAAATAATATTAGTAATGATAATAATAACAATATTATTAGTATGTAACGTTGGAATCATTTTATTTTAGTAACATTTTCTACTATATTACAACCACAACCATCATCATCATCATCATCATCATCATCATCATCATCATCATCATTATCTTCTTCATCAATCTTTAGCAAAATCATTATTATCATTATTTTTTTGAAACATTATTATTTTCATTATCAGCATTTTCATTATCATAGTTTCTATCATTATCATCATCTTCATTGTTGTCATTATCATTGCTAAGAATATAATAATCATCATATTTATAAGCATTATTATCATTGCTCTCATTATCTGCCTTATCATCCTCATCATTACTTTTATAATCATGCAATATCATCATAATTGTCACCATTTTGATAATTCTATATTATCTTCTATCTATCTATTCTAAATCACCTGGTGTATGATTATCTATATCTATCTATCTATCTAAATCACCTGGCGTATGATTATCTATCTATCTAAATCAGCTGGTGTATGATTGTCTATATATCTATCTATATCACCTGGCTGTCATGATTATCTTATCTATCTATTCTATATCACCTGGTGAATATAATTATCTATCTATCTATCTAAATCACCTTGGATGATATGCTAATCTATTCTATCTATATCACCTGGCCGATGATTTCTCTCTATTCTATCTATATACCTATTATCTTATCTATCTATATCACCTGGGTATATTATTAATCTAACCTCCTCATATCACCTTGTGGATATTATCTATCTATTCTATATCACCTGGTGTATCAATTATTATCTATCTATCTATATCACCTGGTGTATGATTATCTATCTATCTATCTAAATCACCTGGTGGATGATTGTCTATCTATCTATCTATATCATCTGGCGTATAATTATCTATTTATCTATTCTAATCACCTGGTGGTATGATTATCTATCTATTCTATCTATATTCACCTCGTATGATTATCTATCTATCTATCTAATCCTGGTGTGGATGAATTATGCTATCTATCTAAATCACCTGGTGCTGAATTTCTATCTATCTATCTAAATACCTGGCGTATAATTATCTTATCTATCTATCTTAACATTCACCTGGCGTATGATTATCTATCTATTCTATCTTATATCAGCCTGGTGTATGATTTATCTATCTATCTATCTAAATCACCTGCGTTGATTTATTACTATCTATCTATCTTATATCCACCTGGTTGTTATGATTATCTATCTATCATAATCTATTATCACCCTGGCGTATGATTAATCTATCTATCTATCTATATCACCTGGTGTATGATTATCTATCTATCTATCTAAATCACCTGGTGGATGATTGTCTATCTATCTATCTAAATCACCTGGTGGATGATTATTCAAATCTATTTATCTAAAAAGCAACCTGGTGGATGATGTCTTATCTATCTGTCTATATCACCTAGCGTATGGTTATCTATCTATCTATCTAAATCACCTGGTGGATGGCTATCTATCTATCTATCTATATCACCTGGTGTATGATTAATCTATTATCTATTCTTAAATTCAAACCTGGTGGATTGATTGTCTATCTATCTATCTATAATCACCTGGCGTATAATTATCTATCTATCTATCTAAATCACTTGGTGGATGATTGTCTATCTATCTGTCTATATCACCTGGTGTATGATTATTTCTATTCTATTCTAAGCACCTGGTGTGGATGAATTATCTATCTATCTATCTATATTCTCCTGGCGATAATGTTATCGTATTCTATCTAATCTAAAGCACCTGGTGGATGATTGATCTATCTAATCTATCTATATCACCTGGCTGTAAAAAATTATCTATTAATCTATCTAAATCACCCAAAAGTGTCTGCCATGATTTGAAAAGAAGTCTATCTATCCAAATCACCTGGTGGATCATTGCTATCTATCATCTATTCATTCTGGCGTATAATTATCTATTTATCTATTCTAAATTCACCCGATGGATGATTGTTCTATCTATCTATCTATATCACCTGGCGTAGATTATTCTATCTATTCTAAATCACCTTGGTGGATCATTGTCTATTCAATTATCTATATCACCTTAGGCGTATGCGTTATCTATCTATCTATCTAATAGCACCTGGTGGATGATTGTTTTATCAATCTATCTAATATCACCTGGTGGATGATTGTCTATCTATCTATCTAAATCACCTGCGTGGATGATTGTCTATCTATCTATCTATATCATCTGGCGTATAATTATCTATTTATCTATCTAAATCACCTGGTGGATGATTATCTATCTATCTATCCTATACTCACCTGGCGTATGATTTATATTATCTTCTATCTAATATCAATGTGGATGATTGTCTATCTATCTAATATCACCTGGCGCATGATTTGTCTATCTATCTATTCTATATCACCTGGCGTATAATTATCTATCTATCTATCTATCTAAATCACCTGGTGTATGATTATCTAGTCTATCTATCTAAATCAATGGTGGATGATTGTCCTATCTATCTGTCTATATCCACCTAGCGTATGATTATCTATCTATCTATCTAATCACCTGGTTATGATTAATCTATTCTATCTATAACTAAATAACCTGGTGGATGAGTGTTCTATCTATCTATCTAAAATCAACCTGGCGTTTGTATGATTATCTATCTATCTAAAATCAGCTGGTGTGATGCACCTCTGCTCTATATATCTATCTATATCACCTTGGCGTTTATTGAATATTTCTATCTATTTTTTTTCTATCTATATCACCTGGTGTATAATTATCTATCTATCTATCTAAATCACCTGGTGGATGATTATCTATCTATCTATCTATATCACCTGGCGTATGATTGTCTCTCTATCTATCTATATCACCTGGTGTATGATTATCTATCTATCTACTATCTCCACCTCGGCCCTGTAACTGATCTATCCTATCTATCT
>NW_020870451.1:730330-734624 GCF_003789085.1 Penaeus vannamei | reverse complement strand
CTTGGGCCTTCCAGTCCGGGGGTCCTCCTCTTCCCTGGCCTTCAAGTTCCGGGGGGTCCCTTCTCTTTCCTGGGCCCTTTCAGTCCCCGGGGATTTTCCCCTTCCCCTCTTTCCCTTGGGCCCTCAGGTCCCCCGAGGGGGTCCCTCCTCTTCCTGGGGCCTCCAGTCCCGGGGGAAAATTCCCTTCCTCTTCCTGGG
This sequence comes from Penaeus vannamei, assembly GCF_003789085.1. Lineage (NCBI taxonomy): Eukaryota > Metazoa > Arthropoda > Malacostraca > Decapoda > Penaeidae > Penaeus > Penaeus vannamei. The sequence continues at coordinate 734,426 of NW_020870451.1, read as the reverse complement.
CCTACCAGTCCCCGGGGGGAAATTTTCCCCTCCCTCTCACTCCGGCCTCCAGTCCCGGGGGATTCACCCCCTCCTCCTTTCCTGGGCCTTGTTTGGGGCCCTGTTTGGGGGCCTTCAGTTCCGGAGGAGGTCCCTTCCCTTTTCCTGGGCCCCTGTTGGGGTCCATGTTTGGCCTTTCAGTCGGAGGAGTCCCCTCCCTCTTCCTGGCCCTCCTGTTGGGGTTCCCCTGGAACTTTCAGTCCGGGGGATTCCTCCTTGGGCCCTCCTGGTTTGGGCGCTTCAGTCCGGAGGGGTCCTCCTCTTCCTGGGCCTCCAGTCCGGGGGATTCCTCTCTCCTGGGCCTTCCTGTTGGGCCTTCAGTCCGGAGGGTCCTCCTCTTCCTGGGCCTCCAGGGGGGATTTCTCCTCTTCCTGGGCCTCCAGTCCGGGGGATTCCTCCTCTTCCTGGGCCTCCAGTCCGGGGGATTCCTCCTCTTCCTGGGGTCCGGGGGATTCCTCCTCCCTTCCTGGGCCTCCAGTCCGGGGGATTCCTCCTCTTCCTGGGCCTTCAGTCGCCTCCTCGGGCCTCCAGTCCGGGGGATTCCTCCTCTTCCTGGGCCTCCAGTCCGGGGGATTCCTCCTCTTCCTGGGCCTCCAGTCCGGGGGATTCCTCCTCTTCCTGGGCCTCCTGTTGGGGTCCCCCTTCAGTCCGGGGGTTCCTCCTTTCCTGGGCCTCCAGTTGGGGTCAGTCCGGGGGGTCCTCCTCCTCCTGGGCCTGTTGGGGTCCCCCTTCAGTCCGGAGGGTTCCTCTTCCTGGGCCTCCTGTTGGGGTTCCCTGGGGGCTTCAGTCCGAGGGTCTTCCTCTTCCTGGGCCTCCTGTTGGGGTCCACCCTGTTGGGCCTTCAGTCCGGAGGGTCCTCCTCTTCCTGGGTCCTCCTGTTGGGGTCCTGTTGGGCCTCAGTCCGGAGGGGTCCTCCTCTTCCTGGGCCTCCTGTTGGGCCTTCAGTCCGGAGGGGTCCTCCTCTTCCTGGGCCTCCTGTTGGGGTCCGTTGGGGGTCCGGGGGTCTCTCTTCCTGGGCCTCCTGTTGGGGTCCCTCCCTCCAGTCCTCCTCCTCTTCCTGGGCCTCCTGTTGGGGTCCTGTTGGGCCTTCAGTCCGGAGGGGTCCTCCTCTTCCTGGGCCTCCTGTTGGGGTCCCTGTTGGGCCTTCAGTCCGGAGGGGTCCTCCTCTTCCTGGGCCTCCTGTTGGGGTCCCTGTTGGGCCTTCAGTCCGGAGGGGGGCCTCCTGTTCCTGTTGGGGCTTCAGTCCCGAGGGGTACTCCTCTTCCTGGGCCTCCTGTTGGGGTCCCTGTTGGGGTCCCTGTTGGGCCTTCAGTCCGGAGGGGTCCTCCTCTTCCTGGGTCTCCTGTTGGGGTCCCTGTTGGGCCTTCAGTCCGGAGGGGTCCTCCTCTTCCTGGGCCTCCTGTTGGGGTCCCTCAGTCCCGAGGGTACTCCTCTTCCTGGGCTCCCCTGTTGGGGTCCTGTCCTGTCCGGAGGGTCCTCCTCTTCCTGGGCCTCCTGTTGGGTCCCTGTTGGCCTTCAGTCCGGAGGGGTCCTCCTCTTCCTGGGCCTCCTGTTGGGCCTTCAGTCCGGAGGGGTCCTCCTCTTCCTGGGTCTCCTGTTGGGCCTTCAGTCCGGAGGGGTACTCCTCTTCCTGGGCCTCCTGTTGGGCCTTCAGTCCGGAGGGGTCTCCTTTCCTGGATGTTGGGCCTTCAGTCCGGAGGGGTCCTCCTCTTCCTGGGCCTCCTGTTGGGGTCCATGTTGGGGTCCCTGTTGGGCCTTCAGTCCGGAGGGGTCCTCCTCTTCCTGGGCCTCCTGTTGGGGTCCCTGTTGGGGTCCCTGTTGGGGTCCCTGTTGGGGTCCCTGTTGGGTCCTCAGTCCGGGGGGGTCTGGGCCTCCTGTTGGTGTTGCTGTTGAGCCTTCAGTCCGGGTGGTCTCCAGTCCGGATTCCTCCTCCTGGTTCTCCAGTCCGGATTCCTCCTCCTGGTCCTCTTCTCCGAGGTCGTCGGCGGGATTTCCCTAGGCCCTGTGCAGTTCCGCAGGGGGCGCGTCTCTCCCTGTCCTCGCTGTGACCCAGAGGAGCAGCAGCCCTGGGATGAGAAGCACCGCCAAAGCAGCAGCAGACATTGCAATGCGCTGGATTCTCTGCTCCCTTTTTGCATTGCTCTGCAGCCACTCATCTAGCAGGGGCTCTCAGTCCAGGGGGTCCTCCTCTTCCTGGGCCTCCTGTTGGGGTCCCTGTTGGGCCTTCAGTCCGGAGGGGTCCTCCTCTTCCTGGGCCTCCTGTTGGGGTCCCTGTTGGGAGTCCGGAGGGGTCCTCCTCTTCCTGGGCCTCCTGTTGGGTCCTGTTGGGCTTCAGTCCGGAGGGGTCCTCCTCCTCCTGTTGGGGTCCTGTTGGGCCTTCAGTCCGGAGGGGTCCTCTCCCTCCTGTTGGGGTCCCTGTTGGGCCTTCAGTCCGGAGGGGTCCTCCTCTTCCTGGGCATCCTGTTGGGGTCCCTGTTGGGCCTTCAGTCCGGAGGGGTCCTCCTCCTCCTGTTGGGGTCCCTGTTGGGCCTTAAGTCCGGAGGGGTCCTCCTCTTCCTGGGCATCCTGTTGGGGTCCCTGTTGGGCCTTCAGTCCGGAGGGGTCCTCCTCTTCCTGGGTCTCCTGTTGGGGTCCCTGTTGGGCCTTCAGTCCGGAGGGGTCCTCCTCTTCCTGGGCCTCCTGTTGGGCCTTCAGTCCGGAGGGGTCCTCCTCTTCCTGGAGTCTCCGGAGTCCGGAGGGTAAGGGGTCCTCCTCTTCCTGGGTCCTGTTGGGGTCCCTGTTGGGCCTTCAGTCCGGAGGGGTCCTCCTCTTCCTGGGCCTCCTGTTGGGCCTTCAGTCTCCTCCTCTTCCTGGGCCTCCTGTTGGGGTCCTGTTGGGCCTTCAGTCCGGAGGGTCCTCCTCTTCCTGGGTCTCCTGTTGGGGTCCTGTTGGGCCTTCAGTCCGGAGGGGTCCTCCTCTTCCTGGGTCCTCCTGTTGGGCCTTCAGTCCGGAGGGGTCCTCCTCTTCCTGGGCCTCCTGTTGGGGTCCCTGTTGGGTCTTCAGGCCGGGGGGGTCTGGGCCTCCTGTTGGTGTTGCTGTTGAGCCTTCAGTCCGGGTGGTCTCCAGTCCGGATTCCTCCTCCTGGTTCTCCAGTCCGGATTCCTCCTCCTGGTCCTCTTCTCCGAGGTCGTCGGCGGGATTTCCCTAGGCCCTGTGCAGTTCCGCAGGGGGCGCGTCTCTCCCTGTCCTCGCTGTGACCCAGAGGAGCAGCCCTGGGATGAGAAGCACCGCCAAAGCAGCAGCAGACATTGCAATGCGCTGGATTCTCTGCTCCCTTTTTGCATTGCTCTGCAGCCACTCATCTAGCAGGGCTCTCTTCTCTTCGGTGCGGCGTATCTGGGATTATTTCTAGAAATAATCCCGTATGAATTGGGGAATGAACGAAGGCTATGCCCCCGGCGATTTTATATTTTTGGCTGTTTCCTGCAAGCTCTAGGTTTGCATAATTATGCTGCACTCTAAAATCTTTAGCAGGTTTCGTAATGCGGAAAACATTAAAAAAAATCCGGGATAGTTACGTAGATACCAGTTATCAGCGTAATATACATTAACAATGATAATGGTATTTATTGATGATTGTAATAATTATACATTTGTCGCAATGAACATCGTTGAACAATAATCATATTTCCTGTGTAAAGAAAAAAAATGCTCTCCCAAGGCCGCCAGCAAACATCCATAAATAAAGAATAATGAGCCACATTTCATCACATTTCTAAATCGTCTTGAAATATGAATTCCTAGTACCCAATTACCCACACTCGTTACTAATGGCGTCATTTATATAAAAAAGAACGAATACTAGATAACAGTATAAGAATAATAAACCTATAATTACAATAATACTGAAAAAAATTACATGCCAGTAAAGGCACCCAGCCAGAATGACACCCACCATCTGAGGGACTCCAAATATAACCATCTGTAAGGTAACGTCTTCGCTAGCCCTGGAATGCCTCTGCCGGATTCATTTACGCGAACGGCAGCGGCGAGTTCGTAGACATGAATCCAGTCGGCG
>NW_020870451.1:705330-707830 GCF_003789085.1 Penaeus vannamei | reverse complement strand
TAAAGGGAGGAAGGGAGAAGGAGGGGAGGGAGGGGGGAGGGGGGAAGGAAGGATGAAAAAAAAAAAAAGAGAAGGGGAGAGAGCGAGGAAGGAGGGGGGTGATACGGAGAAGGGGTTAAGGAGGAGTAGGAAAAAATGAGAAGGAAGATTAGAAGAGGAGAACAGAGGGAGGAGGGGGGAGCTTGGAAGTAAGGAAAGGAGGGGAGGTACGGAGAAGGGAGAAAGGGCGGGGAAAGGAGAGAGGGATGAGGGGCTGCGGTGGAAAAGAGAGCTGGAGCCGAGAGCGTAGAGAGAAAGATGAGGTGAGAGGAAGAGAGAGGAGAGAGGAAGAAGGAGAGAGAGAGAGAGAGAGGAGAGAAGAGAGGAGAGAGAGAGAGAGAGAGAAGAGAAGGAGAGAAATCAGACGATTCAGATAGATGCGAGAAGGAGATAGAGAGAGAGGAGAGGAGGAGGGGAGGAGATGCGTGGGTGTAGGTAGAGGGCTCTGGGAGATTTAGAGAGGAGAGAGGAGGAGAGAGAGGAGAGGAGAGAGGAAGAGAGAGAGAAGAGAGAGAGAGAGGATAAAGAAAGAAAAGAAAGAAAGAAGACGAGAGAGAGAGGAGAGAGAAAAGAAGAGAGAGAGAAGAGAGAGGAAAGAGAGGAGAGAGAGAGGGGAGAGAAGAGAAAGGAAAGAGAGAGAAGAGCAAGATGAAGAGAGAGGAGAGAGAGAGAAAAGAGAGAGGAGAAGAGAGAGAGATAAAGAAAGACAGAGAAAAGAATAAGAAGAGAAGAGAGAGAGAAGAAGAAAAGAGAGAGAGAGAGACGAGAGAGAGAGAGAGAGAGAGAGAGAGAGAGAAGAGGAGAGAGAGAGAGAAGAGAAAGAAAGAAAGAAGAAAAGAAAGAAAGAGAGAGGAGAGGGAGAGAGGAGAGAGAAGATGAGATGAGAGTGAGGAGGAGAGAGAAATGGAGAAGAAGAGAGAGCAAAGAGAGAGAGATGTAGAGAGAAAGCAGAGAAAGAGAGAGAGACGAAGAGAGAGAGAGAGAGAGAGAGAGAGAGAGAGAGAGAAAGAGAGAAAGAGAGCAAAGAGAGCAAAGAGAGAGAGAGAGAGAGGAGAGGAGAGAGAGGAGGAGAGAGAGAAGAGAGAGAGGAGAGAGAGAGAAAGAAGAGATGAGAAAGAGAGAGAGAGGGAGAGGGAGAGAGAGAGGCGGACCTAGCGGATAAGGTATGAGAGAAGACAGTAGAAAGTGAAACAGGATTTATCCTTTCGGCCCCTATCCCACCCCCAAAAAAAAAGGGTGTCCGAGCAGAGTAAATTTCAGGATAAAATATGAGGAGGAAGAAGGAGAAGAAAAGGAGGAGGAGGGAGGAAGAGGAGGGAGAAGAAGAAGGAGGAGGAGTAAGAGAAGAAGGAAGAGGAGGAGGAGGAAGAGGATAAGAGGAGGAGAGAGGAAGAGGAAGAACGAGGAGAGAAGAAGAGGAGTAGGATAGGAGGAAGGAAGAGAGGATGAGAGGGGAGGAAGAGGATGGATAAGAGGAGGAGAAGAAATGGAGAGAAGAATGTAGAGGAAGAACAGGTAAGAGGAGGAGGAAGGAAGAGGAAGGGGATAGAGGAGAGAAGGAGAAGAGAGGAGAGTAAAGAGGATGAAGGATAAAGGAGAGTAAGAGGATAGAGGGAAGAGGAAGAGGAAAGAGAGAAGAGAGGAGAGGAGGAGTAAGGGAGGAAGAGGAAGAAGGAGGAAGAGGAAAGAAGAGAAAGAAGAAGAGGAGACGGAAGGAAAAGAATGAAAAAACAAGAAAAGCATTTATAAAGAAAGAACAGGCATAAAACAAAACGACAATTCATGCTTACTTTAGGAGAACCGAAAAAAAGAAAAGAGAAAAAAAAATTAAAGTATATTAAATCGAAGTCCTCCCCTACCCCCCCCCGCCTCCGTTCACACCAATAAAAAAAAAAAAACAAGCCGCTTCTTATAATTAAAATGTATTTCTTAGGCACAGAGGTAATAAGAATGAATAGAATTTTAAAAGATGCAAATAAGGAGGAGTAGGAATATCTCACAATAATGAAGAGATGGAAAAGACAGACTAAAAAAAAAACAGAAAAAACACAGAAAACGCTGCAATAAATGAAGAAACGATAAGAGACAAGACAGACAGCGACGACACGACTATTCGACCACCCCAAATACGAAGCGAGACACAACACACCCGCCCGGATCGATGCTCCTGTGGTGGGCGTGGCGAAGGACCTCCTCGAAGGCCTCGAGCAGGACTCCAGGGCTGTCCTTCCGCCACGCCCTGTCTTTCCTTATCTCTCGTCTCTGTTTTGTTTCTTTCTCTCTTCTCTCTGTTTCTTTCTTTCTCTCTCTCTGTTTTTTCTTTTCTTCTCTGTTCTTCTTTCTCTCTCTCGCTTCTTTCTTTCTCCTCTCGGTTCTTTTTCTCATGCGTCTCTGTTTCTTTCTTTCTCTTCTCTGTTGTCTTTGCTTTTCTCTCTCTCTTTCTTTCTTTCTCTCTCCCTCT
>NW_020870451.1:696965-704502 GCF_003789085.1 Penaeus vannamei | reverse complement strand
TAATAAACAACGGCGTTATTAAGAAAAAAGTTTTGTGAAAAATCGCAAAGTTTGATATTCACAACTTTGTCTATTAATCAAACTTGTTGAACAAATACCACATATACTCTATAACAATACAAAAAGTCTCAATTACGAATTTATTTTTTCTAAATGTCAGTCTTATGAACTCAAAGATATAATAATAGAATCGCTATCGACGTGAAGGGAAAATATCCCAAAGTAACCAAAAAGCTTCAAAAATAACTCACAAGCAAAATAACCCAACCCCATTAGAATTCTCCAAAAGTTATGAGAAATAAAAAATTGACAAAAGTTGTTTGATGACACTCTTTTTGACTGAAGGACTCTTTCTCACCTTTCTTTTGCTATTATCTTTAAAAGATCTGATTTCCTGCGTCAATCTTGATGTATTCTATGGCATTCACGTGTATTTTGAAGTTTAACTGGAACCTGATGCCCTCAAGGTACTAATGGCAATGAGCGCAGTTTGTAGTTACCGCATGTCACCATAGGCTTCGTGTGGCATTTCATCCGAATAAATAACTGCTGCAGCTATGGTTGAGATGTATTTCTCATCATATTATATTTATTAGTTAGAGGAATAACATTTAGCATTAGTTGTGGCCTATCATGTGATGAGGGAGCATTAGGGATGGTGTCGCGCCGAAGCATGGGAAGCGCATCCTCACACTCCGACTCTCTCGTGGTGACTGCCAGCCTTGCCTCTTTGTCGTGGCTGCCAGCTGTGTTGTAATCAGAATTGCCAGCTAGCTACCAGAGAATACCAAAATAAATCGAAAAAAATAAAAATAAAATATCGGTATATTTGAACGGACGCGACAAAGTCTTTATTTAACGTATTTAGCATTACATCACGAGATTGCCAAAGCCTACTAGATTAGATGAGATTTTTTTTCTTCGAATTTTCGAGTATATTTCAAAAATTCGTAAAATCTACGGTTTAAATTGAAAGTAAGAGTTGGCCAAAGTATCTGTCAAATGATGGTTATAATTCATAATATTACTGAAGAAGGGCAGTTAATAATGAGTTAAAGGCCGAAATTCCTATAAATCATAGTTCGAGAGAGAGAGAGAGAGAGAGAGAGAGACAGAGAGAGAGAGAGAGAGAGAGAGAGAGAGAGAGAGATCTAACATCTAGATGGATAAACAGAAAATTATTTTTATGGATAAAGAAGGTGCAGAGATCCGTTAAGTTTCGTCTAAATGGTATCCCGACTTATCTCAAATGTATTCAAATTTCAGACACGCGCAGCCCCTGACACACAAACCGCCGAACCTTCTCGTCTAAACCGTATTCAAACTTCTGCTGAACTATAATCAAGTAACAATATGCATGAATCACTTGAACAATAAAATTAAAAGTCCTTTACGTCTAAACTGTATTCAAATTTCAGGTACTTCCAGCTCACCCCCCACCCCCCGGCAGCATTAAACTCAAGACCTGTTTGTCTAAATGGTATTCAAATTTCCACGGCGTAAACGTAGGCCTAAACTTTCACTAACTTAAAGCGGAATTTTTTTTATTTTGCATTTTTTTCTTCTTTGAAAATCTCGTGTTTTTAAAAAGTATATCCTTATTTTAGTACATTTAAGAATATACTTATATTTTGAAGATTAATTGTGCTGATAATAAATATAATAAATAATAAGGATAATAAACAAAACGATTTAAAATGATAGTTAGCAATGTTGAGAGTTTTAGAATATCATCATTCTATCTTTGCAATCTTTATATCACTGACGTTTTTTGTTTTGTTTGTTGTTGTTGTTGTTTTCAGTTACGTTATCATTGTCATTTCAACTAACGATGCTCACATATACGTAAACGTGTACAAACACACACACATGTACAAGATACACACACATTGTACAAAGCCACACACACACACATACATGTACAAACACACACACACATACACACAACACAACACACATACATCTATCTATCCATCTCTGCATCTATTTCCCTATCCAAACCCCACAGCTGACACACTCGTTTTTCTTTTACCTTCCCCCCACATGTATTATTATTTTCCTTGTTCCTCACGACTTTCTCATTATCTATCCTTCTGTCTTCCTTTATCTTGTTATCGTTCTTCCTTCTCTCTCTCTCTCTCTCTCTCCTTCTTCGGTTCGCGTCCCTGATCCCTGGATGAGGGTGGGGGGGTGGGAGGGGGGAGGGGGTGAGGGCGACGGGTGGAAGGGGTGGGGGGAGCGACCCGATATTCCTACCTCCTTCCCCCTTCCCCCCTCCCCCCCTCTCCTTATTCTAGTCTGCATCTTCACTTTCCATTTTCTTTTTTTGTCTTGTTTTTGTCTTTATTATTCTTTTTTGTTACTGTCTTCCTTTTTTTTGTTTTTTCTTTTTTGTTTATCTCCTCTTCCTTTTTTCTTTTTTTTTGTTTATTTCCTTCTCTTCCTTTTTTCTGTCTTTCTTTTCTTCTTCTTCATCCCTCTTTAACTTTTCTATTTCCTCTCTCTCCTTCCTTATATCCCCACACCATATTCTTTTTCTTCTCCTCTTTTCCTTCTTCCTTTCCTCCCTTCCATCCCTTTCTCTTCTCTTCTCTTTTCTCTGCTTCCTTTCCAGTGTTCTCCCTTCTTTCCTTCCCCTCCCTTCCTTCCTCTCTCTTCCCTTTCTCCCTCCTTCCTCCCCCTTCCTTCCCTTCTTCCTCCGCCCTCTCCCTTCCTTCTTTCCTTCCTAACTCTCTTCTTTTCCTCCTTACCCTCTTCCCTTCCTTCCCTCCTTCCTCTCCCTCTCTTCTCCCTCCCTCCTTCTCCTGCCTCCCTTCTCTCTTCCTCGACTTCCCTTCCTTCCCTCCCTCTCTCCCTTCCTTCCTCCTTCTCCTCCCTCCCCCTCCCTCTCTCCTTCCTTTCCCCCTTCCCTCCTTCTCCCCATTCCTTCCCTCTCCTCCCTCCTCCCCTCCTTCCCCTCTCCCTTCCCTCCTTCCTCCCCTCTCCCTCTCCCTTCCTTCCCTCCCTCTCTATTTTTCCCTCCTCCCCCCCCCGTACTGACATTTAACCGTTACTCCTCCGAACGGGTTTTAACTGTCAAGTGTCTATTTTTACTTTATTTGTATCATCGTCATTATTATATATATTTTACTTAAAGAAAAATAATGTATATACTCTCTCTTTCTTCGTGTGTGACTTCTCTCTTCTTGTTTATCGGGTTTTACTTGCTTATCTGTTAATCGTTTTTTTAACTTGTTTTGCTTCTTTGTTTTTTCTTTTTTTTTTTCTTTGAGGTTATGCTTTTTTTATTGTCTTTTCTTCTTCTCTCTCTCTTTTTTTTTTAGTCTTTCTCTCTCTCTCTCTCTCTCTCTCTCTCCTCTCTCTCTCTCTCTCTCTCTCTCTCTCTCTCGCTCTCCTCTCCTCTCTCTCTCTCTCTCTCTCTCTCTCTCCCTCCCTCTCCCTTCCCTCCTCTCTCTCTTCTCTCTTCTCTCTAATCTCTCTCTCTCTCTCTTTCTCCTCCTCCCTCCTCCCTCCTCCTCCCACTCTTTTCCCCCTCCCTACTAACCTCCCCTCTCCTCTCCCTCCATCTCGTTCTCTCTCAACAAAAACAAACAACAAAAAAACGAATATTTCCAAAATGTCAGAGAATCCCGCCATCAAGCAGGTTATCAGAACAAAATGGCGGCTCCTCGCAGTGACGAACGGCCGCTTTCCCGCGCGACAGGGACCACGGGCTTAAAAATTATTTCCACCGGGTTTTATGTCATCCGAATGAACTGCGCGGTTTATGATAATAACAAATGGAGTTATTAGCGCGTTATTGAATCGCATGGCATTCGATAATTGACATTAACGCGGGGAAATACACGTGTGTTTATGTACCTGAATGGATGTTTCGCGAAGCTAATAGGCATAAATTTGGAATTGGATTATTTGTGATAATTCAGGCTCGGAGGACTGTGTTTGTTCGTGTTTTTGTTTGTGATTCTCTCTCTCTTTTTCTATTTCTCTTCTCTCGTGTCTCTCTCTCCCTCTCCTTCTCTCTCATCTCTCTTTCTCTCCTTCTCTCTCCCTCTCTCCTTCCCCTCATCCCCTCTCTCATTCCCTCCTCATCCCTCTTCTCTTTTCCTCCCTCGCTCATTCTCACCTCTCATCTCCTCTCTCTCTTCGTCTCCCTTTCCTCCCCTCTCCTCTCTCTCCAGTGTATATAAAATACATCCGTGTACATGTATGACCTTGTGTTTAATTGTATACATACGTACATGTTCATATGTACTTTAAACAAATTTCCACAAAAAATTGAATATTCATCTATTAACCTTTTCTCTTCACAATCATAAATCGTCAGAAAAAGGATTAAGAAAATGAAGATAATTTGAGGAGACAAGACACGCATTATTAGCGGTTGCCCTTGGGCTTTGAAATGGAGGTGAGTCAATGAAGAAGAAGAAGAAGAAGAAGAAGAAGAAGAAGAAGAAGAAGAAGAAGAAGGAGAAGAAGAAGAAGAAGAGAAGAAGAGGAGGAGAATTAGAATTAGAATTAGATTTAGAATGTAGAATTAATTAGAAATTAGAATTAGCACATAGAAGAAAAAGAAAAGAAAAAGAAAGAAGAAGAAGAAGAGAGAAGGAGAGAAGAAAGAAGGAGAAAGGAGAAGGAGAAGGAGAAGAAGAAAGAGAAGAAGAAGGAGAAGGAAGAAGAAGAGAAGAGAAGGAGAAAGAGAAGGAGAATGAGAAATGAGAATGAGAAGGAGAAAGAGAAGGAAAAAGAAGAAGAAGAAGAATGAGAAAATGAGAATGAGAATGAGAAGGAAGGAGAAGAGAGAAGGAGAAGGAGAAGGAGAAGAGAAGGAGAAGGAGAAGGAGAAGGAGAAGGAGAAGGAGGAAGGAGAAGGAGAAGAGAAGAAGAGAAGGGAAGGAGAAGGGGAAAGAAGGAGAAGAAGAAGAAGAAGGAGAAAGGAGAAGTAGAGGAGAAGGAGAAGGAAAGAAGAAAGGAAGAAGGAGAAGGAGAAGGAGAAGGAGAAGGAGAAGGAGAAGGAGAAGGAGAAGAAGAAGAAGAAGAAGAAAAATGGATATATTGGTACACATGTATATGTATGTATATGTATATATATGTAGATAAATGCATATATGTAGATAGATGTACAAACGCGCACACGCTCAAACATGTACAAACACAAACACAAACAAACAAACAAACACACACACGCACCGTTGTCATACGCACATGTCTAATATGATTATGAGCTTCGATCTGTCTGTCTACCTATCTATCCATCTCTCTCTATCTATCTACCTATCTATCCATCTCTCTATCTATCTACCTATCTATCCATCTCTCTATCTATCTACCTATCTATCCATCTCTCTATCTCTATCTATCTAGCCTATCTATCCATCTCTATCTCTATCTAATCCTCTATCTATCTATCCTATCTACCTATCTATCTATCTACCTATCTATCCTATCTATCTATCTATATCTCTATCTATCTATCTATCTATCTTTCCATCTATCTTTTTATCTATCTTTCTATCTACCTTTCTATCTATCTATTTATCTATCTATATAGAATATACAAAATAAATTATTATAGAATAGATTATTTGCATTAACGAAATCGATTATCTTTGTCTCCTTCGTTATTTGTCATTATTGGTTATTCTTGTCTCTCTCTCCTCTTTCTCTCTTGTCTCTCTCTCCCCCTCTTTCTCTCTTGTCTCTCTCTCCCCTCTTCTCTCTCTTTTCCCCTCCTCTCCTCCTCTCCCTCTTTCTCCCTTTCTCCCTCTTTCTCATTTTCTCCTTCTCTCCCTCTTCCCTCTTTCTTTCTCTCCCTCCTACCACTTTCTCATTTTTCTCCTTCTCCCCCTCTTCCCTCTTTCTTTCTCTCTCCTCCTCCTCCTATCTCTCCCCCCCCTCCCTCTTCCTTTCTTTGTTCCTATTCCTCTTCCTCTCTTTCTCTGTCTTCTCCTCCTTCCTTTCCACTCCTCTCCCTCCCTCTTCCTCCCTCCCTCCCTCCCTCTCTTTCTCTCCCTCTTCTCTCCTCTCCTCTCCCTCTCTCTTCCCTCTCTCCCTCTCGTACTATCTTTCCCTAAACTTTCTCTCTTTCCTCGCTCGTGTGTAATAAACCATTCTTTTCCTCCTTTTCTCCTAAAAGCGATAACCTCCAAATATTTCGTTTCCTTATAAAGAGCGAAAAAAGGAAAAGAAAAATTGTGAAGAGAGAAAAATAACAAATGCAAGGAACTTAAATTCCTTATCGTAAATGAATCCGTTGGGTATAATTTGCATATATTTAATTGCTAGAATAGACACGTACACACAACTTATATCACATGCACGGTACACACACACACACACAACATCACACACACACACACACACATCACACGAGGGAGAGGGAGAGAGAGAGAAGAGAGAATAGAGAGAGAGGGAGGAGAGAGAGATGAGAGAGAGCGAGAGAGAGAGGAGAGAGAGAGAGAGAGAGAGAGCAGAAGAGAAGAGAGAGAGAGAGAGAGAGAGAGAGAGAGAGAGAGAGAGAGAGGAGAGAGAGGAGAGAGAGAGAGAGAGAGGAGAGATAAGAAGGAAGAGAGAGAGAGAGCAAGAGAAGCAAGAGAGAGAGAAGCGGAGAGAGAGAGAGAGAGAGAGAGAGAGAGAGAGGAGAGAGAGAGAGAGAGAGAGAGAGAGAGAGAGAGAGAGAGAGAGAGAAAGAGAAAGAGAAAAAAAAGAGAAAGAGATAGATAATTATTATCTACATCCTTCTAATACCACTATCATCTCGACATCTTCCTATATGTGCATACTGATAAAGAAATACATAATAAATCATGTCATCTCCCTTCTTATCATTATTATCATTACCATATAAATTAATTCATTAAATGAATAGGGGGAATACATTATTTTGACTGTGTGTTTGTGTATTGGGGGGAGGGAGAGGTTAACTAATTAACAATAAAATATTTTCACTTTATTTTGAAAAACGCATTCATGAGTAATATGGCAATCGAAAAAATATATATTAGGTATCTGTTTCATATCATTTCACAATTTACTCATTCATCTATTGGTCAAATTATATCAATATTAAAATGTCTTTGTGTAAATGAAATACAACATTCTCTTTCGTTCAGTATTGGAATTAATAATGTTTGAAAATATTTCTTTCTCTCCCAAATTTTATCTAAATATCAGTTAATCAAAAAAAAAAAAAAAAAAAAAAAAAAAAAAAAAAAAAGTTCTTTCAAGCGTAAATATATTCATTAATTTTTTTTTTTAAATCCTCAAATACTAATATACAAACTGCTAATTCATTATTGTCATTAATTAATGTTTATATTACGAATAAAACTGCATGATGTTGACTGCATTACGCACAAGTGAACTCAATCTGTTTTCTAACTTTTATTTTTTTTTTTTATTTCTATTTTTTTTTTAACCAACACGAAAACTTTTTTTCCCGAGTCGATATGAATCCAACGTGTCATAAGGTCCAAAATATACTCACTTTTATATATCGCATTTTGAACCTAAATCATGCCCCTGGTAACGTAAAAAG
>NW_020870451.1:676965-679465 GCF_003789085.1 Penaeus vannamei | reverse complement strand
TGTGAAGGACGAGGTTTCTGCAGCAAAAACTGAGTCTTCATTCATCAAGAATACATTTGAACCTCAGTCTGTTTGTAAGGTTGACACGTCAACAACAGATCCTTCCTCTGCATCTGGTAGCAGCCTATCACCATTCACATTTAGAGAAAGAAAGTCATCAACAGACAGCATGTCCCCCGCCTGTTCTGTGAAGGACGAGGTAACAGCAAAAGCAGAGTCCTCAGTCTCCAAGAATAAATTTGAAGAATTGCCTCTTTCTAAGGTTGACACATCAGGAACAGGTTCTTCCTCTGCATCTGGTAATGCCCTGTCACTATTCAGATTTCGAGAAAGAAAGTCAGCTACAGACAGCACATTCCCAACCAATTCTGTGAAGGACGAGGTAACAGCAAAAGCTCTTTCTAAGGTTGACACGTCAAAATCAGGTCCTTCCTTTGCATCTGCCAGTGGCCTATTCCTTTTCACATCTGGAGAAAAGTCAGCTACAAACAGTGCATTTCCATTCGGTTCTGTGAAGGACGAGGTAACAGGAAAAGCTGAGTCCTCAGTCTCCAAGAATATACTTGAACCACAGTCTCTTTCTAAGGTTGACACATCAGGAGCAGGTTCTTCCTCTGCATCTGGTAATGCCCTGTCACTATTCAGATTTCGAGAAAGAAAGTCAGCTACAGACAGCACGTTCCCAACCAATTCTGTGAAGGACAAGGTTTCTGCAGCAAAAACTGAGTCTTCATTCATCAAGAATACATTTGAACCTCAGTCTATTTCTAAGGTTGACACCTCAAAAACAGGTCCTTCCTTTGAATCTGTCAGCGGCCTATCACCATTCACATTTGGGGAAAGAAAGTCAGCTACAAACAGCGTGTTCCCAGCCTGTTCTGTGAAGGACGAAGTAACAACAAAAGATCCTTCTAAGGTTGACATGTCAGGAACAGGTCCTTCCTCCGCATCTGCTAGCAGCCTATCACCATTCACATTTAGAGAAGGAAAGTCATCAACAGACAGCATGTCCCCCGCCTGTTCTGTGAAGGACGAGGTAACAGCAAAAGCAGAGTCCTCAGTCTCCAAGAATAAATTTGAAGAATTGCCTCTTTCTAAGGTTGACACACCAGGAACAGGTTCTTCCTCTGCATCTGGTAATGCCCTGTCACTATTCAGATTTCGAGAAAGAAAGTCAGCTACAGACAGCACGTTCCCAACCAATTCTGTGAAGGACAAGGTTTCTGCAGCAAAAACTGAGTCTTCATTCATCGAGAATACATTTGAACCTCAGTCTTTTTCTAAGGTTGACACCTCAAAAACAGGTCCTTCCTTTGAATCTGCCAGCGGCCTATCACCATTCACATTTGGGGAAAGAAAGTCAGCTACAAACAGCGTGTTCCCAGCCTGTTCTGTGAAGGACGAAGTAACAACAAAAGATCCTTCTAAGGTTGACATGTCAGGAACAGGTCCTTCCTCCGCATCTGCTAGCAGCCTATCACCATTCACATTTAGAGAAAGAACGTCAGCTACAGACAGCACGTTCCCATCCTGTTCTGTGAAAGACGAGGTAACAGCAAAAGCTGAGTCCTCAGTCTCCAAGAATATATTTGAACAACTGTCTCTTTCTAATGGTAACAAATCAGGAATAGGTTCTTCCTCTGCATCTGGTAATGCCCGGTCACTATTCACAACTGGAGAAAGGAAGTCAACTACAGACAGCACGTTCCCAACCAATTCTGTGAAGGACGAGGTTTCTGCAGTAAGAACTGAGTCCTTCCTCTGCATCTGCCAGCGGCCTATCACCATTCACATCTCAGTGAAGGACGAGGTAACAACAAAAGGTCTTTCTAAGGTTGACATGTCAGGAACAGATCCTTCCTCTGCATCTGCCAGCGGCCTATCACCTTTCACATTTGGAGAAAGAAAGTCAGCTACAGACAGCACGTTCCCAACCAGCAAAAGCTCTTTCTAAGGTTGACACGTCAGGAACATGTTCTTCCTCTGCATTTGGTAATGCCCTGTCACTATTCACATCTGGAGAAAAGAAATTGGATACAAATAGTGCATTCCCAATCTGTTCTGTGGAGGACGAGGTAACATTAGAAGCTGAGTCCTCAGTCTCCAAGAATATATTAGAACCACTGTCTCTTTCTCAAGTTGACACGTCAAGAACAGGTCCTTCCTTTGCATCTGGTAATGCCCTGTCACTATTCACATCTGGAGAAGGGAACTCGGCTACAGACAGTAAGAGCAACACGTCTCATTCCGTAACTTCTTTGCCGAGGCTTTACGATCAAGAACAAATTTGAGCTACAGTGTCAGTCCAGAAACACATCCCTTTTTGTTTCTCGATCCAAGACCAAAGACTTTTTTCGTGCCTAAAAAGAAACCATGAAGTTCTTAGAACAAACTTTGGCTAAATCCAAATCCTGTGGAAGTAAACACAATGGAGTTTCTATATTATTATTTTCTGATTCTCTTATATGTTAGTTGAGTGTATCTTTCGAAACCGGAACTT
>NW_020870451.1:659465-666965 GCF_003789085.1 Penaeus vannamei | reverse complement strand
TCTATCGAAGTTTGGTGGCTATCGCGAGGACTGTCCCACGAGATGATCCTAGCGATTGACCTGTCCACCGAGATGTCTACGATATCCGTAGCGAGATGTTTCTATCGATATATCGATCGAGATGTTTTCCCTATCAGAGATGTCCTTACGAGATGTCCTAACGAGCCTGTCCCTATATCCGTAGATGTCCTCACCTGCCACGGATGTCCTAATGCGAGAGGTTTTACGAGAGTGAATGTCCTAACAATCGAGATGTCCCCGTCCTACGGATGTCCTAAACGAGAATGTCCTACGAGAATGTCCACGAGATGTCCTAACGAGATGTCCTATCCGAGAAATGTGCCCACTCGAGAAATTCCTACAGCGCAGATGTCTTACGAGATGATGTCCTACGAGATGTCCGCCTCTACTACGAAGATTCCTGATTTCTCACGAGATGTTCTCTAATCTTTATTCTATTGTATGTCCCAAATTCGAGATGTCCTACTGAGCATGTCCTACGAGATGTCCCACGAGATGTCTACGAGATTGTCCCACGATGAATGTCCTACGAGATGTCCCCAAATCATACGAGATTGTCCCTACGAGAATGTCCTACGAGATGTACTGATCCCTACTGCAGATGTCCTGTCCCCACGAGATGTCCTACGAGATGTCCTACGAGATCGTTCCATTCTCTCTGAGCCATGTCTCCTACGAGATGTTCCCTACGGGTCTACCTGCCAAGATGTCCTACGCCCCGATGTCCTACGAGAATGTTCCACCGAAGATGTCCCTAATCGAGCATTGTCCCACGAAAGATGCCTCCTATCTTAAAGTCCCGATATGTCTCTAACTCTCCGCACGATGATGTCCTATGCTCGAGAATGTCTGTCCTCACACGAGTACTTCCTAATCCCGAACCGATGTCCTAGCTCGAGATGTCCCATCGAGATGATCCTGGATCGGACAGATGATGTCCTACTCGAGATGGTCCGCTCCTACCCCGAGATGATGTCCCCTACCGAGATGATGTCCCTCAACGATGATTGTCCCACGAGATGTCCTATCGAGATGTCCCACGAGATGTGTCTACGAGATGTCCTACTCTTGCGAGAATGCATGGTCCTACGAGAATGTTTCGTCACGAGTCCATGTCCACGAGATGTCCTACGATATGTCCAGTGCTCCGGGGCGCGTAGCGGTACAGAAATTGTCCCACGATGACTCGTTCTACTTAGATATCGCGTTCCTTACCGGTGCTCGACCATGTCCGTCCTACACGATTGACTCGTCCCTTAAACGAGCATTGTCCCCACGAGATGTGTCCTACGAGTTGTTCCTAAGAGCCCGTAACGCGAGATGTCCCTACGAGATGTCCCATCGAGATGTCGCTACGCAGATGTACGCCTCGCACGAGATGTCCTACGAAGATCTGTTCCGTACGTAGAATGTCCCACGAGAATGTCAGCTGACGAGAAATGAATGTCCTACGAGATTGTCCCACGAGATGTCCTCATGCCGAGATGTCCCACGAGATGTCCTACGAGATGTCTTACGCAGATGTCCCACCTGAGAATGTCCTGATCGAGAGATGGTCCTACGGAGATTGTCCTACCGCAGATGTCTGTCCTAGATCATGTCCTACCGAGATGTCCACGAGATGTCTCTACGAAATATCCTACGAGAATGTCCTAACGAGATAAGATGTCCACGATGGAATGTCCTACGAGATTGTCCCCACGAGATGTCCGTCCAGGAAGTTCCCGATTTTTCAACGGGCCTGTAAGGGGCAAGGGCGGCAAGAAAATTATATTACTCAGCAGTCACTGTGGCGCCGAGCCGGCCCGCCGCCCCTTCTCCTTCTTCTTCTCTCTCCTCCTCCTCTTTCCATTTCCTGTCCGTCTCCTTCTTCTCCTTTTTATTTTCCCTCTTTCGTCTCCTCCTCTCCTCTTTATTTTTACCTCTTCGTCTCCTCCACCTTCTCCCTCCTCCTCCTCTTTCCATTTCCTGTCCGTCTCCTTCTCTTCCTCTTTATTGTTCCTCTTCGGTCCCTCCCTCCTCTTTATTTTTCCTCTTCGTCTCCTCCTCCTCCCTCTTCTATTTCCTGTCCGTCTCCTTTCCTCCCCCTTTTATTTTCCCTCTTCGTCTCCTCCTCTCTTTCTAATTTCCGTCGTCTCCTTCTCCTCCTCTTTATTTTTCCTCTTCGTCTCCTCCTCCTCCTCTTTCTATTTCCTGTCCGTCTCCTTCTCCTCCTCTTTCTTTGTTCCTTCTTGCGCTTCCCTCCTTCGCTTTTTCTCCCCTCTCCTATCCTCCTCCCTTTCTTCCTTCTTCTTCCTCCTTCCTACTAAATATTTTGTGCCTTCATTTTCTTGAGATTTTCTTAAAAAAAAAAAAAAAAAAAAAAAAAAAAAAAAAAAAAATATATAATATATATATATATAATATTATATATAATTATATATATATTCTTTTTATTTTTTTTTTTTTTTTTTTTTTTATTTATTGGAGTAAAATTATTGACACGCAACGTTTTCGCCTTAAATTTCCAGAAATGAAATTGTTGTGTCATATTATTTTCTCTTCGAATCTATGGAACCAAAATAACTGAAATATGTTTTCGCCTTAAATTTCCAGAAATGAAGCTTGGCTCCGCGATTGGGCGTGTTCGTTCGTCTGTCTGTGAGCGTTTGCCTCGGCGTGTGGACGTATGTGTGCGTCACACCTATGTGTGAATGTGTGCGTGCGCGCGTGCGTGCGTTTGCGTGTGTGTGTGCTTGTGTGTGTGTGTATGTGTGTGTGTGTGTGTGTGTGTGTGTGTGTGTGTGTGTGTGTGTGTGTGTGTGTGTGTGTGTGTGTGCTTGTTGTATTGTGTGCTGTGTCGTGTGGCTTGTGTGTATGTGTGTGTGTGTGTGGTGTGTGTGTGTGTGTGTGTGTGTGTGTGGTGTGTGGTTGTCGTGTGTGTGTGTGTTGTGTGGTGTGTGTGTGTGTGTGTGTGTGTGTGGTGGGTGTGTGTGTGTGTGGGTGTGTGTGTGTGTGTGTGTGTGTGTGTGTGTGTGTGTGGTGTGTGTGTGTGTGCTTGTCGGTTGTATGTGTGTGTGTGTGTGCTTGTGTGTATGTGTGTGTGTTGTGTGTTGTGTGTGTGTGTGTGTGTGTGTGGTGTGTGTTGGTGTGTGCTGTGTGTGTGTGTGTGTGTGTGTGTGTGTAATGTGTGTGGTGTGTGTGTGTGTGTGTGTGTGTGTGCTGTGCAAGTGGGCGTGTGGCGTTTGCGTATGATTTGCGTGTGTAGCCGTATTTGTTTGCGTGTGTTTGTGCATGTATGTGTCCGTGTGCGTGTGTGTGTGGTTTTCGTGTGAGTTTGCGTGTGTGCGTATTTGTCTGCATGTGTGTAGTTGTGCATGTATGTGTCCGTGTGCGTGTGTGTGTGCGCAACCCCGCGACCCACAGGCACCGCCGTGGGAGAGCAGCCCAGGAGAGCGAGAGGTGGCTGAGGCTAGCAATGCGAGGCAATTTTTCGGCGCTCGAGATCCCGGACACGAATGGACGTTCAATATTAAATTTCTGAGACCTTTATATATATATATATATATATAATATATATATATATATATATATATATATATATATATATATATATATTTCTTTACGTGCCTCATAGCTAACGAAAGCTCTGGACGAACACCGCCATCAGATAAAACAATGGAGATAGAACGGTTCTAATCCCTCGGCATTTATTACAGATTTGTTTTTGTTTTTTTTCTCTCTCTCTACGTCGCTTATTACAGATTTGTTTTTTGTTTTCTCTCTCTCTCTCTACGTCGCGCACACCCCGTATCAATTCCCGAAAATCCTCTGCCATTTGAGAGTCTCCTGCTCTTCTCCGGCCGAGTGCGAGTGCTCTCCAAATATATAGTAACTGATACTTCCTTGTGACGCCGCCTGGCCACTGCCCCCCCCCCCCCCCCACACTCCACGTGCAACTCCGGTTCACGCACACTGGCAGGCACAAGTGTAGTCATATGTGCACATCAGGGCACATATGTACACCCACCCACATAAAATTGCGCTTGAACAGTTGCACATGCACTTGCACCCACACGAAACGGTACATGTAGACTCATGCACAAGCGTTTGTGCGTGTTCGAGTGTAATGGGCATGAGTGTTTTAGGTATACATACAGGCTTGCACAAGCACATACATGCGTGCGTGCACACACACACGCGCGCGCAAGCATAGAAAGAGAGATGAGAAAAAGAGAAAATGTAAAAGCGTTTTGTTCAAAAGCTTCACTCACAAAACCAATCATTCCTCCTTCTTCTAAATCGAAAGCTTAACGAAAGCAACCCATCAATTACATTTTCACTTGAGAAGAATCCGTCTAGTTGTCGATGGAATCCCAGGCCCTGCGAGATGGCAACACATCGTTCAAATTACTCTTCAATCGTGTTAGATAATAATAAAAAAAAATAGTATTCGAATGCGTTAAATTATTGTAATCTATGTGCCTCAGCAAAGCCACGAGCATATGCCTTTATAATGAATTGATAATTAATTAGCTATTAAAAAGGCGAGTTCGAAATCCGTGAAAAGACCAGAGGGAGCGGGAATGAAAAGCGAAACGGATCGCTTTATTGAACAAACACATCGATTTCTCTCTCTCATAATATTGCCGCAAATCACACCCGCAAGAATCCAGTTACAAACAATCCCTTTCGAATTTCTGAGGAAGAACAAACGAGCCAATCCTCTTTAATCTCTTTTAACGTGGAAACAGGGTCGGCTCCACAATCACCCAATTTGTGTCAACTTTGACGAGAGAGAAAACTCGATTCACTCCAATTAGCGATTTATTCTCTCTCCGTGACTGAACGCTAGCTCTTCTCCGTCTCTCTCTCTGTGTCTCTCACTCACTCACTCACTCTCTCTTTCTCTCTTCTCTTTCTCTCTCTCTATGTCTCTGACTCTTCTCTCTCTCTAACTCTATCTCTCTGTCTGTCTGTCTGTCTGGTCTCTCTCTCTCTCCCTCTCTCTAACTCTATCTGTCTGTCTGTCTGTCTGTCTGTCTGTCTGTCTGTCTGTCTCTCTCTCTCTCTCTCTCTCTCTCTCTCTCTCTCTCTCTCTCTCTCTCTCTCTCTCTCTCTCTCTCTCTCTCTCCTCTCTCTCCCTCTCTGTGCCCTAGATGCAATTACAACGATTATTTAGATTTGATGATTCATTTTGAAGATTTGGTTCGAATGTTCGATTGTTTGAAGCGTTGATTCGGTCTGATTATTTGCTTTGGAGGTTAATGGGGTTTTCTTTCTTTTCTCTTCTTCTTCCTCCTCCTCTTCCTCTTATCCTTCCCCTTCCCCTTCCCTTTCTCCACCTTCACCCATCCTACCCTCTCCTCTTCCCCATTCTTTCTACATCCCCCTTTTCCACCTCTACTCCCCTCTCTTCATTTTCTTTACCCTTGACAGACTATCCTCTCCTGACAGGCCATACCCTCCTCTCCTCTTCCTCTGCCCTCCTCCCACCTACCCCCTTTCCCCTCTTCCCCTCCTACCATCCCTCTCCACTTCTCCCCATGCCTCCCTTTTCCTCCTTCTCCTCCTGTTCCTATTCCTCGACAGCCTCTTCCTTCCCTCCTTCTCCTCCTGTTCCTATTCCTCGAAATTCAGCCTCTTCTTCCCTCCTTCTCCTCCTGTTCCTATCCTCGACAGCCTCTCCGCCTCCGCCTCCTCCTCCTCCTCCTCTACCTCGACACCCTCCCTGTTCCCTCCTTCCCCAACACCTGCCTGCCTCACATACCCTCGCCCCGCAGTCCGCTAGACGGAGGCGGCCGCACGAGCGTAACCGGCTTCCCGCCCTTCGGCTCGCGCGGCCACTGACCTCCTCCCTCGACGCGGGCAACAGTTAGCGGCAATTAAAGCTCGGAGTCGACGAGGAAAGCCGGAGGAGGATAAACGCGAACATAATCTCCGATATTCGATGGGGAGGGAGAGAGAGGAAGAGGGAAGAGGGTAGAGGGAGGAAAGGAGGAAGGGAGAGAGAGAGAGAGGAGAGAGAGAGAGAGAGAGGAGAGATGGAGATGGGAGGAGAGATGTTGATGAGAGAGAGAGAGAGAGAGTGGAGAGAGAGTATACGAGTGAGCGAGGAAAGGGAGAGAGCGGAGAGAGATGAGATGAGGAGAGGAGAGATGAGGAGAGAGAGAGAGGAGAGGAGAGAGGTGAGAGAGAGAGAGAGAGAGAGAGAGATGAGAAGAGGAGAAGAGAGAGATGGAGAGAAGAATGAGAGAGGAAGAGAGATGAGGAGAGAGAGAGAAGAAGAGAGAGAGGGAGAGAAAGCAGAAGAGAGGGAGACGAGAGAAGAGAGAGAGAGAGAGAGAGAGAGAGAAAGAGAGTAGAGAGGAGGACGAGAGAGAAGATTGAAGAGAGACCGGAGGAGAGAGAGACTGAGAGAGCCGAGAGAGAGAGAGAGAATAAGAGAGACAGACAGACAGACACGACAGACAAACAGAAATGTTGTTGATGAAAATAAATGGTCAGCTTGCTGTCCCGTGCCTGGACTTTAATCACCAAAGTATGGAAAAGATTAATGTATATTGTGCCCACCTACCTATTTATTTTACCATATCTATCTCACCTACTCTATTATATCTATACCTATCTATCTACCTATTTATCTACCTATTAGCTAGGATGCATCTATCTATCTACCTACCGACGGCAGGTGCGGTGGTATCCATCTACCTACCCTACCTGCAATGCGTGGTGTGAGCAGCGAATTTCTTGTACAACGCCAAATGTCAATAAAAATGCAGCTGATTCTCTCGTCTCCCATCGGGTAGGCCTACGGAGACCGTTTGGCGTCGGTTATTATTTAATTCATTTCTCTCCGGTCTTTCTTATTCGGAGTCGTTGTTACCTTTTACTTGATGGACTGGGGGAGGAGAGGAGTAGGAGAAGCGCAAGCGAAAAAACTGTCAGCCGCAGACGAAAAAAAGAGAGAGGAGAGAGCAGAGACGCACGAGCANTTATATATTATCATATATACACATCCATATATATTATAATATAATAATATATTATATATATTATTTACATATCCATAATATATCACATCCATATCTATATAAATCTATATCAATCTAATTTATAACTATGTATTACATCTATTTCTTATATCTATTTCTGTAACTATTTCTATATACACATTTATTTCTATATCTATTTCTGAAACTCTTTCTATATGCACATCTACATCTTTATCCATCTATCTATCTATATATACTAACCTTTACACAAATGTATATATGTACTGTATATTCACATTTGTATTTTACACATCCATGCATCTAGAAATATTTACATTTTGGTCCCATTTTGGTCCTCTTCTCTAGGTAATTCAACCATCAAACAAGATAAACTGAAACAACGCATGTAACTGCCTCTGTCTTGACCCAATGTGGTCTGCCTGTCTAATATTTGGGGTCTGGAGCCTCTTAAGGAAGCTGGAAGTCTTTTTTAACAGGTAGGGAA
>NW_020870451.1:627072-644572 GCF_003789085.1 Penaeus vannamei | reverse complement strand
AAGAATCGGATGCGTCGTGTTCACAGTAGGAAGCATTTTCATTGTTTTATCGTTTTTTTCATCTTCTTATCCGACTTTTTAAATCCTTTGAAATCTTTTTAATCCAAGAAAGTAACTGTCAGTCGGTGTTTTCTTTCTTTTGTTCATGAATGTTTGTATGTTCCCAGTTCGATCCGAACGCTGGTCAGTCCACTCGGAGACATGCTGTTTCCAGTAGCATTTTTTATCTGGTGAGACAGTGAAACTAAGCAAAAGCATAAGAAAAAAAATGGGAATTTCAAACCAAATTAAGACTGAGAGAGAGAGAGATTGTTCTAAACGAAGCCCACAACTGCCTCCCGTGCCTCCTGTTGGTAGGGTCGCCCCGGCGCTCGTCGACGTAGCGCCTCGACCTCCCCCACCGACACCTACCCACAGCTCTCCCGCCTCCCACAACAGCTCATTGATGTGCTCGATCTGCCCATCGACTGAAATCACGGCAAGTCCCTCCCTTTCTCCCTCTCCTCCTTCCTCGCCCCGTAATTGTCTTCTGTTATTTTCAGCCTCACTGCCATTCCCCGCCACGCACGCTCCTCGCCGCTTGTAGACCCAACCACAACGAAGACGTGGAGGCACTTTTGTTGTATCCATCGCTTCTTTCTTTGTTTAGTCAAGTTCGTAGATTCTCCTAGGGTTTTCTTTAGTATTTAGGTATCTTTTTAAGTAACGACAAAGCCCGTTTTCGCCTTTTACTGGAACGGATAAAACGATTAAGTCCCGTGTATCTTTCTGCTCCGCCTCCGTGTATGTCTTCTTCTTGTTTATGTATTTTATTCATTCATTCATTCGTTAATAAGCGTGTGGTTCTTGCCTGGTATGTTATATATATGTACAGTGAATATGACTACAGAAAAAAAGGGCAAGAGGAAGCAAAATTCGAAAGCATGAGGAAGAAAAGGGCAAAAAGTCACGGGTTGCAGCTGATAGAACCGGAGCCTAAAGAGGGAAGACTCCAAGTCAGCTGTTGGTGTTCGGGGCGCTTCGCTCGCGCCTCAAGCCCACCACATAGCTGCTGCTTGAGCCGACGTGTACGCAGAGGCACCGACTGATCTTTAGGGAATACCCGATGCCTTTGTCCAAAAGGTGTGAATGAGAATAAATTTCTTCTTAGGCATCAGATGTATTGCGAAATATATCTTTGTCTGAAATACATTCCTGACAAAGATATAATCGACATCGGGCCAATACAAGTTATTCTCACCATGCCGTTTCTTCATCTGTTGCGATGACCACCGCTCAGAACATGCCTAATTTTATTTTGTTCTCGCCTTGTCTAGATCCTTGCTACGCCTTTCTGGAAAAATTAAGACCTTTCCTAACTAGTGTCCCTCCGCCGCGCGGGGCTGCCCCGGCCCACGCCAGCATCCACGCGAGCGCTAATGAGTCCCTCTGTCCTGCAGGAGAGCGCGGAGGAGCGGCGCGCGGGGCGCATCCGAGGGCGGCGCTTCCCCCGACCTTCGACCGACGACGACGACCTGCAGACGCCCCGTTGCACGCCCACGCCCAGCCCGCACACCACACCCGAGCCCCCGAGCCAGGGCGAAGGCAGTGCCACGGAGCTGCAGCAGGGGGAGGGGGGCGGGGAGGGGCGGCCGTGCACAGCGACCACAAACGCCGCCAACGGCTGGCTGCTTCCCTTCGCGACGCGCGCCGCCAGGAGAGCGCCGACGCCGCCGCCGACGCGCCGAGGAGCGCGCAGCGACAGGGGTCGTCCGCAGGGTCGTCGGCAGGGAGCAGCGGCAGGGAGGGGGCTCGGCGGGGCGAGGGGGGAGTTCTCCCTGATCGAGCACTACCCGCCGAGGGAGCGCCTCACCCTGAGCGGCTCCGACAGCGGCGGCAGCGGCAGCACGCCTCCTCCGACAGCTCCCCGAGGGCTCCTCCGAGGGCGCGACCGTGCTGGCCGAGGCGAAGGCGCCGGCGCAGCGCACCCGCCTCGACTCCCCTCTGGCGGGCAGCGCCGTCGGCCGTCGCCACCACACCATCACGGCCCACGACCTGCGCACCGTGTCCAGCCTCTCCAGGCTGGACTCGGCCAACCCGGCGGTGCCAAAGCGGGGCGCCATCACGCCCTAAGTGCGCGGCGCACGAGGCTGCGGCGCCGCAGGCCCAGTAGCCTCCTCCTCACGTCCTTCTTTCGAAGCCCGTGTACATATCCTGTGGAATGTCCTGTCACTGCGATGGCCAGGCCTTGGCCACGGAGGCCAAACTTGTTTGTGAATAAAACGAACTGCTTTTTGGCAGTGCAAGTAACTTAGAGGGCAAGGGTATAGCAATACTTGTTCTAGTCTGATTTTTGCACAAATGTTCCCGGCATATTTATGAGGATCTTCGAATATAAAGTTAAAACATACATAACACTATTTTTTTCGATTTCTTTTTGAGACGAGTCACTGTTCCTCCTTCTTCGCATTAAAAGGAGGAGTCAGAGAAATGAAATCACGACGAGCGAGCCTGAACGAAAAGACGTGACTTCCGCACTCCGTCCATCATTCGGGAAGACGGGAACACCTTGGAAATCACACTTTAAAATTAAAAAGATATCCTATTAGAATAAACAGGAAGTTGTCCGAAGTAAAGTCTTTCCCGTTCTAGAAAGTTTAGAATTGGGTTTCTCTAATTCTAGCTTATAACCCTGGAGGTCCCCACCCGCCTTGCTTCTGCTCTGAATTGGAAAAATCTAATTTAGTAGAAGCTTACTGACCCGTCGGCGTTTTCGGCCGAAACCAAGTGTTGAGACAATTGCAATAAATCCTTTACAAGTTGTGTATTTGTTTGTTTATTTACCAAATAACATAATTACAGAGTTGATAAGGAAGGAAACAATAAAAATGAAGTAACAAAGAACTCAATCATTACATGGTTGAGCTACTTACCTCAACGTATCATTGTAATAAAACCAAATTGCAAATCCAAGGTTGGCACAAAGGGGAAAGGAGGTAAATATGACAATCAAAAATATATCGTTCAGAAAAAATATTATTTATTATGAAATAAACTGCCGTCATACACAAATGTTTCTTACAAAAATCGACGATTTTTCCTAGTTTCCAGTCCATTAAACTGTATTCCCAGAAACGCCACAGGATTATGCATTAGACTTTAAACTCAATTGGAATTCCTTTTCATTCTTTTTTTTTTTACTTTCTCTCGTCCATTCAACTTTGTAGAAAGTAATAATAAAAAATTCTCATTGCGAGACTCAAGATTCCCCAAAAGAAGAAAACACAAATATGGTACATTCTGAACTGGCTGCAATTGGGCTCGCAATTGCATTCTTGAAAGATGGTGGGGCTATAAAGCAGAGGGAGGGGGAGGGGAGGGGAGAGAGGGAGAAGGAATGTGAGAGTGGGAGGGAACAGAACAAGGAGTGGGAGAGAGAGGAGGGCCAGGAGAAAGAGGGTGAGAGAGAGGAGGGGCCTGGAGAAAGAGGGTGAGAGAGAGAAAAGAGGAGGGAGAGAGAGAAAAAAGAGGAAGGAGAGAGAGAGAGAGAGAGGGAAGGAGAGAGAGAGAGAGAGGGAAGGAGAGAGAGAAAGAGGGAGAGGAGAGAGAGAAGAGGAGAGAGAGAAAGAGGGGAGAGAAGAGGGAGGGAGAGAGAAAGAGGGAAGGGGAGAGAGAAAGAGGGAAGGGAGAGAGAAAGAGGGAAGGGAGAGAAAAGAGGGAAGGGGAGAGAGAGAAAGAGGGAGGGGAGAGAGAAAGAGGAGGGAGAGAGAAAGAGGAAGAGAGAGAAAGAGGGAAGGGAGAGGAAAGAGGGAGGGAGGGAGAGAGAAGAGGAAGGGGGGAGGGGAGGAGGGGAGGGGAGGGAGGGGCAGGGAGGGAGGAGAGGGAGGGAGAGGAGAGAGAGAGAAAGAGAGGGGAGAGGAGCGAGGAGAGAGGGGGAGAGAAGAGAGAGAGAGAGAGAGAGAGAGAAGAGAGAGAGAGAGAGAGAGAGAGAGAGAGAAGAGAGAGAGAGATAACAAATAACAACACCAAAGAACATAACAGATCTCTATTTTATATCAGTTGAATATTTTTGGCCATACAGATAAAAATTTCCTGACAAACTTCAAATCTCAATTAAATTGAAATGTCATGGTTCATATCAAGAAAGCTCTCTAATGTATCAGTGACGTATAAATGAAAGAGTCCAAAAGGCCTAAGAGACAGGAAGAACCGAAGAATGCAAACTCTATAAATAAAGATTCATTACAGGCATTTCCAACCACAACTCAAGAGCTACATACCATAAATTGTATAACATATCTCAGCAGCACCTTTCCATGGGAAATAAAACGTACCTGTATCTTGCACTGGTTTTGTTAAAAATGTTCTTGATTTCATTTCATTTTGGTAGGCTTCAAAAGCTTGAAAAGTGCCCGCTTCGACAGGGAGAGTAAAACAAAGGGCTGTAAGTGCAATGACCAAAACCCCCAAGATTATACAACTAAAATTTGTACGCGAGGAGAGACTTTAATGCATATATATATATAACAGTTCCTTCTAACAATCAAAAAACGCTTGTGGTTAGTTTTGTCACACACCTTCCTGAGAACTTTTTCCATTTCAAACTCCCTTACTCAGCTGATAAAAAGCTTATTTGCATGTTGAACCCGACATACCGGTTTTTATCACTGGCCTACTTACACAAGCAATTCACAGTGGATATGTTGACAGACATGTATATACATATATATAAATATATATATACACTGCTAACATAGCAGATTTAAAATATGTAAACTGTATGGGTAATTTATTTATCTTAAATTACTTGTAATTTTCCCTTTTTACTGGTAAGTTAAAAGAGGACTTTTCTCAATGTACCCCTGTCAATAATAAGAGTATTCACACCTCAAACAGAAGGCTTATACTAAAAAAAAAAAAAAAAAAAAAAAGGAGAGAAAAAAACACTAATCAGGAATATTTACATTTTTTTTTTTTTTTTTTGTTCTCCTGAAAAAATAATATATATTTTTGATAATCAAGACATTCTTCCAGTACGAACTGGGAGCTCACCATCACAATTCATTCTAAAAACTTGTAATATTCACTAGTTTCTGCAAACACGCCTAGAATTTATCTAACAATACTACGCGCTTTGCCTTGTACTGTTTTATCACGTCGTTTTTTTGGATATAACTCCTCATCCTCATCAAGATAACGCTTGGGAGGAGCAATAGTCCTGCCTGAAGATGTGCCACGCTCACTGAACCTAAACACAGCAGGAGTGCCAGTGCCTCCAGCATGTGTGGGAGAGGAAGACCCAGAGTGTGGTGGTGAAGTGCCAAATACACCACCACTGCGTCTTATGTCACCACGCTCATGGCCCCTCCCACAGCACCCATCTTTGGCATTCCAGACGATAAGCTGTTCTTCATGGGCCGACGGTCAGCTGTCACATATCCCCCAAAACCTGGGCCTTCTTCTATCATGATGCTGTCGTCTTCTGGTGAAGAATTCTCTAGTTGCTTCTTGGCAGTCCGAGGAATCTGGCCGGATGTCTGGTTCTTGGCAGGCATGATGAGTAGCACCTCAGCCGTGTCCTCATCAATGATGGCTGTCTGGCCAGAGGACTCGACTGCCTTCACCGGGTTCCCCACTTTGTCCACACCAAGGCTGCCTGTCATCACTGACTCTATTTTCTTGGACTGTGGAGAAGGAGCCATAGAGTGGGGATGAGATTTTGTAACTGGACTACATGGGAAAGTTGTCTTTGTGTTATTTAAGTTCTGAACTGTTATATTGGAAGTATTTACATTTGATACATACTGACTGGCAGCTGGAAAGTTTTTGGCCTGAGGGTGGGAATGCAGAGCCTGGGGGTGTCAATACATTTACGACCAGGAGACTGCATGGGGAGACTTTTATTGGGAGACACCTGCATGATGTGGTTGCCTTTCAGATCACTGTGAACTGTACCATTTACACTTACCACATTCTGCACCGACGTCTGAGTTTTCTCCCTTGCCACCTGTTCCAGTGCACCGTTCATTTCTGGCAGAGCCACTTTTTCATTACCTTGCACTACACTGGGGCCAGACTTCATCTGATTCAAACAGTTGCTGCCATCATACTGGACCCCCATCACCTTGTTGCTTATTACACTTTCATCATCACTGTATACTGACTGAAGCAAAGTGAGAGCTGACATCTTACTTACACTGACCTCTGTGCCCTGGTGTGTTTCGCTGAGCTGTGCTGCATTGTTTTCTCTCATAGGAACTTTTTTTTGATCAACTTTGACTGGGAAAATGGCATCATCACTAGAGTACACCATCTGTCTTCTCACATTGTTCACCTGAGGAGATTGTGTTTCATGTACAATTGTCGCATCACCTACTCTTGATGATGGTATAGCTTTTGCTTGTGAGTAAGTTGTGCCTTGAAATTTCACAGAGTTCACTTGGCTTGTAATTATATTACTAGAATTTGGTAACGTTTTCACTGGCGTGTAACTGGAGGAGGATTTGGACATGGCTGGATTGACAGTAGGGGATTTCGTGGGTGTTATCTTTGAGGGTGTCACTCTGTTCACCTTGATGCAGGCTGTGTTGTCATTGTTTGGGAGAGAAGTGACTACTTCAGCACTGCTGGACATATCCATCCTGTGATTCTGTTCTCTTCCCGATCCTTCAACCTGGGTTAAAACGCCATCCTTAATGATGACCCTCTCTTGCTCCTTCTTCAGCTGCACCTCTGGGGTCTTGCTGTCACCCGGTTTTCCCTGACCTGACACCTCTTTCTGTGGCTGGGAGGCGTCACTGGCATGGGCCGTGCTTGTCCCTCCTTTGTCCTTCTTGTCGTCAGAGCTGAAGTAAATGTCTGGAAGGGTGATGGAGCTGTGGTTGGGGTTGTGTTGCTCCATGAGGTTGCGAATCAGCTTTGCCATGGCTTCCCGTTTCCCCCTGACCACCTCGTGGGGGAACCACTCAGTGAGAGAGCGGATTGGGAAAGTGTAGTCTTTGAGCGGGTGCTGCAATGGACAAGAAAAAACTTCAACAATCTGTGTACATGTAGGTACACATAAAGAACATAAAATAAAGAATCTGTGCACATATAGGTACACATAAAGAATATAAGATAAAGAATCTGTAGGCATTCCACAAGACAGTGGTATAAATGCTCTTTATATATAGCTATGTAAATACCATACTAAAACAGTTGAACACTGAAAACAGCATAACAAGCAACATGCTATAGAACAACAACCACTTGACTGAAGACAAGGAACAACATATATTACCTGCATTTCATCCCAATATTTTTGAAAGCCATTAATAGCAATTATTACACAATTGGTGAAAATGTGAAACAAGTGCTATATAGAAATGCCAATTTCACTTTGTGATATTTGTCCTGCCAGAAAATGCATCAAAACATGAAAAGGACTGCAGTAAGGTCATTCATATCAGCACGCAGTTTAAACCTAAAATGCGGATTTAAAACCTGAATTAAAAAAATTAATTAATACGAAGATATTTAGATACATAAGAGTACCCCCAGAACATCTCACCTCAAAAAAACTCTCAGCAAATTGTAGCGTATAAATTCCACAGTCAGAGTAGTTCATTTGCTGGGGGACGCGAGGACAGGCACCCTTCATTGTGTCTCTGTTGAAGAGCTTCTCACTGCCCCTCCTGATCTTGTGCTCCACAGCCAGGTAGTCCCTCAAGGTGGCCACGATGCGTGAACGGTTGGCACCAGTCAGGGAGTCAAATATTAGGATGCAGGGCCTGGAGATGATAAATTTGAAGGACATTATCCCACTAACGACGGGTTTCCCACATACGAGACACCCCAAAAAATAAACATTGCCGGGCGTCCCGCAGCGTGACAGGGCTCTCGGTCCAATGCACCCCCTCAGCCGATTTTGTAGCCACCCGGAATCTTTTATTTTCGGCTTCAAAATATACCTGCGTTAATGGGTTAAATACAACTGTCATGAAAACACAATTACACCCTAGTCTTTCCTTTTTTAATTAATATTGTGTATCAATACTAATCATTCTTCACACCAAGTTTTGGTGGTATGCAAGCCAAGCATATTTTTACTCATTTTCTCATTAATTACTAAAAAAAAAAAACTATTTTATACATAGGAAAGCCTCAAAAACTGTCAAAACAGAAAAGTACAGAAAAAGAGAGTCTCTCAGTCTCTCTCTCTCTCTCTAAAAATAACACAATACACACACACACAAAGTAGGGTAAATGTATGCTTCCAATGATTCTAATTTTTCATTCTAGTAGCTGCCTGTGCACAATGCCTGGTGCATGGCTTGGCGTGGTCTGGAGAAATCCCATGACGTGCGGTCTAAAAGACAAATCTCTGCTCCTACAAACAGTTCTCTGCCTTAGACAAGCAAGTTTCCCTCTTCTAGGCAGTTGTCCCTCTTACAAAGTGTTTGCCCCTTACACAAGTTCTCTCCTTCCACAAGCTCAAAACTCAAAACTCACTGCTTAATAGCAGGTGGTGGGGTGGCTGCTTCCTTGGGCCCCTGTGCCTCTTCAGCCTTGCCCGCTTCCAGTTTGTTCTTCTTGGTGGCTGGAACATCCTCCTCTTCCTCTTCCTCCTCAAGTTCATCCTCTTCTCCCTCAGCCTCATCCCTGTCACTCCACTCTCCATCATCAATGATGGGGATCTGCTGAACAAGAAAATTTATCATTTAGAAAACAAGGAAAAGCTGCTCTAATATTAACCATTCAAAAACCATACTGACAAATGTAAGGCAAGAGAATATGGGGAAAGTAATGCAGAAGTATGTCACTAACCTCAATTCTGTTTTTGGGCCTGGTAGATCTACGTCGCTTGGGTTTCTCAGATATTGGCCGTGCAACAGGCTGGCCATCACAGATTCTTATTGGGGAATCTAAGCCAGGGAAGCATATTATTGCCAGAAACCAATGGGCACTGCAAAAGAAAGGTGGAAAGATGAGAAACATTATTCTTTTTCCTTCTGAACATTTCTTGTTTATCAGTATACTTAGAAAAAATAAGTCAAATTTTACCTTAATGAACTATACACATATCAACCCCTTGAAACCAGGTGATGTGACCATCACATGAAAAAACTTGGTTTGAGGGACAGATGACACGAACATAAAGTTGTGGAAAAATGGCTGAGGGCCAGGGTGATGGGAACATTTCCATCATAAGAATATTGGCTGAAGGCCGCAGTGATGGGAATGACTCATTTAGTCAGTGGGACTTAGGAAGGGCATTTTTTCTGTTGTCCAAAATGAGTGGATACCATCCATGAACCATAACTGGAAGAGCAACAACTCCAGGGAGGATACCAATAACAAAATGTTACTTCAATGTTATCATTAATACACTGTTAGGACTACCTAGAGGGGTGATATGGAGTCTGTGCAAAGAAAAGAGTCAAGTGCCTTTTGATACAGCATATCAAATAAAAATAGAAACATTGGAAAATGGCAAAAAACAAAAACCTAACCTAAAAAATAGATATATAAAAAATAGCACTGCAAAGGGGAGGCACAAAATCTTGACACCACACAAAAGTATACGTGTGGGCCAGACCTACAAGCCATACACAGGGAGTTGCCACTCAGGTAAGCCAATAATACCCAAATTTTGGGGCAGATCCAATTGGTTAACAGAACATATATAGTAACATACTGTTCATTTATAGGAATGATGATGAAATCCTTTTCAAAGATATCAACATTTTTCGTCCAGGACTTGACCCTTGCATGTCGTTTCTCTGCTGGGGAGAGCTTGGGATCATCCTCTGTGGTATGGGGTCTTCGGCCCCTCTTAGGTTTTGAGGTTAGCCGTTTGTAGAAGAAAGTTGAGAAGACATGTGTGTGGCTGCGGTGAATCTCCGGCAGTTTGCTTTGTAGTAGCCATCTTCAGGAAAAGAAATTAGTTGGTTTGAGTCACTAACAGTAAAATACACATAATAACATGTTTATTTCATGTGAACAAGAGACAAAATAAGGGAAATACTGAAACTGAGATATCTTGAGTCAGACTACATTAAAGTTTAAAATCTCAGTATTACTATTTTATGGGAGCATTTCTCAAAATCTCAAGGCATTTTGGGTTTCCTTCACTAGTGGTGATATTTCACTTCAGAATGATGAATTTTAAATCACGCAATTATAATACGAAATCCAGCTAAATAATGAGGATATACTAATTATATTAACTACTTCATAATTCTAATATCATGCCTAACATGTTACAAAAACTGTGCAAATTTGTAAAAACTAAAAATTTTCTTTCCACAAGATTGTTTTCATTTCTGATTTTTTTTTATGGCTCTTCTTTCAATGTTGCAATATGTTTTCACAGCCAATTCAAAATTCATTAACAATGCATTCACTATACAAAAAAAGTTTCTTACTTGAGATAGAAATCAATGATAACATCATTGAGAAACTGTTCTTCCTCTAGGCAGCAGTAGTCATCTGTTGTGATAGATATTCCCCCCTTCTGCGGTGGTGGTGGGTAGATGAGCAATCTATAACAAAATCAGTGAGAGTTGGATCATTGTAAAAAAATATTAACAAAAATAAATAAATGAAATATAAAATAATAATAAGAAGAAATAATAATAACAATAATGTGTTTCATATGACCATGCACCTAATAATTGTACTCTGCATTCCTGTATCTGTCAACTCAAGAGTAAAACTGGAAAAGTGACAAAAAAAAGTTACACTTACGTCTTGGTTTCGTTAGCACCGGATGCGACAGGCGTCTTCTTTATCAAGCTCTGTACCTAGCAGAAACGCTCATTGTAGATCATATTTTACATAATGCAACCATGCATCCAAGCCACATATTTTTGACACAACATTCATATGTACATTTTAAACATATACCTTTCCCATCTGACTTCCTAATAACTACAAAGAAGATATAGCTCATTTATAATTCCCTTCTCATGCCCAAATTGGAGCGAAGCACAAACCTCCATGGGTGAGGACCTGACCAGGATCTCATTGGCCTCTTTCTGGTCAAGCTCCTCGTACAGGTTAGCCCCAATGTCCACCGAAGTCGTGCTTGTTCCAAGCCCACCATTAGGCTTGGGGTTTGAAGCACTCAGGATCTCCTTCACCAGTGACTTGGTCTCCTCAGACATCTTGTCCGGGAGGATTGTGATGCGCTTCTGTGACTCGTCTGCAAGAGAGATTGGCCACAATGAGGATTCTGAAGTTCAAATTCTTTTTTAGATCTAACCTGATAAATTCTCCAAATGGAGATTGTATTACAAATCAGCAATGCTAATACCATTTTTCTGTAATAACCATAGGAGCAATAGGAGCTCTATTATGTCAAAAACAGCCACAGACAGCGATTTGCTGTCAGTGACCGGCTACTTTTGAGAGCCCTTGAAGTAGCAACTTTAAATGTGTTTGAAGTTGCTACTTCAAGGGTTTTCAAAAGTAGCTGCTCACCAGTAGCAAAACTAGCCACAGATGGTTATTTGCTGCCAGTGACCAGTTACTTTTGAGAGCCCTAGAAGTAGCAACTTCAAACACATTTGTACAACAGAAGCAGTGTTAGAGCTGCCTGGTTTTCTGGTTAATACAACATTCATTATAACAAAAAAATGGTATTCTTTCATGGTAAAGGATTCCTTTGGTTTCTAAGGTGTCAATGTAAAAGGCTAATCCCTAAGGACATACAACTGTCTGTTTAAAATTATTTCCAAACATCACTTACAGGAGCAATACAACTTACCATAACTGCAAGGATCAAAGTAAAATCCATTTCTGTCTGACATTTTTAGTATTCTTCTGATATTGGCAGCAGTGGAAGGCCTCACATATATAAAGAGAACAGGTAACGATCTCCCAAAATGAACCAGGATTTTCACAATACTTTTAATTGGAATGTCAAATGATACTGGTTCACTGGAATCTGTAAAGACAAACCAAATTCAGATGTTCATTAGATATAAAGAAAAATATAAAAATATATATAGACATATATATAAAAATCTATTGTTCATTATAGTTCAGTTCAAAATACACTCCTTACCTTCAATAACTGTGGGAAGCTTTAAGCGAAGACCTTGAGAGGCAATCACTACCCTCTCTTTAGGCATGACCTTGTATGACCCAATGCGGATGCTTCTACACTGTATAGACGTAAATGAACCCTTTATGGTACCATCATCAAGACTTGAAAGATCTGGCAACCCTCCACCTAGGAATATAAAGAAAATAATTAAAAAAAAATAGAAAGGAATAGCAAAAGAGTGACAATAAAAATTACAACTTCTTTCACTCTACAATCAACCACTTCACATGTGGCCACGCACGTGCACATGCCTACATGTACATGCACACGCACGCGCACACGCACCAGCATATACACATTTTCAATATATAATGCACACACACAATATATAAATACATATGTGTTGTGTGTTTTGTGTTTTTGTGTGTGTGTGTGTGTGTGTGTGTTGTGTGTGTGTGTGTGTGTGTGTGTGTGTGTGTGTGTGTGTGTGTGTGTGTGTGTGTGTGTGTGTGTGTATGTGTGTGTGTACATTATATAATGTAAAACATAATAATAATAAAGATGATGATGATGATTATGATAAAAAATGGAAAACAAATTTTGCCAACAGCATCACCCGCTGGCCTCACCTGTGACTCCTCCACTAGAATCTTCCTTTGGTACATCATCCTTGAGGGTAATGATGGGTTCCTTGTGGCTGATGGGTTCGGGGGGTCCCTTGGGGTGACTCACTTCCAGGTTAGAGAAAACCCCGTTCCCTGCCACACCAGCCGCACCCGGGAGCCGCTTGTCGTCTTCCTCCTCATCCGAAGACAGAGTCAGGATAACTGCAGGGAGGGATGGAGGCAGGAGGGAGAAGTCACATGAGATGAAACGGTTAATCCTGTCGGCCTTATATAAATTTCCACAATTTTAAATAGAATAATACAGGAAGTAAAATACAGAAAGAGTAGAAAAGGAAAACAGAGAAAGGAAAAAGTTGCAAAGGAGGAGTAAGAAAATGAATGTAAGATAATCAAGGATGAGGATTGAGATGATGCTGAGGAGGAGATGAAGGACTTGGAGGGAGAATTAGAACAATACAGGATAGGAAAGATAGAGCAAGGAGAGATAATACACCGACACCCACCTGGCTCCTCGTAGGTCTTGCCACGCCCTCTGCCGCGCCCCTTGGCCTTCTGGTTGAGAACAGGTGCAGGCTTCTTCTCCACCCCCTTCCTGACGCCACCCCCTGTCTTTCCATAGAAGTCCTGTTTAAAATGCATGTCTCACATCAACCCTCCCTCATCTAAGTAATTCTGAGAGGCTAGTGTGATTGCAAACTTAAACAATAAAAAAGTAAAGGAAGAATGAATAAAACAAATGCTACAGTGCAATTATACAACAGAGAGGAAGAGGCTAAGAAAATACATTTTGAAGTTTCTTTCCTTCAAAATACAAGAAAAACAAAAGAGATGATTAAATAAACAAAAAGGAAGCAAGAAGTTAAAATAAGATGAACCAAAATGTCCATTTGTTCAACTCGAACTGGCAGTTATCAGGCATTCCTTGAGTGAATTGCATAAACATTTTCATATTAATAAAAGAGCTACTGAAACCAGCCATTAATGACATCCACATTCATAATGATGTCAAGCACCTTTCAGTTGGCATGTTTTTTTTTTACTTCTTTTTATATCATACATAAACTCTTCAAAAAATTCATTTGAAGAAATACAAGGTGTCAAATTTTGAGGGCTATCATTCAAACTTACAAAAAGAAGGCAGAGGTAACCTTTCTGAAATACAAAATATCCTCTATATGAAGTTTGAGGGATTGGATAAATATAAAATCTTTAAACTTGCTAACATTTCTTTAACCACCAGCATATCAAAGGCAAAAAGCTTGTCAAAATCACAAATGCAAAATTCTAGCATGATGGTACAATCTGTACTGGGGACAATTGCGTCAAAAGCCAGCCTCACATGCCAAGAACCCTCTTCACCCTTAAAGTCTGAGCTGCCTTAAGTGACATTATAGAGAAATTGCACCACCAGCCTTCATAAAACATTGGCTTATGACACACAAGTAATGGGTGTCTTTGGGCCTTCCAGGGATGCAATTACTCTTGCAGGCTACTGTATCTGATGCCTCCACAGTCTGCTTGCCTCATGCCTCATTAAGAAGCCTTTTACATTTATCTAATCCTTTCTTTACTTTGTAGGTGCTTTGTACTGAATGATATGCTAATATGCCTTGTGTATGTGTATGTGTGTATATATATATGCACACACACAAACAGTCTAGACTATGAAGAAGAATCAAGGCTTCTGTATTTTCTACAATTTTGTTTTGAATAAAAAGATCTTACACAAATCCATACATATAAAAAATAAATAAAAAAATAATATAAGTGAAAAAAAAAATCAATGCAGCATTCAACAAAGACACAAAAACAGCTTGAGGTCATGGGTCAATCTAGTCAAACAACAATTGGGGATATGAGGAGTTGGAACTTGCATTGTGAGCATGAGTGAGTGAGTGAATGAGTGTATGTGTGTGTGTATGTGTGTGTGTATGTGTGTATGTATGTGTGTATGTATGTGTGTGTATGTATATGTGTGTGTATGTATATGTGTATATGTATATGTATATGTATATGTATATGTATATATGTGTATGTGTATGTGTATGTGTATGTGTATGTGTATGTGTATGTGTGTGTGTGTGGTGTGTGTGTGTGTGTGTGTGTTGTGTGTGTGTGTGTGTGTGTGGTGTGTGTGTGTGTGTGTGTGTGTGTGTGTGTGTGTGTGCGCGCGCGTGTGTGTGTCTGTGTGCGTGTTGTGTGCGTGTGTTGTGAGCGTGCGTTGTGTGCATGTCTGTGTGTGTGTGTGCGTGTCTGTGTGAGTGCGTTGTGAGCGTGCGTTGTGTGCATGTCTGTGTGTGTGTGTGCATGTGCGGGTGTGCTTGCATATGCATGTGTGCTTGGTGTGCTTGTGTGGGTGGTCTGTATCTTCCTTTAGCCTCAAGGCCATAGACAGCTATCCCCCCGTCCTTATGCCTCCTCCTACCCCCCTGGACCTTCTATTCGTCTGGTGGCCTAGCCTCTTACTGACCCTCCCCTAGGACCACCCCATTTCCTTCATACAAAGGACTAACTTTTTCAACTTTGATGCTCCCCTTTTTGGTTACTATTTCATAAAGCAGCACAAGGCACATACTCTCGAGTGCAAAATCAAGCCCTTCAAACAACAAACACTAAATCTGCCCTAGGTAAAAGATGAATTTTAATTCTTAATCCCAGAATTTAGAGGCTAAATTATCCCCCTAAACTGGACACCCAAAGAGACATTTACCTGCTTCATTATATGCATGTTTGAGAAGCCAACACCCCTTCCTCCCACCACTGTCGAGTCTGCTGTTGAGCTCTTCCCCGAGGTGGTGATGGTCGACTGCGCCAGGGTGCGCGCTGTGTCTGTCCTGTGATTACACCTTTGGCACGTTAGGAGGTCTTCACTCAGGATGCCACAATTGCTACACACTGCCACCCGGCCCTTGATAAACCGCCGTTTTCCATTCTGCAGAGACATGCGTAGATGGTGAGTAACTAAATGATGGAAAGAAAGACTCCTTGACTATTAAGGGGACTATTAAAAAGAAATAAGGAGTAAATAAAAAATAATAAATAAATATGTAACTAAGCAAATAAATAAATAATAATAAATGAAACACTTTGTATTTTTTCGAGCGCATGTGCAGGGGCTCCAATATCCTGTTGTTTTTCTTTCTTTCTTTTTCTTTTTTGTGTGGGTGTTTTTTACTAAATCTATTGGGGTGGCCATATGGGGGGGGGGGGGAATACCTCTTACAAATACATGTTTTTTTCCACTTTTTTATATATGTTTCGGAATAAATCTCTTCTTGGAGATAATGAACTAAAGAATAAAACATCT
Organism: Penaeus vannamei; assembly: GCF_003789085.1. Lineage (NCBI taxonomy): Eukaryota > Metazoa > Arthropoda > Malacostraca > Decapoda > Penaeidae > Penaeus > Penaeus vannamei. The sequence goes on along the minus strand of NW_020870451.1, from coordinate 628,629 downwards.
AAAATTACATCAAACTATAACTATTTGCATTTTTTTCTCTTTTTTTTCCCTTTACTTCATTTTCCCCTGAAAAATATATAAATAAATAAAATTTCAATAAATCTATTTGATCTCCTTACTGACCTTCAAAATTTCATTGAAGAAAAAAAAACAAAAATTTAAAAAGAAGAAAAAGTCAAAGTCAAACATCCCCCACTGTTTTACAATGCAATAACCAAATTAGAATTGGTTAAGAAGTCATCAATATGGAATTGCCTGAAATTTCAGAAAAAAAAAAATGTATATCTTAACCCAGTGCCGACGGGTAAAAATGTTTGGCAAGTGGACGTAAGAACAGGATTGTTGGCATGCATCGGCAGTTTCCCCTGTTTGCGCCTGGCTTGATCTGTAGTTTAGCACCTAAAAGCTTTTATTTTGCTATAATTTATAAAAATATTAAAATTTTGAAGGTTTACCTTCATTATAGGTGCCATTGCCTAAAACCTTTACCATATAAATGAAGCCGCAACTATCGGAGAAAAACAAACTTTGCCCGACAAGCCAGTGGTGCCATCCATATTTCGGTCCACAACAGCCATGGCATGTACGTACATGCCACCTGTCGGCTACAGGTTAAGCTCAATTTCTCTAACATTCTCCTTATGAAACTTTATCAATAAATTACCAATGAAACTACCTCCATTTCTTTTTCAGATGCAGTTAGTTGCACAAAAATATGATAACTGCTCACCAATTTATATAGAAGAAACAAACGACTCGCATGAACAGGCGCAATTCCTGCTCTAAGCAAACAAGTCAACAATATGCATTTATATGCGTATACACATGTACTTGAATGTAAATGTACACTTGTGCACATTTGTAGATTTATGTATACAAGTATACATGCATGTGTAAATCTGAGTACATGTCTGTAAATGTGTGTAAATGTGTGCAAATGTCCAAGCTCCATCATTTACAGGAAAATCTTTTGACTGAAGCTCCAGAACAGTGAGAAAAGAGAAAAGAAGAGAGCATCAAAACAGGGAAAAAGAGAAATAATATTTCAATAAAGAAGGGAAATTGGTATAACACAACTCACCCCTTCTGCATCTGTCTGCTCAGTTGAAACAGTGGAGTGGACAGTTTGTTCCTGGAGAGGAGGGGTTTTCGCAGCTATGGACACTGGAGGGTTGCTGGGGGAAACGACTCTGGAAGAATTTGTTGGAGCTACTTGCAGACTTGTAGACTTTGCTACAGTACTGCTATTAAGAATCAGTCCTTCCTCAGGCTTAGCCTTAGACACAGAGTTGGCACCGACTGTGGCTGAACTCATGTGCGGCGTTCTGGAGGAAAACATTTTCAACTGCTTATGTGCACATATCAGATCCTAACAAGTTAGGAAATCAAAGTTTTCCATAACCAATGTCTCTTGTAAACTACCTACTCCTAATCCCATGTCAACTCTTAAAATAACAAATAATAACATGTTAGGATAAAACTATATTTGGACAAACACTTACTGTGAACCTGCCATTGTTGTGACAGTACTTGTATTAGACTGTTGTGCTGTGGTAT
>NW_020870451.1:594887-597387 GCF_003789085.1 Penaeus vannamei | reverse complement strand
CTCTCTTTCTCCATCTCTCTCTCCTTATCCTTCCCCCCTCTCCCTTCTGTCCTATCCTTCCTCCCTCCCCTCTTTCTCTTCTCCTCCTTCCTCCCTCCCTCCTCTTTCTCTCCCTACCCTTTCTCCCTCACTCCCTCCCTCTCTCTCTCTCTCCTACCCTTTCTCCTCCTCCTCCTCCCTCCCCCTCCTCTCCCTTTCTCTCTCTCCCACCTTTCTCTCTCTCTCTCTCTCTCTCTCTCTCTCTCTCTCTCTCTCTCTCTCTCTCTCTCTCTCTCTCTCTCTCTCCCACCTTCTCCCTCCTCCTCTCTCTCTCTCCCACCCTTTCTCCCTCCTCTCTCTCTTCTCTTCTTCTCTCTCTCTCTCTCCCACCCTTTCTTCCTCTCTCTCTCTCTCTCTTCTCCTCCCTCTCTCTCTCTTCTCACTTTCTCCTCTCCCTCTCTTCACCCTTTCTACTCCCTCCCTCCCCTCTCTCTTTCTCTCCCACCCTTTCTCCCTCCCTCACCCTTTCTCCTCCCTCCCTGTCTCTTTCCACCCTTTCTCCCTCCTCACTCTCTCTCTCTCCATCCTTTCTCTCTCCCTCCATCCCTCCCTCCTCTCTCTCTCTCCCACCCTTTCTCCCTCCCTCCCTCCTTCTCTCTCCCACCATTTCTCCCACACTCTCCCACCCTTTCTCCCTCTCTCTCTCCAACCCTCCTTCCCTCTCTCTCTCTCCACCCTTCTCCCTCCCTCCATCTCTCTCCACCTTTCTCCTCCTTCCCTCCTCTCTCTCTCTCCCACCCTTTCTCCTCCTCCCCTCTCCTCTCTCTCCCACCCTTTCTCCTCCCCTCTCTTCTCTCTCTCCCACCTTTCCCTCCTCCCTCCCTCCCTCCCTCTCTCTCCTCTCTCTCTCTCTCTCTCTCTCTCTCTTCTCTCTCTCTCTCTCTCTCTACTCTCTCTCTCTCATCCCTCCCTCCCTCCTCCTCCCTCCCCCTCCCTCCCTCCCTCCCCCTCTCCTCCTCCCACCCTTTCCCTCCCACCCTTTCTCCATCCCTCCCTCCCACCCTTTCTCCATCCCTCCTCCCTCTTTCTCCATCCCTCTCTCTCTCTCCCACCCTTTCTCCCTCCCTCCCTCAGTCTCTCAAGTAGAATGTAAACAACACTTGACGGTTTGCCAGGCGCGCCGAGCACAAACACCTCGCTTTTCGAACCCACGGTAAAGCACTCGAATAAAAACACAAAACGCATGTACAACAAAAACACTAATTTGCATAATTCCCAGAGCACACGTTAAGAAAATAATAATAATAATAAGTAAAGAAAAAAAACGATTAAATAGCTATATATCAGGCATCAAACCGTTAGTTTCACGTAATTGAAATTAATAGCCAACGGAAATTAATTATTTTGAAACGAGCGATCGTTATTCTCACGAGTTTTTGTACAGTATTATTAGGAATCACTTGCTATTTCTGAAAAAAAAAAGTTTAGTTATCCCTGTAACGTTATCACTATAATCTCTCCTATGAATTTATCATTAGTATCGTTATCATAATCAACAGAATTTATTATTGTTATACATCTTTTTCTCCACCTTCATTATTATCATCATTCGTTCCAGTTATGTCGATTATTACCACTGTAACACTCGCTGTCTCCTTTTTGGGATTGTTGCAATTATAATTATCATTATGATTATCAACAATATATCTGTCACTTTTATCACGTTTTATCAAATATCATTTTATCAACTATTATGCCATTACCAACACTGCAGTTGCTCTCATCTTTATCAACACCTTTTCCTAATTCCTTGTCACTATCCCTCCCCCTCCCCCCCCCTCCCCCGGGCACGCGTGGGCGCCCTCACTCACCATCCGAAGTACCAGGGGCGCGTGCCGGGGGCGCGGGCGGCGCGGGCGGGGTGCATGGCCAGGGCGTCGCGCAGGTCCACGAACTCGGAGCGGAAGGGCAGGAACTGGCACTCGTCGGCCACGGCCTCGTAGGCGCCCTCCACGCTGTCGTAGACGCTCCTGAAGAAGGCGAGCGACAGGCGGTCGAGGGCGGGCCAGCGGGCGGCCGCCTGGCGCACCACCAGCGGGCGCGAGCGGTACGCCCACTCCGCGAAGGCCGCCCGCGAGACGTTGGCGCCCAGCTCCACCGCCGCGCGCACGCCCGCGCACACCCGCCCGCAGTCCGTCCGCAGGCGCGTCGCCTCCATCACGAAGTAGTTGTTGCGCACGAGGCAGCGGGAGCTGACGAGGTCGGCGCGGAGGCCGTGCAGGGGCGCCGCCCGCGAGGCCAGGAGGGCGGCGCGGCGAGCACGAGGGCGGGCGCGAGGGCGGGGGCCAGGCGCCGCCGCCAGCCGTTGGCACTGGCACCCTTGGCACTCCGGGGGCTCGGCGCGGCGCCCTCCGCCCCGACGCAGCTGCGCTCACAACACATGGCACTCAACTCGTCCACCGCGATGCCCTTCTGCTGCGCCTCCCGCACGAGGCGCTCGCACAGGAGCCGCAGTTTGGTG
>NW_020870451.1:572387-577387 GCF_003789085.1 Penaeus vannamei | reverse complement strand
GGGGGGGGGGGTGCAAGATCCTATGTTGGTCAAGGATTAACGGCGCAGGATTTTTTTTTTTTTTTTTTACGATATAACTTTTGCTAATGCGTTTTTTTTTCTTTATCTTTTTGTGGGTAGGTGTTTGGATTCGGTTATTTTAATGGTGTTATTGTTATTATTGTTATGATAGTTTTTGTTATGGGTATTATTATTGCTGTTGCTGTTTTTTCTGTAGTTATTATCTTAAATATTATTTTCATTTTTATTGTTGTTGTTGTTAGTGATTGTAATAATAATGACAATTGTTATTATCATAATTGTCATTACCGCATTTGTTATTATATATTGTCATTACCGCATTGTTATTATCCATTACCGTAATTGTCATTATTTGTATTATTATTATTTTTGGTGCTAATTATTATTATTGTTGTGTTGTTATTTATTATTTATGATTGATAATGATAATAATAATATAATATTATTATTTATTGTTAATATTATTTTTGATGCTGTTATTATTATTGTTGTTATGATTCTAGTTATTATTATTATTATTATTATTATTATTATTATTATTATTATTATTATTATTATTAATGATACTAATAGTAATGATAATGATGATACTAGTAATTATTATTATTGTTGTTATCATTGCAATTATTATTATTATTATTGTTGTTATCATTGCAATTGTATTATTATTATTGTTGATGTTGTAGGTATTGTTATTGTTGTTATATTGCCATTATTATTTTTCATTATCATTTATAAGTATATTATTATTTGTTTCATTTATTGTTGTTATCCACGCATTTTTGCAAGTAGTGATGCCAAGTGAGGTTTCGTTACAGTTTTTTTTACAGTCATTGTTATTGTTATTATTATCGTTCTTGTTATCATTATTATTATTATTGTTATTATCGTTGTTGTTATCTTTATTATTATTATTGTTATTATTATCGTTGTTGTTATCATTATTATTATTATTGTTATTATTATCGTTGTTGTTATCATTATTATTATTATTGTTATTATTATTATAATTATTGTTATTTAAAAGTATACAAGAAAACGCGCGACTGTGGCGAAGGCCTTTCCGCTGCCCTGAGGAAGCAATAAATTGAAGAGGTCTTGTGCTTCTTGTGCTACGCGGAAGCAGAAGCAAGCAAGACCCATGAACAGACGATCAGCGAGAAGCAACATAGGCGTTGAAGAAGGGATTGATACGTGTGTTTGTGAAGATACCGAGGCCGAGATACCGTCGCAAGCATAGGCCTATACACAGACGGCGAGGCAGAGATACCGTCGCAAGCATAGGCCTATACACAGACGGCGAGGCAGAGACCGTCGCAAGCATAGGGCTATACACAGACGGCGAGGCAGAGACCGTCGCAAGCATAGGCCTATACACAGACGGTGAGGCAGAGAAAGCATAGGCCTATACACAGACGGCGAGGAAGAGACCGTCGCAAGCATAGGCCTATACACAGACGGTGAGCAGAGATACCGTCGCAAGCATATATACACAGACTATTCGCAAGCATAGCCTATACACAGACGGCAGGCAAGACCGTCGCAAGCATAGGCCTATACACAGACGGCAGGCAGAGACAAGCGAGCAAGCAGTCGCAAGCTATACACAGACGGCGAGGCAGAAGACCCGTCGCAAGCATAGGCCTATATACGGTGAGGCAGAGATACGGCATGAGGCAGAGATACCGTCGCAAGCATAGGCTATAGCATAGGCCTATACACAGACGGCGAGGCAGAGACCGTCGCAAGCATAGGCCTATACACAGACGGTGAGGCAGAGATACCGTCGCAAGCATAGGCCTATACACAGACGGCGAGGCAGAGACCGTCGCAAGCATAGGGACATACGCGAGCAGAAGCATACCTATGCAGACCGTAGGCAGACGGCGAGGCAGAGAGCAAGCATAGGCCTATACACAGACGGCGAGGCAGAGACCGTCGCAAGGCGCCTATACACAGACGGCGAGGCAGAGACCGTCGCAAAGCATAGGCCTATACACAGACATAGGCCTATACAGAGACCGTCGCAAGCATAGGCTATACCATTGCCCTATAGGCGCTATAGACATAGGCCTATATACAAGAGGACAGGCAGGCATATAGGCCTATACCTCGCAAGCATAGGCCTATAGGCGGCAAGACATAGGATACCATAGGCCTATGTCATAGGATCGTCGCAAGCCTATAGCGCTTATACACAGACGGCGAGGCGACGCGCCTATACACAGACGGCGAGGCAGAGACCGTCGCAAGCATAGGCCTATACACAGACGGCGAGGCAGAAACACAGGCCTTTGGGAAGACAGGCACAGGGGCAGACCTGGGCTTGAACGCAGACAAAGCGACCGAGGCAGACGCCGACACGGAAAGCGAGGGGCAGAGCGAACGAAGAGAGCGAGACAAAGACGAAAGGGTCAGAAACAGTAAAAAAAAAGAGAAAGAAAAAAAATATGGCTCACCTAGCAAATGAGAAGCTCTGAACGCCCCTTTGGCCAGACGCGCAAAATTACCCCTCCTCCACCTTTCCTTCCCTTCCCCTGGCCTTTCATCTCCCTGCCCCCCCACCCCCCGACTTAAAACCTCTTCCCTCCCTCCCTCCTTTCCCCTCTCTCCCTCCCTCCCTCTTCCTGTTCAACCACCTCATCCCTTCACCTTTTCCCTCTCTTTCCTGGTTTCACCCCTCCCCTAATCCCTTCCCTCCCCCCTCTTCCCCCTTCCTCCTCCCCTCCGGCCCTCCCCCCTTCCTCTAACCTCTTCCCTTCAACTTCTTCCCTCCAACCCTCCCCTCCCCCCTCTCCCCTCCCTCGACCCCCGACCCCCCTTCCTCCCCTCTTCCTTCGAACCCCTCTACCTCGACCCCCTTCCCTCCCTCCAACCTCCTTCTCCCCAACCCTCTCCTCGACTCCCCTCTTCCCTCCAACCCCTCTCCTACCCCTCCTTCCCCCCTCAACCCCTCTCCTACCCCTCCTTACCCCCCCAACCCCCCCTCCGTCGACCCATGGCTAACAACAAGTGAGATAAACCAAACTCGGGGAGGTCACCATTGACGTCATGCGCGGGTGCCCTGCGAGGGAGAAACGAGTTACTAGTAGCTAGTAGCCCGAGGGGGGGAGGGGGGGAAGGGGGAAGGGAGAGAGAGGGCGTTGACAGGTGAAGGGGGCTATGGGGGGAAGGGGGAGTGGGGAAGTGGGAGGGGTGGTAGGTGAAGGGGGCTATGGGGGGGGGAAGGGGAAGGGGGAAGTGGGAGGGGTGGTAGGTTAAGGGGGCTCTGAGGGGAAGGGAAGGAGGGGGAGAGGGCGTTGACAGATGAAGGGGGCTATGGGGGGAGGGGAGGGGGGAAGGCGGTAGGGGTGTGGGGGTGGTAGGTAAAAGGGGGTAAGGAGGGTAGGCAATAGTGGGGGAGGGGAGACAGGTAAAAGGTTTTAAGGGGGGGTGGGGGGAGGGGAGAGAAGAAAGCGGTGGTGGTTGCGAAGGAGATGCGGAGGAAGTGGTGGAGGAGAGGGAAGGGGGAAGCGGGAGAGAAAAACAAGGAAGAGGAGAAGAAGAAAATAAAAAGGATGAAGAAGAAGTGAAGAAAAAGGAGGAAGAAGTAAGAAAAAAAAAAAGTTAAGAAAAAGGAAGAAGTAAGAAAAAAATAAGTAAAGAAAAAGGATTAAAGAACAAATGAAGAATAAGAAGATGTAAAGAAAAAGGAAGAGGAACAAGTAAAGAAATTAGAAGAAGAGGAAGAAGGAAAGAAAGGGGAAAAGGAAGAAGGTGGAGGAGGAAAAGAAGGAAGAGAAAGAAAAAGAAGGGGATGAGAAGGAACAAGAGAAGGATGAGTAGGCAGAAGTAGAAAGATATGAAGAAGAAAAGAAGAAAGGAATGAAGAAAAAAGGAGGATGAGGTAGAAGAAGAAAAAGAATAGAAGAAGAAAGAGAAGGTGAAGAAAAAAAAGAGAGAAGAAGAAGAAAAAGAAAAAGGAGGAGGAGGAAGAAGAAAGAAGGTGAAGAAAAAAGAGAAAAGAAGAAGAGCGGAAGAAGAAAAAAAAGGGAGGAGGAAAAGGAAGAGGAAAATTGACGACGCAAGCTAGACCAAGGTGCGAAATGAACCGGACAGGAAGTAATGAATGGATGGAGAGAAGGAGAGGGGAACGAACAGGGGGAAAGTGTAGATGGAGATAAAGGGAAGAAAAGGGACGGGCGGAGAGGATTAGCAACAAAAAAAAAAGAAAAGAAAGGTGAGGGGGGGGTGAAGGTGATGATGGTGACCGTGATAGTGGTGGCGCTGGCGTGCGGGTGGCGGTGGAGGAGGTGGTGCTTGTGCTGGGGGAGGGGGGAGAGGAGAGGAGGAAAAAGCGTATTGTTATTATTATTATTATGGTTATTTTCATTGTTATTGTTATCGTTGTTGTTATCATTATTATTATTATTATTATGATTATTGTTATTATTATTGTTATTATTATTATTGTTGTCATTATTATTATTATTTGCTCTTGTTGCTACTCTTGCTGCTACTTTACTGTATTATGATTTTAGTTATTATGATTTTCATTATTGTTAGAAGTAGTAGGAGCAGAAGTGGAAGCAATAAAAAAAAGTTGCAGCAGCAGATGGAAAAGCAGGCTGAGCGGGAGAGAGAGGCGGAGGTGCCCCTGCGTCAGCTCGTTTACCTGTCCGCCGAACAAGTTCCTGTGACCTCCGATTACTCCTGGCGCTGCGGTCCATTTGCGCAGCTCTCTCTCTCTCTCTCTCTTTCTCTCTCTCTCTCTCTGTCTCTCTCTCTCTCTCTCTCTCTCTCTCTCTCTCTCTCTCTCTCTCTCTCTCTCTCTCTCTCTCTCTCTCTCTCTCTCTCTCTCTCTCTCTCTCTCTGTCTCTCTCCTCTCTTCTTCTCCTTTCTCTCTCTCTCTCTCTCTGTCTCTGTCTCTGTCTCTGTCTCTCTCTCTCTCTCTCTCTCTCTCTCTCTCTCTCTCTCTCTCTCTCCTCTCTCTCTCTCTC
>NW_020870451.1:544887-547387 GCF_003789085.1 Penaeus vannamei | reverse complement strand
ATGCACTTATTATGGTATTCCAGTGAATGGGCTTTTCGACTTGTTAGATATCTTGATTGCTGTAACGATTGTGTAAGACGTACGGTAGTCTGTTTGCGTTTTTGAGTGTCCTGTTATTTTCGATCGGCAAATACCTGGACGCTCTTAGTATAAGACTCTCCAGATGTGAACTTTGCAAATTGGACTTATCGTAAGCTTCTTTCAAACATCTTCGTATCTGATTACGATATCTGTTTTTTTTCTTATTTTTCTTCTTTCTTTTTAAATAGTTTCTTTCTTTCTTTCTTCTTTTTAAGTAGATGTTTAAACGGATGTACAATCTTCCTTCTTCAGGAATTCTCGTCTTCGCAATCTCCATCTAGTCTGCTCTAGGATTCCTCAGTAAAATCAATCAACAAATTTCTGTTCTGACTCGACTTACAAGGATAGTTAAAAGGATATTATGCTTATACTAATTCCCCACGTAAAAATAACATTTAACACGTCTGTAAAGAGATGATCGTGCTGCATTTATACTTTGTCATTACTTTCTCTCCCTCATCGTAATATGCTTGGATATGACCTTAGATCTGCATCATAAGGATCATAATATGCTTCCAGTGTGGTAAAGAGATATTAACATCTTGGAATATAACATTTTTGCGTCGGTAAATTCACTTGATTAGACAAATATGTAGTGTATATTTACATGTGCAAGATGATATGTGTACGCAACAAACAGGTAGAAGTTAAACAATGTGTTTCCAGTTTATATCTTCTTCCGTTATTGTTAATCATATTACAGGGAGATGTTTAAATAAAATATTCAGAGATAAAGGACAATTCCCTTTTTATAACAGACATTCATTATATATATATATATATATATATATATATATATATATATATACATATATATATATATATATATAATATATATATATATATATATATATATATATATATATATATATATATATATATATATATATATATATATAATAGACAGAGAGAGAGAGAGAGAGAGAGAGAGAGAGAGAGAGAGAGAGAGAGAGAGAGAGAGAGAGAGAGGAGAGAGAGAGAGAGAGAGAGAGAGAGAGAGAGAGAGAGAGAGAGAGAAATGAAGTTTGAGATTGATCTACACAGACAAAAAAAAAAAAAAAAAAAAAAAAAAAAAATCTGACAGGAAGATCAGCTCATTAAATGACAAAAGAAAAAAAATATCTATTTATTTCCAATAATAGGAAGTATCTGAAATTGATGTTAGACCCATGGCACCTAATTATTTATGAAATTTCCCAGTTTATTAACTATTAAATCTTCATATCTTTGAGTAGAAGTTTATTTGGCGTTTGCTGATCAACATATTGACATTTCATTACTACCGGCAATGTATATCCCAGGTACAAATATGAATAGAAATAAATGAATATTTTTTATTCAGTTCTTTTCTAGCCATCCCCCCCCCGCTATTGCTTTTGATAAACTGATATTCGTTTATACGAACTCGTGTAAATAAATACCAGTAAAGTAATGCGTTTTATTTTTTTTTTTTTTTTATTTTTGTTGTTTTTTCAGACAATAAGTATAGTACTTAATCTCTATTTTTTTTTCTCGGTTCTACACTTTACAGTGGTTATTATGGATTCAATGAGTTATGTCAGTCACACATACACACACACAGACACACATACATATTGTGTGTGTGTGTGTGCGTGTGTGTGAGTGGAGAGAGAGAGAGAGAGAGAGAGAGAGAGAGAGAGAGAGAGAGAGAGAGAGAGAGGAGAGAGAGAGAGAGAGAGAGAGAGAGAGAGAGAGAAGATAAAAAGAAAAGAGAATGATGAACTTAAGAAAGAAAATGAAAGGCAGAATTATATCTTTAAATGCCAGCTATTTTAAGAGAAGGTTATACTGTTGTTTACATTATTCTAATCAAACCATATCTATTTCGTAATCAGAATCTCTCTACGGAAAGCAGGTTTTAAGTCACGTAAAGACAGTTGTTGATTTATCTTCCTATTATTCCAACGTTACATTCAGTAATCATCTAATTTATAGTGTCAAACACCTCTAAGCGTAACAACACATCAGTATTCGTATTACATTCTAGTTTAGAAAAAAATAAGTGTTTGCCAAGAAGTCATTTCACCTTTAGCCTAATAATCAAGGTAATTTGAAGACTTTTAGTTAATATTGTTGATGACTGCAAAGAATTATAATAACAGTTATGATAATACTAATCATAATAATAATGATAATAATAATGATAATGATGATGATGATGATGATGATGATGATGATGATGATGATGATGATGATAACAATAACAATAATAATAATAATAATAATAATAATAATAATAATAATAATAATAATAATAATAATGAGAAGAAGAAAAAGAATAGTAATAATAATAACACTGATAATAATATAATAATAACGATAATAATAATAATAATAATGATACTAATAGCATAGGTCAAACAGCCTCATTTCACTGTCCGACGCACGTGTCCAGACA
>NW_020870451.1:522387-532387 GCF_003789085.1 Penaeus vannamei | reverse complement strand
GCTTGCGTGTGTGTGTATGTGTGTGCATTGGCTGTTGCATTAATTGGAATGGAATAGTACAGCATATCTGTTGAAGCATACAGCTTGAGAAGCATATTTTAAAAATATATATTCATTCATATTCATCTATATATCTACTTTTTATCCATCACATTTATTTACCATGATCATTTGACTAATTTCCTGTTCCTTTTTATATCATGCAATTACTTATTTAATTGTATACCTTTGTGCATATCTACCAATCATTAATTTCATTCTAACAAAATAAAAGAAGTAAACTAAGACACGAAAACAATAATCAATTCAAATGGATTTTATTTTGGCGAACTGGCCTAATTTGATAAATAATTAGAGCGAAGAGTGGAAGAAGTGATAGCGATAGGAGTGCTCAATAAATACATATAGAAATTACCCTTTAGATGAAACTCAGGAATTAAAGAACTCCAATAATACGATTTCAGATTTGTTATGAATGAAGAGGAATTTCATGAATGAAAAAAATAAGAAATAATATCACAATCTACTTTTCTTCTCAATTTGCATATTCACGTTATTTTAGAGTGGCAGACATTTACATTCATAAACAGACATCACATTGAATTAATTGGAGAATCATTGGGGCGTTGTTAAGATGTATGATGAAAAATATGCATATCCTAATCTTCCTTAAACACGCATATATGTCCTAGACTAAGACATAACCACTTTAAACACACACACACACACACAAACACATACACGGATGCACCCATACCCGGATACACCCATAGGTACACACACACACACCCGGATACACCCATAGGTAAACCCCCCCCCCCACACACATGAATACACCCATAGCACACACACAGACACACACACACACCACACACACACACACACACACACACACACACACACATACACTCGTGAAAAAAAAAACATACATACTGTACACACATATCTCCCAGGTCATCTACTGACATTCATACACTGAGCAATGAAATGGTAAAAGCATGACCATTTTTTTTATTATTCGTAAAAAAAAAAAAGAAAAAAAAAGAAAAAAGAAAGAAAAAAGAAAAAAAAAAAAAAAAAAAAAAAAAAAAAATAAAAAAATAATATTATTAATATATATATATATATATATATATATATGAAATATATTATATATACTATCGTGCAGAAATATCACACTGAGAGGAGGAGAGAGAGTGTTATCCGTAAACGACCTTGAACGACACCTCTTCTGATATTTTTTTCCACTACGAACTATTCCTTCAGTAACCGAAATTTAGGATTATCAAGACCCGGTTTTGGGTGTAGAGAAATGTGGGAAATCTAAGATGATACGGGGTGATTCAAGATTTTTTTTTTCTATTCACGAATTTCATTATCATTATCATTACTGTTATCATCACCAACATCGTTAAAATCATCATCATCATCATCATTTTCTAATCAAGAATTTTATTATCATTATCATTACTGTTATCATCACCAACATCATTAAACTCATCATCATCATCATCACCATCATTATCAACATCATCACCATCATTACCATCGTCATCTTCATCAATATCATCAAACTCCTCCTCCTCATTATCATCACCAACATCATCATTACTGATAAATCCATCATCACCAACATCATCACTGACATCACCATCATCATCATCACCAACATGATCATCATCACTGACATCATCATCACCAACATGATTATCATCATCACTATCATCACTGACATCGCCATAATCATCATCATCACTATCACCAACATCATTATCATCATCACTAACATCACCAACATCAGCATCACCAACATCATTATCGCCAACATCATCATCACCAACATCACCATTATCACCAACATCATCACCAATATCATCGTCATCACCAACACATCATCATCACCAACATCATCATATTATCACCAACATCATCACCATCATCATCATAAACACCAATATCATTAAATATCATCATCACCAACATCATCATCATCATCACCAACATCACCAACATCATCATCATCATCATAAACACCAATATCATCAAACTCATCATCTTGCTAAATATCTACCAATTATCAAGAGGAAAAATGAATTTCTTCCAGTTACAACATCACACAACTGGGATGTTATTTCTAAGAAGAGACTTGTAGGAAATTTTCCGTTGTTTTCTTTATCTTTTCCAAAACGCCCCTGGAGGATATATAAATATTTTTTTTTCCAAACTCACCACAAAGATCATTTTGATGGAATGAAGCACTGCGTAAATTGATGTGTATTATTTTGTATCGCGTATTATCGTACATTATTTATCATATCCATGCGATAGTGCATTATTCCATCTTTCATTATCTAAAGAGTAAAGTTCAGTCTGCACACAACATGGCAATGATGACCATTTACTTAGAATAGAAGTAATGCAACTTAATCTGATGAGCCACTTATAAGCATAATAATTAGAGAAGATGATGTCTAGTTGTCTATGTGTAGTTGTCTATGTGTAGTTGTTTTACTGTGGTAATTATACTAAAGTCGTCTTCTTTCATTCCCAGTTTGTGGTTCAGTGTGTGCTTTTTTTGCTTTCATGCGAATTACAAAGTTTTAATTCCAAATCTATTATTTTTTTTTATTCCTGAAATCCGCATAAAGATTTCTAGCATTAACTATGGCAGGTAAAATAAGTGTTTTCATATATAAATATGTGTGTGTGTGTGTGTGTGGGTGTTGTGTTGGGTGGGCGTGTGTGTGTGTGTACGTATGTATCTATATATCTATTTCTATCAGTCAATCTATCTATCTATCTATCTATCTACGACGCAGAATTATAACGTAGATAAAAATGATAATGAAAATGAAGATGCTTCAATAATTGCCGCTTCTGGCATACCTCACATGTGAATTAAATACTTTAGATTTTAATCTTATATGCACAGTGATATGCAATTTTTTCATATCCAAATATCCGATACTTTTGTAAAAGGTAACGGCTAATTACACTGACAAAAGCAACATGAAATATTTACCATCGCATTTCTCATGAAGTCCCATAAAGCGGAGTTGTAGACATAATTAAATTTTATTTACACGAGAGAAATTTGCGTTACGTATTGGGCGAAACCCTAGAAGACTTTGTAAGAGAGTTTAAATTTCCTCGAAAGTCTTTTTAAAAGTCCCTCTTTCTCCTTTTTTTCTGTCTGCGTACACTCAAACATACACGTATACAGACACGGCGGAGAAGAGAAGAGAGAAAGAGAGAACGAAGAAGAGAACAGAGACAGAAGGAGAGAAGAAGAGAGAGAGAGAGAGAGAGAGAGAGAGAAGAGAAGAGAGAGAGAGAGAGAGAGAGAGAGAAGGAGAGAGAGAGAGAGAGAGAAGAGCAAAGAAGAGAGAGAAGAGAGAGAGAGAGAGAGAGAGAGAGAGAAGAGAGGAGAGAGAGAGAGAGAGAGAGAGAGAGAGAAGAAGGAAGAAGAAAGAGGGGGGCAAGATATATATATATATATATATATATATATAAATATATAATATAGATAGATAGATAATAGATAGATAGATAGATAGATAGAGTAGATAGGATAGATAGATAGATAGAGAGAAATCATTGACACACCATCCAGCAGAAAATACGGATTTAAATTGGAATTCATTTTAGCGAAGAGGCTTGACACGATAAATTTTTAGGAGAAAAAAAATGGTGGATAAAACGAACACATAAATACTTTTTGAATTAGAAAAGAAAATATCATGATATCGTCAAGCAAAAATCCTTATTAGATATGGATTTTTTTTTCAGCTGCAGAAGCAAATGAATAAATAAAAAATCACCAAAATTTTCAAAAGTGTGAGTAGAAGAGAAAGACCGACCATTATGCAAACAAACATATAAATCAATTGTTTTAATCTAAATGCTGAAACGGAGGGATTAGTGAATGTATGTTAAATGATTTATAGTGTATATCTATGGCTAACTACACATACCCATACATCTACATACATATATATGACTCAGTTCACGCACACATATAACCACGATCTGTCTAACACAGACACATTTTCTCTCTCTTTCACTTTTTTTCTCTCTTTCACTCTCTCTCTCTCTCTTCTCTCTCTCTCTCTCTCTCTCTCTCTCTCTCTCTCTCTCTCTCTCTCTCTCTCTCTCTCTCTCTCTCTCTCTCTCTCTCTCACACACACACACACACACACACACTCTTTCAAACTCTCTTTCTCTCTCTCTTCTCTGTCTCTCTCACACTCTCTCTCTCTCTCTCTCTCTCTCTCTCTCTCTCTCTCTCTCTCTCTCTCTCTCTCTCTCTCTCTCTCTCTCTCTCTCTCTCTCTCTCTTCCCCACTCTCACTCTCTTTCTGTCTGTCTGTCTCCTTTCTTCTCTCATTCACTCGTTCTCACTCTCACTCTCTCTCTCTCTCTCCGATATATGGCCTTACATTGTTTGAAGAAACGAAAATTAAAATACTTTATTTGCTCGAAACTAGACTATCTCTCACATCCTTCTGTCAATGCACGAATGAAATTTTTAGCATTGAGAGAACAAAAGTGAATCAGTATCCGCAATCAGTAGCCTTAAAAGTGATAATCAAAAATATATTTAAATCATTCATTCACGTAAGGGCTGTTTTTCCTTGTCGTATGTTTCTCTTTATCACCTCTCATTTGACAGAAAATAAAAGTAATTATTCTATAAGGATTGTAATGGAAGTGTGATTTGGTGTGAGGGAAATGATAAGTATCATGATCTGAATAACTAAGAATATATATATTTACAAGGTGATTCGTAGGTGCAGGGGATTGGACCCAATTACACCCCGACATCATAGATAGGTTTAAAATGGTAAAGTAATGATTAACTCGCAAAATGTACTTATTTCCAGAAATGATCAAGGCCTTTCATTATATACTATATACTGAAGGATGACGATGTTAATGAATGACTATTGCAGTGAATGAAATTTAGTGTATTGTATATAAGGTCTTACTGTTAATTCACAGATGTATGATCGTAGCATACTTTTTTTTTCTTATCTGTGTTTATTTTTGTTTTTTCATACTTTCATTTATTCATCTTTATCACTTATCCAATTATCTCTTTCCTGCTTATCAACTTATCTACACATCGGCTATTTATGTCTATTACCAATATCTTTTCACAAAACTGAAAAAAAAAACAAAGTAAACCGAAAACAAGATAGCGAAAGAGCAAAGAATTAAAAGGATTTTTTACAACGACGACCAAGCTTGATAAAAAAAAAAAAAAATAATAATAATAAATAAATAAATAAATAAAACTTGCGAACGTGATTAACAAATTATGCCGATGAACTGAATTACAAGGCTGAAATAATGAACAGGAACTGAACAGTCAAATGAATGAAGTAGTTTAGTTGTCAGAAAAAAAAATATTTTGTGTATATGGTAAAAGAATTGATGGTTGAATTTGACACTGAAAAAAGTCAATCAAAAGTACTGAATTTTTCTTTGCAAGGAAATTCTTAGTTGAACACTTTTCAATTCCAAGGGAGAGGTGAGAAGTACGAGACACATAGACACAGATATTATTCGTTTAAACTCGCCTGAAGAAAATAGTAAGATTTTTAAAAAGTGCTTAAAAGTATACCTCATCAAACACATAAATACATACAAATTCCACAACTTCCTACACAGACACATATATAAACACACACAGACACACACACACACGCCTGACAACAAGGACAGAAGAGAGAGAAGATGAGAGAGAGAGAGAGAGAGAGAGAGAGAGAGAGAGAGAGAGAGAGAGAGAGAGAGAGAGAGAGAGAGAGAAGAGAGAGAGAAGAGAGAGATGAGGAGAGAGAGAAGAGGAGGAGAGAGAGAGACAGACTGTTATCCCCAGAAGCCAAATATATAATAAGCAGCCTTAGAAACTACGATCAAATGAATCCCAATTAATATAACATTACGAAGGGCTAATTTCCCTTGTCACCCGGGGAAATAATAATCAATTGGTCATTCTTTTTCTGTAAAAGTGAAATAATGATGACTTTCTATATTGTTGATATTTCGTGGTGAAAAAAAGTTGTGAGGATAATAAATGGTACACTTGATAATGGTCATTGTTCTGACAGCGACATTTGGAGAAGGGACGCTAAATGAACCATTTTCTCTCGCATCGTTCCATACCCTCTTTTATTCACCCTAGCTTTCTTCCTTTCTTTCGCGTTCTTTTCTTTTTTTCCTCTCTCCTGCTATTCCTAGCGAAGGGGGAGTTAAATCCCCTATGTCACATTTCGAGCGTCACCACACAGAGCTTTCAAAAATTCCTTCGTTCTTACTTCACGTCTTCTCTGTCCATTCCTTCATTCTCGCTGTCTTTCTCCTTTCATTTCCTTCTTTCCCTCTTCTTCTTTCTTTCGCTCAATGATTTCCAACCCCCCTCCCCCCCCCAAAAAAAAAAAAATGCAAATTCAAAACTTATCTACAACCCATAAAAAAAGCATGTTTCTCATATAAATAAAAAAGCTTGACAGTGAGTTTATATAATATGGAAATATAAGCCTAAAGTACAGTATATACATCATGCAGAGAAAAAATAATGGTAAATATAATTCGCTCATGTATGGCATCAAACTGGACTCTGATACGGGGAATTATCACTTAAAGGCTGCAAATTTACAAGTCTGTGAAGCATAATCATTGTTCTGCAGTTGTTTTATATCATATTTGGTCCAAAACTCGAACATATTCAGACAGAAAATATTGTACGTAGCAATCTCTGTAAAGAGAGAAATGATGATAAAAAATGTATATGTAGCTGCAATCAAATGTATGTGCGATGTGGTAGGTGAGATCTGCCGTTTCTATTTCCGCTTATTCCTTTGTTTTAATAGGATTAACTATACTGAAGCCTCTTAACTAAGCATGATGTTGGGAAGGCTAAAACATTTTTTTTTATCCGACTTTATCTATGGTCTTTGTAAAATATTAATGTCATATAGGTGTCATACAAATTTTGTATCGGCTTCCGTCAAGTCACTTCCCTGACCCCGCCCCATCCTCCTTCCCGCTCCTCCCAGTCTGGCCTCACAATCCCCTGAATCTTCGTTAATTTCACAGGAAGCGGTGCCATCGACATCAGGAAAACACGTCTAGTGCGAACCGTCTGTTGGAATAGCATATCCGATGACATATCCGATTCCGCGTCAGCCAGTAGCAGCGTCGGCTAATCGCTGAGTGTGACGTCACGAAGCATCCTTGACATTCGTAGAATTCAAGATTAGATTATGAACGAGATCACTTCACAGGAGATATAGTACTTAGTTCATTAATTCCTTTATTTTAATGAGAATGAACAAAACCCATGGAGATAAAGATAATCACATAAAAGTTAAATAGGTCTTTGTAGAATTCAAAATCTGTTTTATGGCGAGATCAACACAGTGATTTCCGTTGAAAATACTTCGTGCACCAGATGCCTTTGCTAATGAGAAATACAGAATAATACCAATGCAGATAATAATGAATTAAAATAAAACAGAACATTATCTTAACACAGAGAAATGGAATATTAAATCTAGAAATAAACGGCTTCAGAAACACGACGATATTTCACCTTTTTATTCATACATTTTTATCTAGTACCGTTGTTCATATCTATAATTATATTCATCATTCATCCATCAACCTATTTCCTGCCATCAACCTATCTATCTGCATATCAATTATAAATGCTTTAAAATATGGAAAACAGGAAATAACCCCGAACACGACATAAGAGAGCAAGGAATTCAAAAGGATTTCACTTGGGCAAAAAGTCCGTTCCAAAAAATACGCTTTTGGGACCAACAAAGCGAAACCAAGAATTTGAATGTCAAGGACGAACGAAATAGACGAAAGAGGCATATCAGTCGAGTAAATTAAAAATAGAAGAGGCATATCAGTCGAGTAATAGAAATTAAAAAAAATTAGAGTAATTAGAAATAGAAGAGGAAATAGGGCTATCATTTAGAAATTCCATATTGGATTTGCAAAGCGAAAAGAGAGCGGTTTAGCATGAGAAAATTCATAGAAAGTGACAACGAATTTTCTCCTGAACCGCCAAATTCGGAAACGGAAAAGTCAGAGTACCCAGAAACGGACATTCCACAGGCACGCGCACACATTTCAACTTGTTCATTCATCTGAGGAAACATGTACACTTATGGTGTTTATAGTGTACATTTCTATTAATCTTTAAATAATGCCTTCAAAAATAAACATATAGCATGACACAGAGACAAAATCGCAAACCCAAATAATTTGTCTTTCTCTCTTTGTCACACACACTCACATACGATTTACTTAATTTACTTACTGTTTGTATTAGTCATTCACTAACGCGCAAACGTATGATCATGCACTTTTAAAAAAATCTTATGTGTGAACTTCCCAATATTGTTGTCATTAACCGCTATGTTAAGTTCATCTTACTGAACAATTATTTTGCATTTAGACTACACACAGTGGGATATTAAACCACACAGACTTCAGCAATTCCTTCGTTTTTTCTTCACGTCTTTCTCTATCATACCTTCACCTCGCTGTCTTTCCCCTTTCTTTCTTTCTATCTCAGTGATTCCGAAACCATCAACCCTTTCTCTCATAAACCTCATCTCCAGCAACCCTCCCCCCCCCCCCAAAAAAAAAATAAATAAAATAAAACAAATAAAAAATGCAAATTCAAAGCTTATCTACATCCCATGAAAAACATATGTTATATAAATAAAACAGCTTGACAGTGAGTTTATATAATAATATGGAAATATAAGCCTAAAGTACAGTGCATACACCATACAGAGAAAGAGTAATGGTAAATATAATATGCTCAGGTATGGCATCAAACTGGACTCTGATACGGGGAATTATCACTTAAAGGCTGCAAATGTATAAGCCTGTGTAGCACTGCAATACTAAACTTTTACATGATCATTGTTCTACAGATGTTTTATATCATATTTGGTCCAAAACTGGAACATATTTAGACTGAGAAGCAAGTTATTGAAGCCAGTATCCTCCTGACGAAAATAATATTTTTACGTAGCAATCCTGTAAGAGAGAAATATGAATAAAAATTTATATGTAACTGCAATCAAATTTATATGCGATGTGGTAGGTGAGATCTGCCGTTTCTATTTCCGTTTATTCCTTTGTTTTAATAGGATTAACTATACTGAAGCCTCTTAACTAAGCATGATGTTGGGAAGGCTAAAGCATTTTTTTTTGTATGCGACCTTATCTTTCGTCTTTGTAAATTATTTTTATTATATAAGTGTCAGACAAATTTTGTATCGGCTTCCGTCAAGTCACCTTCCTGACCCCGCCCCATCCCTCCTTCTCCACTCCTCCCAGTTTGGCCTCACAAACCCCTTGAATCTTCGTTAATTTCCCAGGAAGCGGTACCATCGACATCAGGAAAAACAGGTCTAGCACGAACCGATCTGTAGGAATAGCATATCCGATGACATATTCGATTCCGCGTCAGCCAGTAGCAGCGTCGGCTAATCGCTGAGTGTGACAGTCGTAGAATTCAAAATGAGATTATGAACGAGATCACTTCACAGGAGATATAGTACTTAGTTCAATTAATTCCTTAATTAATGAGAATGAACAAAACCCATGGAGATAAAGATAATCATATAAAAGTTAAATAGGTCTTTGTAGAATTCAAAATGTTTTATAGGCGAGATCATATCACAGGTGATTTCCGTTGAAAATTCTTAGTGCATCAGATGCCTTTGCTAATGAGAAATACAGAACAATACCACTGCAGATAATAATAAACTACAATAAAAGAGGCCATTATCTTAAGCACAGAGAAATGGAATATTAAATCTAGAAATAAACGGCTTCAGAAACACGACGATATTTCACCTTTTTATTCATACATTTTTATCTAGTACATTTGTTCATATCTATAATTATATTCATCATTCATCCATCAACCTATTTCCTGCCATCAACCTATCCATCTGCATATC
>NW_020870451.1:507881-519874 GCF_003789085.1 Penaeus vannamei | reverse complement strand
ACTTCTCTACACCTGCCAGCCTTCGGGGATTATTACTTATATCAGAATTCAATTTGATGCCACACATTACCACATTTATATTTACAAATACTGTCTGTTCCTCAGGCCAAGTATGTATTTTTATTTTAAGAATACATCTCCATATATAAGGTCATGGCAAAGCTGAAGTATATGTTATGTGATAAACATATGCTTGTATATAATTTGTAAATATATTTTGAATTTCCAAAGTAACGATTAATTCTTTATCAAGATGTTAACTTTTATTTTCTTAGGCTATTCCTACAGCCAAGGGACAAATTTGCTTGGTAAATAATAAGAATTACATTACTATTACTATTATATATTATTATTATTATTTGAGGTTCTTATCATCCTAATATATATAACTAATATTGTTACTATTATTGTTTTATTTATAATACGATCACTTTTTATCATCATTAAATTCATAGGCATGCAGTAGTGTTGCCATTGTCACTTTCATTCATCATCGTGCGTAAGCTTTGCGAAGCGAAGATGAGCAAGCCTCTTTTTATACACGGATTTCACATATTCATCAATTGTTTTTAGGGTTTGCATACGAAGAGTAACATGGGGGTGTAACTCAGAGGTAGAGTGCTCGCTTCGCATGTGAGAAGACCCGGGTTCAATCCCCGGCACCTCCAAGGACTATGATGCTCTCTTTAGTTATAATAAAAGGTAACACTCACACTCACACTCACTCACTCACTCTTTCACTCACTTACTCTATCTCTCTCACTCTCACTCTTACTTCAGAAGTACGTTTGTGGGTGAGTGATTAACAGATGCAAACAGTAAGGAAGTAAAGTAAATACTAAGTAAGTGAGTGTGTATTTGTGTGTGACAAAGAGAGAGAAAGATAAAGGATTTGGGATTGCGATTGTGTAAGTGTCATGGTATATTTATTTTCGAAGCATTGTTTAAAGATGAATAGAAATATACACTATAAACACCGTAGGTATACATATACTGTTTCCTCAGATGTATGAACAAGTTGAACATGTGTGTGTCCCTGTTGAATACTTCGTTTCCGTTTCTGTTTTGAATTTCCGGTAAAAGAAAAAAAAATCGTTGTGTACCTGCTATTCTTTACTTCCTTACTGTGTGTATTAGTAAATCACTCACGCACAAACGTATGTTGATGCACTTCTGAATAAAATCATATATGTGAACTTCTAATCAATAAAATTATACATAAAAAAAAATGTATAAAAATTTGCATGCTTTATTCCCAAGATATAAGAGCATGCGCGCGTGTCTGTTCAATATTCCGTTTGCCGGTTCCTTGAACCTTCCCGTTCTAAATTTCCGATTCAGAAAATTGGCTGTCATGTATTTATGAAATTTCTCCTACTGAACCTGTCTCCATTTCCTTCGCAAATCCAACGTGGAATTTCTAAACTATTTTTTCCGATTTCTCTTTTAATCTCAAATATCCTTGACTGATGTGCCTCTTCTATTTCTACTCGTTCTCTCATCCTTGACATTTAAATTCTTGGCTCGCTTTGTTAATCACAGAGGCACATTTTATTGCATCATTCCTGCTCGCCAATGTAAAAATCCTTTTGCATCCTTGATCCCTTGTTATGTCGTGTTCGGGATTATTTCCTGTTTTCCACATTTTAAAGCATATTTAATTGATATGCAGATAGATAGGTTGATGGCAGGAAATGGATTGATGGGTGAATGATGAATATAATTACTGATATGAACAACAATACTAGAACAAAAATGTGTGAACAAAATAAAGATGAAATAACTGCATGTTTTTGAAACTGTTTATTTCTAGATTTACTAATGCATTGCTCGGTGTTAAAAATGATTGCCTGATTTACATGAATTCTTTATTTGTATTTCCATTGGTATTATTCAATAAGTCTCATTAACAAATGAATCAGATGCACTAAGTAGTTTCAAAGGAAATCGCCTGTGAAACAAGACTATTCTATTGCCTTCCTAACACCGTACTTCGATAGGGTTCAAAACAGTCGCTATCTCATATCAAAGTAAGGGAAAATCCCCCTTCCTGACTGAGGCTGAGCGCTTCATCTTGCACCGACCACATCCATCGCAGTGACATTTTTATGCAGTTGCATTCACATCTTGCTTGATCTATTATTTCGTTACTTCCAGAAGGTCAGCTTCGTGAAGGACGCCATTAACTCAATAACTGTAGCTTCTTTGTTTGTAAAAGAGAAAATGTTCAATTTTGGAGAGAGAGAGAGAGAGAGAGAGAGAGAGAGAGAGAGAGAGAGAGAGAGAGAGAGAGAGAGAGAGAGAGAGAGAGAGAGAGAGAGAGAGACTATTGCAGCAAATTTGTTAAATGAAGAGTTTAGAATTACCGTCCGTCACAGACTTCTCTACACCTGCAGCCTTCGGGGGATTATTACTTATATCAGAATTCAATTTGATGCCACACATTACCACATTTATATTTACCAATACTGTCTGTTCCTCAGGGCCAAGTATGTATTTTATTTAAGAATACATCTCCATATATAAGGTCATTGGCAAAGCTGAAGTATATGTTATGTGATAAACATATGCTTGTATATAATTTGTAAATATATTTTGAATTTCCAAAGTAACGATTAATTCTTTATCAAGATGTTAACTTTTATTTTCTTAGGCTATTCCTACAGCCAAGGGACAAATTTGCTTGATAAATAATAAGAATTACATTACTATTACTATTATATATTATTATTATTATTTGAGGTTCTTATCATCCTAATTATAACTAATATTGTGTTATTGTTATTATTTTACGATCACTGTTATCATCATTAAATTCATAGGCATGCAGTAGCATGTCACCTTCATTCATCATCGTGCGTATGCTTTGCGAAGCGAAGATGAGCAAGCCATTTTTTATACACGGATTTCACATATTCATCACTTGTTTTAAGGTTTGCATACGAAGAGTAACAGGGGGTGTAACTCAGAGGTAGAGTGCTCGCTTCGCATGTGAGAAGACCCGGGTTCAATCCCCGGCACCTCCAAGTACTTGCTATATTTATATTAATATATATATATATATATATATATATATATATATATATATATATATATATATATATATATAATAGAGAGAGAGAGAGAGAGAGAGAGAGTTTACTATATATACATATATACATGTATATACATATTTCATTGTCATCTTAAAATATTTCCACATAATCTGCATCGTCATCATTATCCCCACACAGTTCTCAAGGTCATAATTCACTTTAGCAAAGTCAAATTGAAAAATAATTGTTCAGTAAGATGAACTCTACTTAACATAGTGATTAATGACAACAGTATTGGGAAGATCACACATAAGATTTTATTCAAAGTGCATGAACATACGTTTGTGCGTTAGTGCATGACTAATACAGTAAGCAAATAAAGTAAATCGTACGTGAGTGAGTGTGTGTGACAAAGAGAAAGACAAATTATTTGGGTTTGCGATTGTGTCTGTGTGTCATTCTATATGTTTATTTTTGAAGACATTGTTTAAAGTTGAATAGGAATATACACTATAAACACCATAAGTATACATGTGTTTCCTCAGATGAATGAACAAGTTGAACATGTGCGTGTTCCTGTGAAATATTCCGTTTTGAGTACTTTGAACTTTTCCGTTTCTGAATTTCCGGTTCAGGAGAAAATTCGTTGTCATTTTCTATGAATTTTCTCAAGCTAAACCCGTCTCTTTTCGCTTCGCAAATCCAATATGGAATTTCTAAATGAAAGCACTATTTCCTCTTCTAATTTCTAATTTACTCGACTGATATGCCTCTTCTAATTTCTAATTTACTCGACTGATATGCCTCTTCTAAATTTACTCGACTGATATGCTCTTCTAATTTCTAATTTACTCGACTGATATGCCTCTTCTAATTTCTAATTTACTCGACTGATATGCCTCTTCTAATTTCTAATTTACTCGACTGATATGCCTCTTCTAATTCTAATTTACTCGACTGATATGCCTCTTCTAATTTCTAATTTACTCGACTGATATGCCTCTTCTAATTTCTAATTTACTCGACTGATATGCCTCTTCTAATTTCTAATTTACTCGACTGATATTAATTTCTAATTTACTCGACTGATATGCCTCTTCTAATTTCTAATTTACTCGACTGATATGCCTCTTCTATTTCTATTCGTTCTTTCGTCCTTGACATTCAAATTCTTGGTTCGCTTTGTTGGTCCCAAAAGCGTATTTTTTGGAACGGACCTTTTTGCCAATGCGAAAATCCTTTTGAATCCTTGCTCTCTTGTTATGTCGTGTTCGGGGTTATTTCCTGTTTTCCATATTTGAAAGCATTTATAATTGATATGCAGATAGATAGGTTGATGGCAGGAAATAGGTTGATGGATGAATGATGAATATAATTATAGATATGAACAACGATACTAGATAATGTATGAATAAAATATAGGTGAAATAGCGTCGTGTTTCTGAGGCCGTTTATTTCTAAATTTAATATTCCATTTCTCTGTGTTAAAGATAATGGCCTGTTTTATTTTAATGTATTATTATCTACATTGGTATTATTCAGTATTTCTCATTAGCAA
Source organism: Penaeus vannamei (assembly GCF_003789085.1). Taxonomy (NCBI): domain Eukaryota; kingdom Metazoa; phylum Arthropoda; class Malacostraca; order Decapoda; family Penaeidae; genus Penaeus; species Penaeus vannamei. The sequence goes on along the minus strand of NW_020870451.1, from coordinate 515,281 downwards.
AGGCATCTGATGCACGAAGAATTTTCAACGGAAATCACCTGTGATATGATCTCGCCTATAAAACATTTTGAATTCTACAAAGACCTATTCAACTTTTATATGATTATCCTTATCTCCATCGGTTTTGTCCATTCTCATTAAATTAAGGAATTAATTGAACTAAGTACTATATCGCCTGTGAAGTGATCTCGTTCATAATCTCATTTTGAATTCTACGAATGCAAAGGATCCTTCGTGACGTCACACTCAGCGATTAGCCGACGCTGCTACTGGCTGACGCGGAATCGGATATGTCATCGGATATGCTATCCCAACAGATCGGTTCGCACTAGACCTATGTTTCCTAATGTCGATGGTACCGCTTCCTAGGAAATTAACGAAGATTCAAGGGGTTTGTGAGGCCAAACTGGGAGGAGCGGGGAAGGAGGGATGGGGCGGGGTCAGGAAGGTGACTTGACGGAAGCCGATACAAAATTTGTCTGACACTTATATAATAAAAATAATTTTACAAAGACGAAAGATAAGTCGCATACAAAAAAAAATTCTTTAACCCTCCCAACACCATGCTTAGTTAAGAGGCTTCAGTATAGTTAATCCTATTAAAACAATGGAATAAACGGAAATAGAAACGGCAGATCTCGCCTACCACATCGCACTTACATTTGATTGCAGTTACATATAATTTTTTATTATCATTTCTCTCTTACAGGATTGCTACGTACAGAATAATATTTTCGTCAAGGAGGCTACTGGCTTCAATAACTTGCTTTTCTGTCTGAATATGTTCGAGTTTTGGACCAAATATGATATAAAACAACTGTAGAACATGATTTTTAGTGACAGGCTTCATTTGCAGCCTTTAAGTGATAATTTCCCGTATCAGAGTCCAGTTTGATGCCATACCTGAGCATATTATATTTACCATTACTCTTTCTCTGTATGGTGTATGCACTGTACTTTAGGCTTATATTTCCATATTATTATATAAACTCACTGTCAAGCTGTTTTATTTATATAAACATATGTTTTTCATGGGATGTAGATAAGCTTTGAATTTGCATTTTTTATTTGTTTTTATTTATTTATTTTTTTTTTTTTGGGGGGGGGAGGGTTGCTGGAGATGAGGTTTATGAGAGAAAGGGTTGATGGTTTCGGAATCACTGAGATAAATAGAAAGAAAGGGGAAAGACAGCGAGAGTGAAGGTATGATAGAGAAAGACGTGAAGAAAAAACGAAGGAATTGCTGAAGTCTGTGTGGTTTAATATCCCCACTGTGTAGTCTAAATGCAAAATAATTGTTCAGTAAGATGAACTTAACATAGCGGTTAATGACAACAATATTGGGAAGTTCACACATAAGATTTTTTTAAAAGTGCATGATCATACGTTTGCGCGTTAGTGAATGACTAATACAAACAGTAAGTAAATAAAGTAAATCATATGTGAGTGTGTGTGACAAAGAGAGAAAGACAAATTATTTGGGTTTGCGATTTTGTCTCTGTGTCATGCTATATGTTTATTTTTGAAGGCATTATTTAAAGATTAATAGAAATGTACACTATAAACACCATAAGTGTACATGTTTCCTCAGATGAATGAACAAGTTGAACATGTGCGCGTGCCTGTGGAATGTTTCGTTTCTGGGTACTCTGAACTTTTCCGTTTCCGAATTTGCGGTTCAGGAGAAAATTCGTTGTCACTTTCTATGAATTTTCTCATGCTAAACCGCTCTCTTTTCGCTTTGCAAATCCAATATGGAATTTCTAAATGATAGCCCTATTTCCTCTTCTAATTTCTAATTTACTCGACTGATATGCCTTTTCTAATTTCTAATTTACTCGACTGATATGCCTCTTCTAATTTCTAATTTACTCGACTGATATGCCTCTTCTATTTCTATTCGTTCTTTCGTCCTTGACATTCAAATTCTTGGTTCGCTTTGTTGGTCCCAAAAGCGTATTTTTTGGAACGGACATTTTTGCCCAAGTGAAAATCCTTTTGAATCCTTGCTCTCTTGTTATGTCGTGTTCGGGGTTATTTCCTGTTTTCCATATTTGAAAGCATTTATAATTGATATGCAGATAGATAGGTTGATGGCAGGAAATAGGTTGATGGATGAATGATGAATATAATTATAGATATGAACAACGATACTAGATAAAAAATGTATGAATAAAAAGGTGAAATATCGTCGTGTTTCTGAAGCTGTTTTTTTCGAGATTTAATATTCCATTTCTCTGTGTTAAAGATAATGTTCTGTTTTATTTTAATTCATTATTATCTGCATTGGTATTATTCAGTATTTCTCATTAGCAAAGGCATCTGGTGCACGAAGTATTTTCAACGGAAATCACTTGTGTTGTGATCTCGCTCATAAAACAGATTTTGAATTCTACAAATGCCTATTTAACTTTTATGTGATTATCTTTATCTCCATGGGTTTTGTTCATTCTCATTAAAATAAAGGAATTAATGAACTAAGTACTATATCTCCTGTGAAGTGATATCTTTCATAATCTCAGTTTGAATTCTACGAATGCAAAGGATGCTTCGTGACGTCACACTCAGCGATTAGCCGACGCTGCTACTGGCTGACGCGGAATCGGATATGTCATCGGATATGCTATTCCAACAGACCGGTTCGCACTAGACCTGTTTTTCCTAATGTCGATGGCACCGCTTCCTGTGAAATTAACGAAGATTCAAGGGGATTGTGAGGCCAAACTGGGAGGAGCGGAGAAGGAGGGATGGGGCGGGGACAGGAATGTGACTTGACGGAAGCCGATATATATATATATATATATATATATATATATATATTATATATATATATAAGAGAGAGAGAGAGAGAGAGAGAGAGAGAGAGAGGAGAGAGACAGAAACTATTGCAGCAAATTTGTTAAATTGAAGAGCCTAGAATTACGTCCGTCACAGACTTCTCTAACATCTGCAGCCTTCGGGGGATATTACTTATATCAGAATTCATTTGATGCCACACATTACCACATTTATATTTTACCAATACTGTCTGTTCCTCAGGGCCAAGTATGTATTTTATTTTAAGAATACATCTCCATATATAAGGTCATTGGCAAAGCTGAAGTATATGTTATATGATAAACATATGCTTGTATATAATTTGTAAATATATGTAGAATTTCCAAAGTAACGATTAATTCTTTATCAAGATGTTGACTTTTATTTTCTTAGGTTATTCCTACAGGCAAGGGACAAATTTGCTTGATAAATAATAAGAATTACATTATTATTACTATTATTTATTATTATTATCATTTGCGGTTTTTATCATCCTTAAAAATAACTAATATTGTTATCATTTTTATACGATCAGTTATTATGATCATTAAATTCATAGACATGCAGTAGCGTTACCATTGTCACCTTCATTTCATCATCGTGCGTAAGCTTTGCGAAGCGAAGATGAGCAAGCCATTTTTTTAGACGCACGGATTTCACATATTCATCACTTGTTTTAAGTGTTTGCATACGAAGAGTAAACATGGGAGTATATAACTCAGAGGTAGAGTGCTTCATACATATGATTTTATTCAAAGTGCATGAACATACGTTTGTACTTTAGTGAATAATTAATACAAACAATAAGCAAATAAAGTAAATCGTATGTGAGTGTGTTTGTGTGTGTGACAAAGAGACGGAAAGACAAATTATTTGGGTTTTGGATTGTGTCTGTGTGTCATTCTATATGTTTATTTTTGAAGACATTGTTTAAAGTTGAATAGGAATATACACTATAAAAACATAAGTATACAAGTGTTTCCTCAGATGTATGAACACGTTGAACATGTGCGCGTGCCTGTGGAATATTTCGTTTCTTGTACTTTGAACTTTTCCTTTTCCGAATTTCCGGTTCAGGAGAAAATTCGTTGTCATTTTCTATGAATTTTCGCATGCTAAAACCCGTTCTCCTTTTTTCGCTTTGCAAATCCAATATGGAATTTCCTAAATGAAGCCCTATTTCCTCTTCTAATTTCTAATTTACTCGAGCTGATTATGCCTTTTTCTAATTTCTAATTTACTCGACTGATATGCCTCTTTAATTTTCTAATTTACTCGACTGATATGCCTCTTCTATTTCTATTCGTTCTTTCGTCCTTGACATTCAAATTCTTGGTTCGCTTTGTTGGTCCAAAAGCGTATTTTTTTGGAACGGACCTTTTTGCCCAAGTGAAAATCCTTTTGAATTCTTGCTCTCTTGTTATGTCGTGTTCGGGGTTATTTCCTGTTTTCCATATTTGAAAGCATTTATAATTGATATGCAGATAGATAGGTTGATGGCAGGAAATAGGTCGATGGATGAATGATGAATATAATTATAGATATGAACAACGGTAGTAGATAAAAATGAATGAATAAAAAGGTGAAATATCGTCGTGTTTCTGAAGCCGTTTTTTCTAGATTTAATATTCCATTTCTCTGTGTGAAAGATAATGGCCTGTTTTATTTTAATTTATTATTAACTGCATTGGTTTATTCAGTATTTTCATTAGCAAAGGCATCTGATGCACGAAGTATTTTCAACGGAAATCACCTGTGATGTGATCTCGCCCATAAACAGATTTTGAATTCTACAAAGACCTATTTAACTTTATATGATTATCTACATCTCCATCAGTTTTGTTTCATTCCATTAAAATAAAAGGAATTATAACTCACTCACTCACTCACTCACACACACTCTCTCTCTCAACACACACACACACACACACACACACACACACCACACACACACACACACACACACACACACACACACACACACACTCATAATTCAGAAGTACTTTTTGTGGTGAGTGGTTAACAAATGTAACAAAAGTAAGGAAGTAAAGTAAATGCTAAGTAAGTGAGTGTGTATTTGTGTGTGACAAAGAGAGAGAAAGATAAAGGATTTGGGTTTGCGATTGTGTAAGTGTCATGGTATATTTGTTTTCGAAGGCGTTGTTTAAAGATTAATAGGAATATTATACACTATAAACACGTAGGTTATACATATACTGTTTCTCAGTTGTATGAACAAGTTGAACATGTGTGTGTCCCTGTTGAATACTTCGTTTCCGTTTCTGTTTTGAATTTCCGGTAAAGAAAAAAAATCGTGTACCTGCTATTCTTTACTTCCTTACTGTGTGTATTAGGTAATCACTCACGCACAAACGTATGTTGATGTACTTCTGATAAAATCAAATATGTGAACTTCTAATCAAAATACTTATACATAAAAATGTATAAAAATTGCATGCTTTATTCCCAAGATATAAGAGCATGCGTGCGTGTCTGTTCAATATCCGTTTGCCGGTTCCTTGAACCTTCCGTTTCTAAATTTCCGATTCAGAAAATTGGCTGTCATGTATTTATGAATTTTCTACTGAACCTGTCTCCATTTCCTTCGCAAATCCAACGTGGAATTTCTAAACTATTTTCCCGATTTCTCTTTTAATCTCAAATATCCTTGACTGATGTGCCTCTTCTATTTCTACTCGTTCTCTCATCCTTGACATTTAAATCCTTGGCTCGCTTTGTTAATCTCAAAGGCACATTTTTATTGCATCATTCCTGCTCGCCAATGTAAAAATCTTTTGCATCCTTGATCCTTGTTATGTCGTGTTCGGATTATTTCCTGTTTTCCACATTTAAAAAGCATATTTAATTGATGTGCAGATGGATAGGTTGATGGCAGAAATGGCTGATGGGTGAATGGTGAATATAATTACTGATATGAACAACAATAGTAGAACAAAAATGTGTGAACAAAATAAAGATGAAATAACTGCATGTTCTTCAAGCTGTTTATTTCTATATTTACTAATGCATTGCTCGATGTTAAAAATGATTGCCTGATGTACATGAATTCTTTATTTGTATTTCTATTGGTATTATTCAAGAAGTCTCATTAACAATTGAATCAGATGCACCAAGTAGTTTCAAAGGAAATCGCCTGTGAAACAAAACCATTCTATTGCCTTCTAAACGGTACTTAGATAGGGTTCAAACAGTCGCTATCTTATATCAACGTAAGGGAAATCGCCTTCCTGACAGGCTGAGCGCTTCATCTTGCACGACCATCCATCGCAAGTGACATTTTTATGCAGTTCCATGCACATCTTGTTTGATCTATTATTTCGCTACTTCCAGAAGGTCAGTTTCGTGAAGGACGCCATTAACTCAATAACTGTAGCTTCTTTGTAAAAGAGAAAATGCCTCAATTTTGAAGAGAGAGAGAGAGAGAGAGAGGAGAGAGAGAGAGAGGAGAGAGGAGAGAGAGAGAGAGAGAGAGAGAGAGAGAGGAGAGAGAAGAGAGACAGAGTGAAGCGAGGCACACACTCTCTTCCAATTAATGCTCCTCACGGAAAGTTAAAGAAAGAGNTCTTCCTCGGTCAAATTTCGTTATGAATTTATAGTCTTCGTCAGTTGCATATCAGCCTATTATTCAACAATAAAAAAAGGTTTATGTTGGAGCTGACTGTATGTAAATGCCAATCGACCTATCGCATGATCTCATCTGCATATCTGAATTCTTTATTGGTTCTGCTCTGTGACAAACCTGTTTCTGCTGCTTATCTCTTTTCTCTCTGTTTCTCTATCTATCTCTGTCTATTCTCTCTATCTGTCTCTCATTCTTCTTCTTTTTCTTTATCTCCATGCTTGGATGTATGTCTGTATATCTGTCTGCTTGTCTGTCTGTCTGTCTCTCTCTATCTCTCTCTCTCTCTCTCTCTCTCTTTTCCCTCTCTTTCTCTCTCTCTCTCTCTCTCTCTCTCTCTCTCTCTCTCTTTCCTCTTTCTTCTCTCTCTCTCCTCTCTCTCTCTCTCTCTCTCTCTCTCTCTCTCTCTCTCTCTCTCTCTCTCTCTCTCTCTTCTCTCTCTCTCTCTCTCTCTCTCTCTCTCTCTCTCTCTCTCTCTCTCTCTCTCTCTCTCTCTCTCTCTCTCTCTCTCTCTTCTCTCTCTCTCTCTCTCTCTCTCTCTCTCTCTCTCTCTCTCTCTCTCTCTCTCTCTCTCTCTCTCTCTCTCTCTCTCTCTCTCTCTCTCTCTCTTTCTCTTTTTTCCCTTTCCTCTCCCTCTCCCCTCTCCCTCCTCCCTCCACTCCCCTCCTTCCCCCTCCTCCTCTTTCTCTCTCTCCCTCTCCCTCCACTCCCCTTCCTCACCCCTCTCTCTCCCCTCTCATCCCTCTTCCTCTCTTTCTTCCTTTCCCTCTTCCTTTCCCCCTCTTTCCCTCTCTTCTTCTTTCTCTCTTCCTCTCTTTCTCCCTTTCCCACTTGCCCTTTCTCCCCTCCCTCTCTCTCCCTCTCTTCCTTTTTTTCCTCTTTTTCTCCCTTTCCTACTTGCCCTTTCTCCCCCCTCTCTCTCTCTCTCCCTCTCATCCTCTTT
>NW_020870451.1:500381-502881 GCF_003789085.1 Penaeus vannamei | reverse complement strand
AGAAGAGAGAGAGAGGAGAGGGGAAGAGAAAGAGAGAGAGGAGAAGAGAGAGAGAGAGAAGAAGAGAGAAGAGAGAGAGAGAGAGAGAGAAGAGGAGAAGAAGAGAGAGAGGAGAGGAGAGCGAAGAGAGAGAGAGAGAGAGAGAGAGAAGGAGAGAGCGACGAACAAGAAGAGAGAAGAAATGCAAATAAGACCACAACCAGAACCAAACCAAAATAGAACAACAACAACAAACAAACTAAACAAAAAAATAACCAGAAGAAGATGATGATGAAAGAAGAAGCAAACGAAGAAAGAGGGGAGTAGGAAAGGGGAGAAGAAGACTTTAAAATATTCTTCTTTTTCTTTCCTCTCCTTTTCAAGTGGAAGCAGAGACGAGAGAAAAATTAACTATCTGCTTTCGAAATTAAGAAAGATGGACATAGAAAACGGGAGAGAAAGTGAAAGAAGGAATTATGATGATATTTGAAAAGAAGAAAAAAAAGCGAAAAAAAGGTCAGCGGTGACATTAAATTGATCCTGAAAATGTTAATGATGATGATAACTATTAATCGCTAGGTAATGATAACGTTAATGATATGATGATAGTTAAATGTGATAATGGTATGATGATAGTGATGATACTGATGATAAGTTTATATGATGTTAAAAAGGCTGATAGATAATGATATTGAAATGATGATGATAATCGATAAATAAGAACAATGATAATGATTTAATGATAATGATATGATATTTTTTGAATACTAATGATGATGATGCATAATAATAGTAAATGACAGCAACGATGAAAATAATGATATCCATGATAATAATATATATACTTCTACTATTACTCCTATTACTACTGCTACTACTACTACTGATAGAAATAATAATAGTGATAATAATAATATAATAACAAAATTAATAATAATAATAATAATAATAATAATAATAATAATAATAATAATAATAATAATAATAATAATAATAATAGTGGTAGTAACAACAACGACAACAACAATAAGAATAATGAAAGTAAAAATAACAATAACAATCATAACGATAATACCAAAGATTAACAGATAAAACCCAGTGAGTCATCGAAGAGTCCCAGACAACCTGATCTAAATTCACTCAGCGAAGTGGCGTATTGACCACGAGGACGCGAAATTAATTATGCAGAACCACACTTTGCTGTCTGTCGTCGACGGCCTAGGAAGGTTGGCGAGGGGGGGGAAGAGGAGGAGATGAGGAGGGAGAGGAGGGGGAAAAAGAAGTAGGGGTGGGGAGGAGGAGGGGGTGGGTAGGAGGAGGAGGAGGAGGAGAAAAAGAAAAGGAGGGGATGGGGAGGTAGGAGGAGGAGGAGGAGGAGGAAGGACGGGGAGGAGGAGGAGAAGGAGGAGGGGGAGGAGGTGGAGGGTGAGGCGGAGGTGGAAGGGGAGAGGAGGTGTGGCGGTGGTGAGTGGAGTGAGGTGGAAGAGGAGAGAAGGGGATGGTGGCGGTGATGTGAAGAAGAAAGAATAAGATAGAAGGAGAAAGATTAAGAGGAGAAGAACAGAGAGCAGGAAAAGGAGGAAAGTGGAGTAGGAGGAGGAGGAAGACGAAGAAGAAGGAAGGTTGTGGGAGAGGAGGAGGAGGAGGAGCAGGAGAAAGAGGTGTTGGTGGTGGTGGGGTAGTAATGGTGGTGAAGAAGAAAAAATAGAACGGAAGAAATATTAAGAGGAGAATGAAAAAGAGGAAAAGCAAGGAAGAAGAAGAAGAAGAGACAGATGAAGGAGAAGAGGTAGAAGAAGAAAAAGAAATAGAAGGAAGAGGAGATAGTGAAAGAGAAATAGAAGTTTATGCAGGAAAAGGAAGAAACAGAGGAGAAGGTGAAGGGAGAGACGAGAGAGAAAGAAGGGGAGAAGGGACTAAGAAATCAGAAAGCTGGGGAGGAAAAAGTGGAAGAAGATAGAGAAAGAGGTAAAGAAGAAGAGAGAGAAAACTAGAGTACAAAGACGAGAATAGGCAAGCAGCGAAGGAAGAATTAATGATAATCAATGACTATTAAACAAGCAAAACCTAAAAAGACGACAAATCAAGTAAAACAAATAGCCTTAAAAGATAAACATGAATAGAATACAGAAAAAGGTATAAATAAAGGCAAGGAAATTAAAGATAAATTAGATAATAACATGAAGATGAGCAGGCAAAATAACACATAGAATTTTAAGTAGATTGGCTAATTGATTAATGATTAGGGAATCATAAGCCTATGTTTAATATAGTGAACCTGTGAATGATAAATAATAAAGAAAAACAAAATATATGTATGTATGTATATATATATATATATATATATATATATATATATTATATATATATATTATATATATAATATATGTAATAATTATATATATATATATCTATATATAATATATATAATATATATATTATATATATATATATATGTATTTTATATGAAAAGAAACAGCAACAATAAGGAAATTAAAATAAATAGCGTTGAAGAGGATCA
>NW_020870451.1:470519-485519 GCF_003789085.1 Penaeus vannamei | reverse complement strand
CCGCGAATGCACTCGAAAACCTCAAATACCCGAAGGATGAGTGGACCGGCGGCAGAAAGTCCCGGGCCGCGAGAGTGTTTTGTCTTTGTGCAAACACGAACGCTCGAGAATGGCGAACCACGAAGTAAGAGCGAAGGGGAAAGCGAGCAAGGTCACGAACTTTAAAAAAAAGGAGATAAAATAAAAACAATAACTAAACGGAAAGAAAGAAAGAAAGAAGGAAAAAGAAAGAAAAAAAGGAACGGAAAAAAAAGAAAATAATAGAAGAAAGAAAGAAAGAAAGAAAGAAAAAAGGAGACAGAATAGAAAAACAATAACGCAAGAAAAGAAAGAAAAGAAAAGAAAGAAAAGAAAAGGAAGGAGACAGAAAGAGAAAAAAAAATAATTAACGAAGAAAGAAAAGAAAGAAAGAAGGAGAAAGAAGAAAGGAAGCAGGAACAGAAAAACAATAACGTAAAAAGAAAGGAAAGAAAGAAGAAAGGATCGAAGTTAGAAGTCGGCGAGCGAAGAGGAAAACGAGCAAGGCCACAACGTTTTAAAAAAAAGGAGAAGAATAAAAAAAAAAAACAATAACAAAAAAGAAAGAAAGAAAGAAAAAGAGAAAAAAGGAGGATCGAAGGCAAGAAGTAGGTGATTTGACGTTTGAGCGCGTTGGGAGGTGGAGGAGAGGAGGAGGCGGAGGAGAGGAGGAGGAGGAGGGGAGGAGGAGAGAGGAGAGAGCGGGAGGAGGAGGAGGAGGATGGGAGGGGGGAGGAGGAGCGAGGAGGAGGAGGAGGAGGAGGAGGAGGAGGAGAGGAGGAGGGAGGAGGGCGAGGGGGGGGAGGAGGAGGAGAGGAGGAGGAGGAGGAGGAGGAGGAAGGAGGAAGGGAGGAGGAGGAGGAGGGAGGAGAGTAGAGGAGGAGGAGGTAGGAGGAGGAGGAGAGAGGAGGAGGAGGAGGAGGAGGAGGAGGGGGGGGGAGAGGAGGAGGAGGAGGAGGGAGGAAGGGAGGGAGGATGGAGGAGGAAAGAGAGGGAGGAGGAGGAGAGAGGAGGAGGAGGAGGAGGAGGAGGAGGGCAGGGGAGGAGGAGGAGGCGAGGAGGAGGAGGAGAGGAGGGGAGGGGGGGGAGGAAGGGGGAGAAACGGGTGCATTTCACATTATTATAGGCAAAGCAAAGGCAAGGTTAGGAAAGCAGGTAATGGAAATAGAAGATAACTGGAATGAGGAAGAAACCGGAAGTAGGAGAGCGAGAGAGAGAGAGAGAAGAGAGAGAGAGAAGAGGACGAGGGAGAGAGACGAGGAGAGAAGAGAGAGAGAGAGACGAGAGAGAGAGAGAGAGAGAGAGAGAGAGAGAGACGGAGAGAGAGACATGAGAGAGAGACAGAGAGACCGACAGAGACAGACATAGAGACAGACAGACAGACAGACAGACAGACAGACAGACAGACAGACAGACAGAAGACAGACAGAACAGAGACAGAGACAGACAGAGACAGACGAGAGACAGGAGACAGACAGAAAGAAAGAAAGAGACAGACAGAGAAAGAGAGAAAGAAGAAAGAAAGAAAAAGAAAGAAAAAAAAAAAAGAGAGAAAGAAAGAAGAAAGAGAGAGGGGCAAACATCCACTTTTAACCCCTGCAATCTTGGCACATCGCAACCGGCTCTCAATATCCACACACAGATAATTCCCACAGCAAGGATGAAGGCTTCCAAAATGGGCAGCGGGAGAGGAGGGGGAGGAGGGGAGGGGAGGGGAGGGGAGGAGGTGAGGGAGGGAGGGGAGGGGGGAAGAGAGTGAGGAAGAGGGGAGAGGGGAGGGGGGAAGGGAGGGAAGAGGAGGAGAGGAAGCAGGGCAGAGGGGGAGGAGGAGAGGGAGGGGAGGAGGTGAGGGGAGGGAGAGGGAAGGGGAAGGGACGGAGGGAGAGGGAGGGGAGGGGAAGGGGAGGGAGGAGGTAGGGAGGGAGGGGAGGGGGGGAAGAGGTGAGGAGAGGGGAGAGGAAGTGGAGAGGAAGAGGGGAGGAGGGTGAGGGAGGAGGGGAGGGGAGGAGGTGAGGAGGAGAGGGGAAGAAGGAAAGGGGACGGGGGGGAGAGGAGGAGGGGAGAGAGGGGGAAGAGGGGAGCGGGAGAGGGGGGGAGAGGGAAAGAGGGGAGAGGAGGAGGGGGAGGGGTCGGGAGGGAGGGAGAGGGGAAGCATGGGGAAGAGGTGAGGGGTGAGTGGGTAGGGATGGTGAGGCGGAGGCCGTGGAGCAAAAGGGGGAGGGATATGATGGGGCTGCGAATGCGGGACGAACAAAATGAGTTTAGTGGAATGAGATAGGGAGAGAGGGAGGGAGAGAGAGATGGGGGAAGAATTAGAGTAAGAGGAGAGAGGAGAAAATGGAAGAGGAGGAAGGAGGAGGAGGAAGGAAGAGGAGAAGTAAGAAGAAGAAGAAAAAAGAAAGGAAAGGGATAGGGGAGAAGGAGACGGAGAGAGAGATCGAGAGCCGAAAGGGAAAGAAACAATTAAGAACAAAAAACAACAAAACAAAGAAAGAGAAGAAAAAAAAAAAAAAGAAAAAAAAAAATAAAGACAAAACTCAAAGCAAAAGACAAGAAAAAGAATGAAATAAAGAAAGAAAGAGAGAGCAGGACCGAAGCGCAGTAAGTTTCCACGAGAACAAACGGCGACCCCCCTGTACATAAACAGTGCCACGCGAGCACTGTTATGAAACCCGAACACAAAGACGTCAGTGCCATTAAACCACACGGCCCGCCCTCGCCTGGCACTGTTGTCGCGAGGATTTAGCTACGGGGGGAGGGAGGGGGAGGGGAGGAAGAGGAGGAGGGAAAGGGGAGGGTAGTGGGAGCGGGGATGGGGAGGAGAGGGGAGGGGAGAGATAGGGAGGGAATGGGGATGTGGAGGGGAAGGAGAGAAAGGCGGATGGGGAAGGGGGAGGAGAAAGGGGGATGGGGAGGAGGAGGAGGAGGAAAGGGGAGAGGGGGGAGAGGGAGGGGACGTTGGAGGAGGAGGGAGAAAAGGAGGGGCGGGAGGGAGGAAGGGATGGGGGAGGAGAGAAGGGGAGGAGGGGGGGGGAGGAGAGGGAAGGGGAAGCAGAGGGAGGGGGAAGGGGAAGGAGGATAGGAGGAGGAGGAGAGGAGAGAGAGGAAGGGAGGAGGAGGAGGAAGTGGAGAGGGGAGGAGGAAGGGGAGAGGGAGGAAGGAGGAGGAGGAGGAGGGGAAAGGAAGAAGAAGGGAGGAGGAGGAGGAGGAGGAGAGGGGAAGGAGGAAAAGGGAGGAGGAGGAGGAGGAGAGGAGGAGGAGAGGAAGAGGGAGGAAAGGCAGAGGAAGAGGTAGACGGGAGAGGAGGAGGAGGAGGAGGAGGAGGAAGGGAGGAAAGGAGGATGGGACAGGGATGGGAAAGTTGGAGGGGGAGGGGGAGGGTGAAGGAGGAAGTAAGCAAAAGGGGCGTGGTTTCGAGGTGTAAGGGGGGGCGGCGTCAGAGGAAGGAGGTGGGCGTGAATTTGATAGACTAAAGGCGTAGGTGGTGGACCGAAATGTAGAAAAGTAGGCTGTTGTCAGAGGGTAGAAAAGTGGGCGTGTCTAAGGTCGAAATGCGGGCGTAGTAATTTAAGCAAAAATAAGAACGTTCTCTGTTACGTGTGAACATGAGAAACCGCCAGAACACAGGGTGATAAATATGTGGGAAAACTAACACCAGAAATGAAATGCGTTTTATGTGTGTTATATCTGTTTCTGATTCAAACGCAACACGCACACGCACACGCACACGCACACGCACACGCTCCGCACACCACACGCACACACACACACACACACACACACAGGGCAACAAACATACACACACACGCACATAAATGGACATAGGCCTACTCTATCAACATGAATAACAATGTGCATAAGAAATAACAATAAATAATAATAATAATAATGAAGACATTGGAAAACCTCTTTTTCCCTCCCCCTCCCCCCCCCCTCTTCTCCTTACTCTCTATCCCGTATCTCTTCCCTCTCCTCCCCTTCCACTACCCACACCCCTCCCTCCCTCCCATTCTCTCTCCCTCTCCCTTTCCCCCTACCCCCCCTACCCCACTCCCCACCCCACCACCCTCCTTTTTTTTCCCATATCTTTTTTTTTTCTCCCCTCCACTCCTTACCGACAACATTTTCCCCAACCTCCCCTAATTTTTTCCTCCTCCCTTACCCCACCCAACCTACACATTTTTTCCCCTACCCAATCTCCCCTTTCCCCCCAAAATCCCCTTTTTTTTCAATCCCTTACCCCACCAACCTCCCTTTTTCCCCTCCACCCCTACCAAAATCCTTTTTCCCCCCCAATTTTCCCTTTTCCCCTCCCTCTATCCCAAACAAACCCTCCATTTTTCTCCCCACATACCCCACACCAACCTCCCTTTTTTCCCCCCAAATCCCCCTTCTTCCCACCAAACCTCCTTTATTTCCCCCCATAGCCCCCACAAAAACCATCCCATTTCCCCCCCAAATCCCTTCTTTCCCCCCCCCACATACCCCTTCCCGCCAAAACCTTCCCCATTCCCCCCCAACATACCCCCAAAAAAAAAAAAACTCCTTTTTTCCCCCCCACATACCCCCCCCAAACCATCCATTTTTTCCCCCCCCCCAATACTCCCCAAATCCCTTCTTTCCCCCAACATTTACCCCCCCCAAAACCCTCCCCATTCCCCCCCCACCATACCCCCAAAAAACCTCCCCTTTCCCCCCCACATACCCCCCCCCCAATTTTTTCTCCCCAGGAAGCGGCAAAAAAGAGCACACGTACTCTATTGATCGTGCCGACAGAGGACGGAATTAGGGAATCTTTCTCAAATACTGTGGCTTCATCTCCGCACGAGGTGGATCATATCTGGGATGGCGAGGAAGAGAGAAGAGCACGGTGGCTCAGGTGGAGTCTGTGGGGGTCGGGGCGCGGGATTTTATTGGCGCCAGCCAGGGGGGAGGCGGGGAGGGCTGCGTAGCGGAGCGGGGGAGTGGAAGGGGGCTGGAATGTGCGTTGGAGGGTTTGAGGGAGGGTGTGGAAGAATGTAGGATGGGTGTCGGGTGTGATGTGGCATGTGTGGTCGAGGGGTGTGTCTGTGGATTGGTGATGGGTGTGGTGTAGTGTGGATAGGGTGTGGATGTGGATTGTCGGTGAGGGTGTCGGTTGTATGTGTGGATGTGGTGTGGATGGGGGAAATGTGTGCGTTGGGGCACACCCGAAGTAGGGTGTAGTGTGGATATGGGTGTGGATGCTGGATGTGATTAAGGTTGTGATGCGTGAGTGTGTGGATGTGGATGCGCGATATGTTTTTGTGGGTATGAATAGGACACAGGTATCGTGCATAAAAGTTTACAAATAACAAGAATGGATTACAGGAAACTTGAAAAGAAGAAAAAAGAAACTCACTAAAAAGATAATATACATAAATATAACACATACACAAAATATACATATATATACATATATATTACATTCATACATTACATATATATATATACATATATATATTATTTAATTTATTATATAAATATATATTATATATATACATACTATATATATATACACCCACACACTTTAAAAGAATTAAATAAACCGCACAAATAGGAATTCATAATGATGGAAGGTCTGCCAATAAAATTTTATACCCTGCAGGCGTAAATTTAATGCAGGGGCTATAATCAGAAGCAAGTCAAAGTGTGAAATTTATTATTCACAAAACGGAGGTGAGGGCGGGGCGGAAGGGCAAGGAAGAGACGGGATCGAGCGAGATTGAGAGGAGAGGGGAGGGGAGGGGAGGGAGTCGGAGCGAGAGGGAGGGAGGAGGGTAGGTGAGGGGGAGCGCTGAGCATGGCGAGGGGAGAGGAGTAGAGAGAATGGACGAGGGGAGGGGAGGCGGGAGGGGAGGGCGTGAGGGGAGGGGGAGGAGGGAAAGCGAGAGGGACGAGCATGGGAAGGAGAGGGGAGCGGAAGAGAGGAGAGGTGACGACGAGAAGCGAGAGCGAGGGGGAGCGGCGAGGGGAGGGGAGGCGGAGGGCAGGAGGCGACGGGAGGGAGGGAGGGAGAGGAGAGAGAAGAGAGGGGAGGCGGAGTTCAGGCGCAGCGGCGAGGGGAGGGAGGGCGAGGGCGAGGGGACGGGGAGGTGAGGCGAAATGAGAGGAGCAGCGGAGAGAGAAGACGAGGGGAGGGGAGAGGGAGCGGAGGAGAGGGAGAAGAGGGAGAGGCAGGGAGGGAGGAGAGGGAGGAGGAAAGGAGAGGGAGAGAGGTAAAGGAGAGAAGAGAGTAAAGGAGAGAAGTAATATTGAGCAAAGAGAGAAAGATCCATGAGAAAGAGAGAGAGGAGGACGCGGAGAGGAGAGAGAGCAGAGGAGAAGATGAGGAGGAGATGGAGGAGAGAGAGAGAGAGATGGAGAAGAGAGAGAGAGAGATGAGATAGAGAAAGATAGAGAGAGAGAGAGATAAACAAAAGAGAGAGAGAAAAAAAGAGAAAAAGAAAAGAAAAACATCCAACAACAGCGACGAGAGCAGAAGAAAGGAAAAAAACGAACCAAAAAACACTAAAAGAGAAAGAGAAAGATTAAGACAAAGAAGTTAAAGTACTCAAAAAAAAAAAATAAAATAAAAAAATGAGGTAGTTCATTCGAGGCGTAATATCCCCCTGAAATTACACTTCCCATTTTCTCTTACGATCTGCCGTAAATTAAGAAGAAAACGGACCGTATAAAAAACGGAAGAAAAATGGCGGTCGCGTTCAAAAATAACCGTCTTTTGCGTCCGTTGAGAACACAGGAAACGGAAGACAAGTCAATAACCGGGAATAAGAAGAGAAAAAGGAATTAATAAATCCATACAATAAAAGAAAAGAAAAAAAACGGAATTTATACATAAAATCGCGGTAAAATACAGAATAGAAAATTAAAAAAAGAGAAATAAACAGAAAAAAAATCATATAAACGTTATAACACAAGATACAATTATGTCGTTCACGGTTAATTATACGTCTGGCAGTTATTAAAAGTGAACAGCGTCCTTGCTAATTAATATTGTGATTTAAACATTAGTCACCGTATAGACTCCAGCGCGAGGTTTGAACAAAAAATAATAATTAAAAAATACGAATGAATATGGGTGTCGCTTTTATTAACATAGTATTATTAAAAAAGAAAAAAAAAGGAGAGAAAGACGAGAGAGAGAGAGAGAGAGAGAGAGCGAGAGAGAGAGAGAGACGAGAGGAGAGAGAGAAGAGACGAGAGAGAGAGGAGAGACGAGAGAGCAGAGAGAGAAGAGAAATGACATTTGTATTCAAAGATTGATATTAATAAAAAAAAATAAAAAAAAATGATAATGAGATTTCTGGAGCCAGCCCAACAATAATAATAATAATAACAATAAAATAACATAATGTTAATAGTAACCAATAACAAACTAATAACAACCAACAATAATATAATTAATAATAAAATACCAATAATAATAACAACAACAATAATAAAAACAAAATAAAATGAAACAAACAGACATCAAAAAAGCCTAGAATCGCAACACACAATGGGAAATGCATTAAATAAAGCTCTGCAGATTTAATTAATTAAATGCTCGACAACTTTATTAAACAAGGCAAAGAGAGCGAGAGAGACGACTGTGGGTGCGGATAAAGGATAAAGAGAGAGAGAGAGAGATAGAGAGAGAGAGAGAGAGAGAGAGAGAGAGAGGAGAGAGAGAGAGAGAGAGAGAGGAGGAGAGAGAGAGGAGAGGGGAGGGAGGGGAGGAGGGGAGGGGAGGGGGGAGGGGGAGGGAGAGGGAGAGGGAGAGGGGAGGGGAGGGAGAGGGGAGAGGGGAGAGAGGAGAGAGAGAGAGAGAGAGAGAGGAGAGAGAGAGAGAGAGATGAGAGAGAGAGAGAGAGAGAGAGAGAGAGAGAGACAGAGACAGAGAGAGAGAGGAGAAGAGAAAGGAGAGAGGAAGAGAGAGAGAAGAGAAGAGAGAGAAAAAGAGGAAGAGAAAGAAAGAAAATAGGAGAAGAATGAGAAAGAGAGAGGAAAGAAGAAGAATAAGAGAGAAGATGAGTGAGAGAAGAGAAGAGGAGGACGGTAACGAGACAGGGAACAGAAAATGTCGAGAGAGAGGAAAGCAAGAGAAAGAAGACTGAGAAAAGAGGAGGAGAACGGAAACAAGGAGAGAGCGAGCGAGGGAACAGAGGAGAGGCGAGCCAAGAGGGGGGAGTGGGGGGGGCTGATTCCCAAAGGGGGGGGGGGTGATCCAGGCGTGCAGTATACGCCATTAGGGGGGTGAAGGGGGCGAGGGGAGAGCGGTAAGAAGAGGAGGAGGAGGAGGAACGAAGGAAGAGGAGGAAGGAGGAACAGGAGGACGAGGAACAGAGGAGGAGAGGAGGGAAGAGGAGGAGGAGGAGGGAGGGAGGGACGGCAGTTCCCTCTTTTTGTTCCTCCCTCTTTCTTTTCCTCTTTCCTCTTCCCCCTCCCTCCCTCCCACCCCTCCCTCCCTCCCTCCCTCCCCTCCCTCCCCACCCTCCCTCCCTCCCTCCCCTCCCTCCCTCCCTCCCTCCCTCCCTCCCTCCCTCCCTCCCTCTTTCCCTCCTCCCCTCCCTCCCTCCCTCCCTCCCTCCCTCCCTCCCTTCCCCTCCACCCTCTCCTCTCCCCCTTCCCTTCACCAAGACACCTTAGAAGGAGGGGCCCGCCGGCTCCTCCTCTCGCATCTTAATCCATTTAAGGACTTTCTTCAAGAGGCTCTATAGGAGTGTCGAGGGTCCTGGGAGACGTAGGACATCGGAGCGGGGGGAGAGGGGAGGATAGGAGAGGGGGAGAGGGGAGACGGGAGATAGGAGAGTGGAGAGTGGGGAAGAGTGGAAAGGGGAGAGGAGAGGGGAGAGGGAGAGGGGGAAAGAGGAGAGAGAGAGAGAGAGGGAGAGAGGAGAGAGGAGAGAGGAGGAGAGGGGGAGGGAGGGGAGAAGGAGAGAGAAGGAGCGGAGAGGAGAGAGAGAGAGGAAAGGAGAGAGAAGAGAAGGAGAGAGAGAAGAGAGAGAGAGAGAGAGAGTGGGAGATAGGATAGAGAGAGAGAGCGGAGAGTGGGAGATACGAGAGATAGGAGAGAAGGAGAGCGGGGAAAAGGAGAGAAGGAGGAGGAGGATGGGGTCCAGCCTCCTACGGAAATCTATGGTGATCAGCCTTTTAAAAGGAGTTCTCTCGAAGTTGGGAAACAATGTACGTAGAATTTCTCTTTTTTTTTCCTTTTTTTGAGGGGGGAGGAGGGTATAGGGGGGGGGTAGGGAGAGGGACAGGGAGAGGCGAGGGGAAATGTCTCCTTCTCTTCTTTTTCATTATTTGGTTGTTCCATTTCCTCTCCGTGACGTATCTTATCTACCCTCTGTCTGTCTCTTTCTCTATCTATATATCTATTTCTGTTTCTCTTTCTCTCGCATTCCCTTTCCTATCTTTTTTCTACGTCACGTGTTCCTCTCCTTTTTCTCCTCTCCATTTCCCTCTCTCTCTCTCCGTCACTCCCCTCACCCCCCCCCCCACCCCGTCCTTTCTTCACCCCCCCTCTTCTCCCCTTCTCCCCACCCCCCTCTCCTCACCCTCAATGCCCCAATCGCACTTCCTCTCTCTCCCTCCTTCCTCCCTCCCTCCTTCCTCCCTCCTCCCTCCCTCCCCCTCCTTCCCTCTCCCTCCCTACCCCCCTTCCTCCCTCTCCAATACCCCCCAATCACCCACCCCTCCCTACCCCCCCACAATGGTCCTCCGCCACTGAACAAAATTCGTGTCCGGTTGTATAAAAGGAGCGGTGACACTCCCTCCGCCATTAGTGTCTTCCGGCAAGAGTAAGTTCTACCTCCGCGAGAGGACACGTACGTACATACATACGTTACGGACAGACAGATACATACATACAGACAGACAGATACATACAGACAGACATAGATACATACAGACAGACATAGATACATACAGACAGACATAGATACATACAGACAGACATACTACATACAGACAGACATAGATACATACCATACAGACAGACATATATACATATACATACATACATACAGACAGACAGACATACATACATACATACATACATACATACATACATACATACAGACAGACAGACATACATACATACATACATACATACATACATACATACATACATACGGACAGAAAGACATACAGACAGACATACAGACAGACATACATACATACATACATACATACATACATACATATATACATATATACATACATACATACATACATACACTCACACACAAACATGAGAATTCCAATAGCATTCGACGCAAAAAATGTGTTGAAGGGAGAATGGGGAATCGAAAAGAGGGAGGGAGAGGAGGGAAGGAGACAGGATAGTAAGGGAAATGGAGGAGAAGGAGAGAGAATAGGAAAGGAAGCGGAAGGTTTAGGAACGAGATAGAGAGAGATTAGTGAGGGAAGGGAGGAAGAGAGAGAGAGAGACGAGAGAGAGAAAGGAGAGAGAGAGAGAGAGAGAAAGAGAGAAGAAGAGAAAGAGAAAAGAGAAAAGAAAGAGAGAGACGAAGGAAAGAGAAAGAATAGAGAGAAAGAGAAAGAGAAAGAGAAAAAGAAAACAAAAAGAAAGAGAAAGAGAAAGAGAAAAACAAAAAGAAAAAGACAAAGACAAAGACAAAGAGACAACAAGAGACAGACAGACAGACAGACAAAAGAGAACCATCAAAGAAAAGTTGAAAATCAAGACAAGACAAAGAGACCCATTAAAGAAATAGATCCATTCACCCCACAGGAATATCAAATTAGCGCAAAACGCCCACACACAAGACCTCCCCACCCCACCCACCCCCCCACCCACCACCCCCCCCGCGCGTTGGGCAAACAGCTCAATTTGACTAAAAACCATTACCGCTTTCGCCATTGTCTGATCGCACCTAATGGTATCACAACAGACGACAGGTTCTCAGCTTCCCTCCCTTCGAAGCGCCGTCCCTTCCCCTTTTCTCGCTTTTATCTTTCTTTCTTTCTTTCTTTTTTCTTTCTTCTTTCTTTCTTTCTTTCTTTCTCTCTCTCTCTCTCTTTCTCTCTCTCTCTCTCTCTCTCTCTCCTCTCTCCCTCTCTCTTTCTTTACCCTTTCTATTTTCTCTTTCTTCTCTCTTTTCTCTATTTCTCTCCATCCATCCCTCCCCCTCCCTCCCTCCCTGGCCACCCATCCACCCTCCCTCCTCCCCTCCCTCCCTCCCACCCTCCACCCCTCCTTCCTCCCTCCCCCCCCATCCCCCTCCCTCCCACCCTCCCTCCATCCCTCCCAACCCCCCTCCCTTCCTCCCTCCCTCCCTCCCTCCAACGGCCCCAGCTGCACTTCGCCATCAGCAACGAAGCGACGAGAAAGAAAGTAAGTACCTGTTTGCAAGGTGATCGGAGGCTTGGTTCTCCTTTAACGGGGTTGAGGGGGAGAGGGGAGAGGGGGGAGGAGGGGAATGGGAGGAAGGGAGGGGGAGAGGGTGGGGAGGGGAGGGGGAGGGAGGGTGGGAGGGGAGAGGGGAGAGAGGAGGGGAGAGGAAGGTGAGGGAAAGGGAGAGGGGGAAGGGGAAGGGGGAGAGGGGTGGGGGGAGGAGGGAGAGGGAAGAAGGGGGTGGAGGGAGAGGGAGGAAGGAGGGGAGGGGAGGAGGGAGGAGAGGAAAGGGAGGGAAGGGAGGAAAATTAAGGCAAGTCTTCGATGACAGGGGTGAAGGATTTAGGAGGGGAAGGAGAGAGGGGTGTGATGGGGAGGGGGGAGAATGGAGTGATATGGCGAAGTCATATTCATCTTTTTTTTTTTGGGGGGGGGGATCTCTTTTTTTATGATTCATTTTTCTGTATGTTATCATCTTTCTTCCTTTCTTGTTTTTCCATTTGTCTCTCTTACTCTCTCTTCCTTCCTCCCTCCTCTTTCTTTTCTTTTCCTTCACTCTCCTATTCCCTTATTTTCTCTTCGTCTTCCTCTCCCTCTCTTCCTCTCCTTCCCTCCCTTTCTCTTCCCTCTCTCCCTCCCTCCCTCCCTTTTCTCTCTCCCTCCCTCCCTTCCCTCCCTCACTTCCCTTTTCATTTCCTCAACATTTGTCTCGCTGATGTCACTACAAGGCCATCACGAAATAGAGAGAGAAGAGAGAGGAGAGGGAGAGAGAGAGAGAGAGAGAGAGAGAGAGAGAGAGAGAGAGAGAGAGAGAGAAGAGAGGAGAGAGAGAGAGAGAGAGAGAGAGAGAGACAGAAAGGGAGAGAGAGGGAGAGAGAGAGAGAGAGAGAGAGAGAGGAGAGAGAGAGAGAGAGAGAGAGAGAGGAGAGAGAGAGAGAGAGAGAGAGAGAGAGAGAGAGAGAGAGACGAGATGAGAGGGAGAGAGAGAGAGAGAGCGGAGAGAGAACGAGTGAAGAGAGAGAGAGAGAGAGAGGAGAGAAGAGAGAGAGAGAGGAGAGGAGAGAGAGAGAGAGAGAGACAGAGAGAGAAAGGGAGAGAGAGGGGAGAGAGAGAGAGAGAGAGAGAGAAGAGGAGAGGAGAGAAGAGAGAGAGAGATGAGAGAGAAGAGAAGAAGAGGAGGAGAGAGAGAGAGCAGAGAGAGAGAGAGAGGTGGGGTGAGAGAGGAGGGAAGAGGGGGGGAAAAGGGGAGAGAGGAATTTGGGGGGGGGCAAAATGGAGGGCAAGGACAAAAGGAAAAAAAAAAAAAAAGTATAGCCAAAACAAAGAAAAAAAATAAGAAGCAGAAAAAAAATATGGAAATATACAAAACAACAACGAAGATAAAAACCAAAACAAAAAAGGAAAAAAAGAAACTACCAGAAAGAAAACAAAAAGAAAATAAGGAAAAAAGAGGGGAAAAGGACAAAACGAGGGGAGCCTTTGTTATTTTAAGAAGCGAAGAGAATGAGACAAGTGACAGCTAAAGGGAGGACAAAAAGAGCGCCACGGAAGAGAGGGGAAGTGAAGGGAAAAGGGGGGTAGGGGAAAGAGGGGAGGCGAGGGAAAAGGAAAAAGAAGAGGGGAAAGGTGGGGTAGCAAAGGGAGGGAGGGGAGGGGGAAAGGAGAAGAGAAGGCGAGGAGAAAGGAGGGGAGAGAAGAAGCAGAATCCAGGGAAAAGGGAGGTAGAGAGGAGATGAGGGGAAAGAAAGGGGAAGAGGAGAAGAGGGAGATAAAACAGGTACAGAAAGACAGAAGAGAGGAGAAACAGGAAAAAAATGGGGAAAAGTAGGGTAAGTGGGGAAGAGAGACAGTAGAGAGGAAGTGAGAGGGGGAGGGGAGGGAGGAGAAGGGGAAGAGCATGTGAGTGAGGGGAATGACAGGAAAAATGTAATATCGTCAGTCTCTAAACAGAGGAATCAGCATCCTATAGAATCACACAATAAGGTTAGAGAGGGGAAGAGGAGGATTACGAGAGAAGAAGAGAGGAGAGAGAGAGAGAGAGAGAGAGAGAGAGAGAGAGAGAGAGAGAGAGAGAAGAGAGAGAGAGAGAGAGAGAGAGAGAGATGAAGAGAGAGAGAGAGAGAGAGAAGAGAGAAGGAGAAGAGAGAAGGAGAGAAGGGAGAAGGAGAAGAGAAGGAGAATGGAGAAGGAGAAGGAGAAGGAGAAGGAGAAGGAGAAGGAGAAGGAGAAGGAGAAGGAGAAGGAGAAGAGAAGAGGAGAAGGAGGGAGAAGGAAAGGAGAAGGAGAAGGAGAAGAAGAGAAAGAGAGAAAGAGAAAGAGAGAGAGAAAAAAAAGAGGTGGGAGAAGACGGAAAAGAGTGAGACAGACACATACATACCAAAAAACAAACAACAAACAACCAATAAACCAAAAATAAACAAACACCCAAAAAGAACACAAAAAAAAACACAAACCCAAATACCCAAAACAAAAAAAACAAAAAAAACACACACACGAAGAAAAAACAAACAAAAAAACAAAAAAACAAACAAAAAAAACAACACACACGAAAAGAAACAAACAAAACAAAACAAAAAACACACACACGAAGAAAACAAACAAAAACAAAACAAAAAACACACACCACGAAGAAACCAAACCAAAACAAAAACAAAACACCACACGAAGAAACAAAAACAAAACAAAAACACACACGGAAAGAAGGAAACAAAACAAAAACCAAAAACCAAAAACAAAAACCGACAACCCGAGCCAGGCGCCGAGCTCACGGACCACACCACACGGCGGCGACAGGAAAACAAAGCACCATCAGCGCTTTAAAATTACAGCGGATCATCGGATGAGGGAAGAAGAGTACGTGTCGCGCTCGAGGAGTAGGTGGTACACGCCAACATCCTTGAGGGAAAAGAGCAATGTTGGCCGTTGGTGGTCCGTTTGTGGGTATTTTTGTTTGTTTTGGATTGTTTTTAAAGGACGGAAGTGTAGCGGTGTTATGTTATGATGGTGTAGATGTTTGTGTTTTTTCTCTCATCTGTCTTTGTGACGCAGGTGGACACGACGAAGAGGGACAATGAGAGCGTATGAGGTAGCGAGGGGCGAGGTTTGTGTGATGGAGATGTGGGGAGGGGGGGAGGTAGGTGTGGGATGTGTGTGTGGGGGAGGGGGGAGAGGGAGGAGGGGGTGAAGTGTGTGTATGGATGTTTGGGGGAAGTGTGATGTGGATCTGACTGATGTGGTGTGTGAGTACGGGTGATGGTAGAATGAAAGGAATGGCTGAGGCGAGCGTGGGAGAGAGCGGAGTAGAGAGAGCAGATGAGAGAGGAGAGAGATGAGAGAGGTGAGAAGAAGCGAGAGTAGAGAGTAGAGAGAGATGGAGAGGTGTGTAGGTGTGAGGATGTGATGGTGGGGTGTGGAGGTGGTGGAGAGGATGGAATGTGTGAGGAAAAGAGAGAAAGAGAGAAGAGAGAGAGCAGAGAGAGAGAGAGAGAGGAGAAAGAGAAAGAGAAAGAGCAAAGAGAAAGAGAAAAGAGAGAAAGAGAAAAGAGGAAAGAGAAAGAGGAAGAGAGAAAAAAAAGGAAAAATAGAGAAAGGAGGAAAGAAAGCAGAAAAGAAACAGACAA
>NW_020870451.1:468560-469811 GCF_003789085.1 Penaeus vannamei | reverse complement strand
ATGGACGATACACAGGATAAAGGGAGAGGAAAAGGATAGAGAGAGAGAGAGAAGAGAGAGACGAGAGAGAGGAGAGAGAGAGAGAGAGAGAGAGAGAGAGAGAGAAGAGAGAGAGAGAGAGAGAGAGAGAGAGAGAGAGAGAGAGAGAGAGACAGAAACAGAAACAGAAACAGAAACAGAAACAGAAACAGAAACAGAAACAGAGACAGAGACAGAGACAGAGACAGAAACAGAAACAGAAACAGAGCCAGACAGACAGACAGACAGACACAGACAGAGATAGAAAGGGATAGGAGGGAGTAAAGGATAGACGCCAACGGGACGACAGGGATAACTCCTGCCGAGGGTGGGATAAAAAAAGGGAATCCATAGTCACCGGCGCCATCTGCATACGAGGATCTGCATACGAGGCCGGGCGGTCCTCTCGCCAACTCTCTTTTTCCCCTTTCTTTCTTTCCTTTCTCTCTTTTTTGTTTTGTTTTTTTATTCCTTATTTCCCCATTTCCTTCCTCGTTTTTTTCCATCCCTTTTCTTTCTTTCTTTCTTCAGTTTTTTTCCTTTTTCTTTCTTTCCTCTGTTTTTCCCCTTTCTCTTTTTTTATTATTTCTTATTTCCCCATTTCATTCATCTATTTTTCTCCCTTTTCTATCTTTCTTTCTTCTGTTTTTCCCCCTTTTCTTTCTTTCCTCGTTTTTCCCCTTTCTTTCTTTCATCTTTTTTTTTTATTACTTATTTCCCCATTTTCTTCCTCTCTTGTTCTCCATTTTCCCCCCTTTCTTTCTTTCCTTCCTCTTTTTATCCTTATTTCCCCATTTCCTTCCTCTTTTTTCATCCATATTTACCCTTTTCTTTCTTTACTCCCTAAGTCCTTCTCCCTCCTTCAGTTACCTCTTCCTTTGTCAGTACTTCCTCCTCCTTCAATTAATTCTTCCTCCTTTGCCTACTCCCTTCGTCAGTACTTTCCCTTCCTTCAGTTAATTCTCCCTCCTTCTGTTTCACATCTCCCTCCTTCATCTACCTCTCCCTTCCTCAGTACCTCTCCCTCCTTCAGCCAGTTCTCCCTCCTTCAGCTACCTCTCCCTTCCTCAGTACTTCCCCTCCCCATCTACCTCTCCCTCCGTCAGTACTCCCCCCCCCCTTCAACTACCTCTCCCTCCTTCATCTACCTCTCCCCTCAGTACTTCTCCCCTCCATCTCCCTCCCCTCCATCTACAAGTCTTCTCCCTCCTTAGCTACCTCTCCCTCCTTCAA
>NW_020870451.1:461060-466060 GCF_003789085.1 Penaeus vannamei | reverse complement strand
GGGATCCTGGATAGTTTCTGAAGCTGCGTATCAGAGAAAACGGAATTCGAGGAGTAACTATGACATATCGATAACTCCTCCAACATTCCTATAAAAATGTACAGATAATGTAAGAAAGAAAAGTAAATTCCGACTCCGGTTAACTGTCACAATCTACCATTATCCAAAAAAGAAAACAAAAGGAGATAAGAAACACTAAACTAAAATATCCACACAGGAAAGAGTTAATTCTAAATGCACTTTCCAGACAGCTCCATTAGAATGGCAGAGATAAGTTTCCTGAGTTAGTAAGATTAAGATTTAAACAGAAAGGGGGAAGAGGAAGACTGGGAAAAGGGGCGATATAATACCCCAATAGCGACGGTAGTCTTGTGTGCATATTTGAAGAAAAGCTGAAAAAGATGTTCGAGAAGTCAAATTCTATCCAAATATTCATTCATATATCTATCTGTCTGTCTATTTATCTGTCTATCTATCTAATCTAATCTGTCTATCTATATACATATACTGTGCATATATGCATACATACATTACATACAAAATATCTATCTATCCATCTAAGTATATGTGTAAATATATATACATATACACACACCCACACAAATATACTGAATGACTTTGAACGCAATATATCATATAGAACACAGAAAATAAAACAGAAAAGAAAAGAAAAGAAAAAAGTTAACATAAACAACAACCCAACAACACCACTACCAATACACACAAACAACCCAACAACTCTTAACTACCTCTCTCGCTCTCTTTTTCTCACCTTGTTTACTCCAACGACCTCTCTCTCTTTACCTTGTTTACTCCAACAACCTCTCTTTCTCTCTTTTTCTCACCTTGTTTACTCCAACACCTCTCTTTCTCTCTTTTTCTCACTTGTTTACTCCAACACCTCTCTCTCTCTCTCTTTTTTCTCACTTGTTTACTCAACCCTCTCTTTCACCTTGTTTACTCCAACGACCTCTCTCTCGCTCTCTCTCTCCTCCTCACCTTGTTTACACTCCGACCTCTCTCTCGCTCTCTTTTTCTCACTCCAACGACCTCTCTCTCTCTCTCCTCTCCCTCTCCTCCTCACCTTGTTTACACTCCGACTTCTCTCTCGCTCTCTTTTTCTTTTTCTCTTTCTCACCTTGTTTATCCAACACCTCTCTCTCTCTCTCTCTCACCTTGTTTACTCAACGACCTCTCTCTCCCTCTCTCTCTCGCTCTCTTTTCTCACCTTGTTTCACACTCCAACGACCTCTCTCTCTCTCTCCCTCTCTCACTCTCCTCCTCACCTTGTTTACACTCCGACCTCTCTCCCTCTCTTTTTCTCACCTTGTTTACTCCAACGACCTCTCTCTCTCTCTCCCTCTCTCTCTCGATCTCACTCTCCTCCTCACCTTGTTTACACTCCGACCTCTCTCCCTCTCTTTTTCTCACCATGTTTACTCCAACCTCTCTCTCCCTCTCGCTCTCTTTTTTCACCTTGTTTACTCCAACCTCTCTCTCTCTCTCGCTCTCTTTTTCTCACCTTGTTTACTCCAACACCTCTCTCTCTCTCTCTCTCTTTCACCATTGTTTACTCCAACAACCTCTCTCTCTCTCTCTCTCGCTCTCACTCTCCTCCTCACCTTGTTTACACTCCGACCTGACGTTGGACTCCAAAGTATCCATTTGTATCTGTATCCGCTTGTACTCGCGCTCCGCCTGGTTGCTCTTCCGCCGGTACACGACGAGGATAACCATGGACACGAGGACGAGGAACAGCCCGCCGAAGGCCATGCCGCCGATCGCCTCGGGGGGGAACTGGTACTCCTGGGGAAGACGGAGAGGGGGGAGGGAGGTGAGGGGGAGGGGAGAAAGTGGGATTTTATTTAAGGTTTTATTTTATTTTTATTTTTCTCTATTTTGTTTTTTATTTTTATTTTTGGGTTTATGTGTCTATCTTTTTTATGATGCAAATGAGTTGGGTTTGTTCTTTTTTTCTTCTACTTTTATGAAAAAAGCGAGGAACAGAAAATGGAAATTTACATCTTATATAGGATTTTTTTTTTGTATTGACATCAATAAGTCGACTCTTTTTCAACAAAAAAATAATAATAATAATAAAAAAGACAAAAAATAAAAAATTTAAAATGGCTCCTTACCTTGATCATCTCATAGCGAAGATGCCCGATGGCGAACCTCAGATTCTGACCCATCCTGACCACCACCAGAGGCAAGCCCGTGTCCGTGGCGTGACCCAGCTCGTCCGTCGGGGGAGGCTGACCTTCCGGGGGCGTGCACACGAGCTGGGTCAGGGCGAGCGAGGTCACGTTGCACTGGCGAGTCCCGATGGTCACGTTGACGTCAGATTCGTCGCTGGCGAGGTTCAGGTTCACGCCCTGGGGGGGAGAAGGGGGAGAGGGGTAGAGGGGGGAAGGGGGGATGGTAGAGGTTAGGGAGGGTAAGCTTTCTTGAAATTTCTTTTGTATATTTCTATTTTCTATCTATCTATCTTATCTATTCTATCTTATCTATTCTATTTATCTATCTATATCTATTAATTTATCTTATCTATTATTTTTATTATCATTATTATTATCTATTTTTTTCTTTTAGAGAGAGAGATTGGGGCTATTTTGATGTAAAAATAAATTACGAGGAATTTGTATGAAAGAATCAGTGTGTGTGTGTGTGTGTGTGTGTGTGTGTGTGTGTGTGTGTGTGTGTGTGTGTGTGTGTGTGTGTGTGGTGTGTGTGTGTGTGTGTGTGTGTGCGTGTGTGTGTTGTGCGTGTGCGTGTGCGTGTGCGTGTGCGTGTGCGTGTGCGTGTGCGTGTGCATTTACGTGTACATTTACGTGTGAATTTCCGTGTACGTATACATGAACCTACAAGTCCACCAGGAAAAAAAACAAACCTAACCCGCCCTTCAACCCGAAGCAAGCACGACCTCGAGCCCCTCACCTCGATCACGAGCGTGTCGCCCTTGTACAGCTTGATGCCGTTCGGGAACTTCTTGTAGGTCGGGTCGAGGACGTAGAGGAGGGAGGTGCGGGCGGAGGAGTGGAGGACGTGCTTCAGGTTCCTGACGGACGCCACGTTGTCCATGATGAAGCCGACGTCGAGGAGGACGGAGTCGGCGTAGTTCTGGCGGGGGGACCTGGTGGAGGGGGGAGGGGGAGAAGAAGGAGGGAGGGAGGGGGAAGGAGGGGAGCATCGTTAGTTGATAGATCGAGGTGGAAGGATTAAATAATAACAGGCTTAAGATCTCGTTATGTCTTTTTGATTCTTGTTCTGATTTCAAGTGGATTTGAATTTAGGGTTTCAAAGTAATGCGGAGAGTTACTTTGCAAATATTCTGTAAGTAAGCTAGCAAATGATTTGTTTTCCCTTTTTTTTAATCAAAGGGCTGGTCTATTTTATTAAAATTCCCATATGAAGACTTTAAGCTTTTCAAAACCAAGTGGAGTTGCTGAGCCTGAGCCCGAGGGCCCCGGCGCGGCCACTGACCTGGACACCTTGTGCGACGCCCTCTTCTCGGCCTTGGCGCCGTCCGCGGCGTCGGCGTCCCTCCGCTCGCGCATGAGGGCCATGAGGACCTGGCGGTTCACGTGCGGCGACGGGCACTCCATCTGGCCGGGGCTGAGGACGCGGCACGCCGACGAGTTGAGGATGCGGTCGTGCAGGAGGACGGTGATGCGCGGCGCCTGGATGGCGTCCAGGTTGCGGCCGTGCACCGTCATGAGGCGGCCGCCGCTCCAGGGGCTGCGCAGGGGCTTGAGCTCGAACACGCGCGGGTCCGGCGTGTACGTGAAGGGCTCGGCCAGCACGCGGACGGCGCTGTCCACCTGCACGACGAGGCGCCGCGCCGTCCGGGGCAGCCCCGCGCCCTCCTTGCCGCCCTCGCTCGACGACGGCGACATGCGCGACGTCACGCACACCAGGCGGTGCGACGACGACTGCGTCTTGTTGACGACGCACGGCAGGTCGTCCAGCGTGGCGGACACGTTCGAGCCCACGTTGAGGAACCTGCCGCTGACGGAGAGCACGGTGCCGCCCGACACGGGGCCCTTGGTCGGCCACACGCCCGTCACGCTCACGTTCTGCGGGAGAGGGGCGTCGTCAGCAGGGGAACAGGAGGAAAGGAAAATAAGTAAAGGAATCTCAAGACAAACCCCTTCGGAGGCAGGAGAGGCCCGGAGGCGGAATCTGTACTCACGGTGTAAGTGAACTTGACGGTGGACTTGGTGGTGCCCGCCGGCGTCGTGACGCTCACGGGGAACTGCAGGTCCTGCGAGGAGCCGCCGCTCCCCCCCTGGGTCGGCGCCGGCCCCGTCACGCACGTGATCTTGACGGACACGTGGTACTCGTGCACGCGGCACGGCACGTCGCCGATGAACACGTTGTCGCGCACGTCCTCCTCGCGCAGGCCCAGGTTGCTGCCCTCGATGGTGACCAGCGTGCCGCCCTCCAGGGGGCCCGCCAGGGGCTGGATCTGCAAGGGGGGGAATTGCCTTTACTCAAACGCCCAAAAAGCTCTCCGTCCCCAACTAAGAAACGCAGGAAACGTCGCGAATCACGTCGATCCCACGCGTTCCGCCCCGACGCACGCGGGCGGCAAAAACGCCCCCCCCCCCCCCCCCCTTTCCGCGCCGCGACTCCCAAACTCCAAAACCGGCCGAGGAAGCGGGCAAAAAGAACAACACTCCGCGGAGAAAAAGAGAGAGAACATTCCGCTGGAAAATAACGAACGCGTACCATAGCCCCTCCCCCTTTTATACCCCCCCTCTCCCCTCCCCCCACCAAAACCTTCTCAACCCCCACCCCTTGTCAAATCATTTATCTGGAATTGAAAAAAACAACCATCACTTATCGATATTAGACAACCCCGAAATCCACGTCAAAATCCATGACGTCACGGCCTAATCCTTCTTGGGACTCGTCGCTTGATTGATGACGTCATCGCTGACAGCCGCGTGATGGATTGTGATTGGTCAGTTTTTGTACCCCGGGAACCAATCAGCGAT
>NW_020870451.1:446060-456060 GCF_003789085.1 Penaeus vannamei | reverse complement strand
GATGGAAGGGAGGTGGGGGGAGAGTGGGGTAAGGAAGGAAGGAAGGAGAAGAAGGGAAAGGGGGAGGATGGAAGGAAAGAGGGGAAGGGAGGGGGAGGGAGGAAGAGGAGAAGAGGGAAGGGGGAGGAAGGAAAGAAAGTGGGAAGGAGAAAGGGGAGGAAGGAAGGAAGAGGAGGGGGAGGATGGAAGAAATGGGGGAAGGGGAAAGGGGAGGAAGGAAGGAAGAGGGGGAAGAGGGGAGGGGGAGGAAGGAAGGAAGAGGAGAAGAGGGGAAAGGGGAGGAAGGAAGGAAGAGGGGAAGAGGGGGAGGGGGAGGAAGGAAGGAAAGAGGAAGAAGAGGGGAAAGGGGGAGGAAGAAGAAAAGTGGGGGAAAAGTGGGAAGCGGGGAGGGGGAGGGGGGGAGGTCCGTCTACCAGCATCGCTATAAAATTCGCGGACACTTAAATTCGCGACATGCATATTGACGAGTCGCCTTTTCAAGTAAGAATTTTTCGCTTCATAATATAATACAAGATTAGGCTGTTGCGCGTTTGTGCGGCGGGGGGGGGGGGGGGGTATGGGGTGATGAGGGGGGGTGGACTGTGAGGTGAGGATGACAGCGGGTGGTGGGGGTGGGGTGTGGGTTGGTGATTCCTCCCTTCCAATCTTACCTCCTCCCTCCCTCATTTCCCCTTTACTCTCTTTCTCTCCCTTTCCCATCCCCCCTTCCCTTCTTACTTCCCCCCCTCTACTCTCCCTCTCCCTATCCCCTCACTTACCTCCCACTCTCTCCTCCCTCTCCCCATCCCTCCCTTACTCCCCCTTATCCTCCCATCTCGGCAACAACAGTTGGCTTACTATCACCTCCTCCTCCCCCCCTCCTCTCTCGCCCTCCCTCTTCCCCTCCTCTCCCCACCCTCCTTCCTCTCATCCCTCTTCTCCCCCCCTCCACCCTCACATCCCTCCTCCTCACCCCTCACCCCCCCTCCTCCCTCTAACCCCCACCCTCACCCCCCTCACCCCCTCCTCCCTCACCCCCTCTCCCTCCCTCCCTCCTCCTCACCCCTCACCCCCCTCTCCCCCCCTCACCCTCCCCCCCCCTCCCTCACCCCCCCTCCTCCTCCCTCACCCCCCCCCTCCTTCCTATTATCCAGACTTACTCAGGCTTCACGTCATCAGCTTATCGATATAATTATCATGTGTCCGCCTTCTCTCCGAGGACGTGTTGGACAGAGAGGAAATTGTGATGATGGTGATGGATGGGAGAAAATGGAGAAGGAGGGAGGGAGGGAAGGAATGGGGAGAGGGAAGGGAGGGAGGGAGGGGAGGGAGGGAGGAGGGAGGGAGGGAGGGAGGAGGGAGGAGGGAGGGAGGAGGAGGGAGGGAGGGAGGGAGAGAGGGAGAGGGAGAGGAGGAGGAGGAGGGAGAGAGAGAGAGAGAGAGAGAGAGAGAGAGGATGAGATGAAGAAAATAGATATAGTGAAGAAATACAGAAAATTATTAACAAAAAAGAGAAGAGGAAGAAAGAAAGAAAAAAAAACAGACCAAAACAGAAAAAAAAACAAGAAAAGGAAGAGAAAGAGAGAAGAACAGAGCAAAAAGTACAGGAAACAGACAGAAGACAGAAGAAAAGGAAGAGAAAGAGAGACGAGAAGAGAACAGAAAAAAGAGGAGATGAGAAAGTAATCACTTGACCAACCACTGACCTCGAAGGACGACTTAGCGACGAAGGAAGGACGAAGGAGGTGGGCGGGGAGGGGGGGGGCGAAGGGAGAGGAGGAGAGGAAGGAATATGTATGTATGTGTATATATATATATATATATATATATATATATATATATATATATATATATATATATATATATATATATATTATATGTATATGTATATGTATATGTATTATATGTATATATAATATTACATTAAATCGATCAGATAGCTATCCATCCCTCCTTTCCTCCCCCCCCCCCCATCCATTTATCCACCCACCCACCTCCCTCATTCCTTCCCTTCACCCACCTATCCATCCCTCATTCTTCCCTCCACCCACCATCCATCCTTCCTCCCTTCCTCCACCCACCCTCCCTCCCACCTTTCCCACCCCACCCTCCCTCCCACCTTCCCACCCTCCACCCCTCCACTTCTCCCCACCCACCCATCCAACCAATCAATCCACCCCCCCATTATCAAGATCCCCCCCCCACCCCCCCTCCCAAAAAAAAAAAAAAAAAAAAAAAAATATCCACGGGCATAATGCCACGGCACGAGAACCTCCGGGAGCCAAGGATGCCATATGGCACTAAGCGATTACTTGCAACTCCATCTAAACCCGGGGGGGGGCCATCTAATCCGGATTAGTTGGTGGGAGGGGGTGGGAGGGGAGTGGGAGTGGGGAAGAAAGAGTGGGGGGGTGAGGGAGGGGAGTGGGGAGTGAGGAGGGAGGGGGAGTAGGGGGTAGGGAGGGGGAGTAAGGGAGGGGGAAGGGAGTGAGGGGGTTTGAGGGAGTGGGGAGTAGGGTGTTGGGGAAGTAGGGGAGGGGAAGTAAAGTGGGGTAGGGAGGGGAGAGTAAGGGGAGGGTGTAGGGAATTGAGAGTGAATAGTGGGGAAGTAAACGGTGGGTTAGAGGGGGTGGGGAGGTGGGAGTAGGGGGTGGAGAGGGGGGCATAGACTATGAGTGATGTGTTTGTTTGTTTTTATTTAGCTTTATCCAGTTTGGAGGTGGGGAAAGAGGGAGACAGATGAGGTGGATGGAGAGGAGGAGGAGGAGAGGAGGAGGGAGGAGGGAGGAGGAGGAGGAGAGAAGAAGAAGAAGAAGAAGAAGAAGAGAAGGAAGGAGGAAGAAGAGAAGGAGAAGAAGAAGAAGAAGGAAGAAGGAGAAGGAAAAGTAGAGTGATGGAGACCAAGAACATGGAGAGAGAGAGAGAGAGAAAGCGAAACAGATAGAAAGATAGAGAAAGAGAGATAGAGAAACGGCGCGAGTGAGCAAGGGAGCACAACGCTCCCCCCCCCCCCCGCGCCATAATCAGCGGGAGTGGGGCTATTTCCGCCGGCGGGGACGACGTCGGAAAGAGGCAATATTGAGATGGGCGTCGTGAAAGCGCCGCCCGCGTAGGCTTTCTGCTCGCCGGGAGTTTTGGGGCGGCCTTTCTCCCGCGCCGGGTATTTCGGGCGGGCGCGGGCGGGCGGACAAAGAGGAGAATGGCAATTATAATAATATAGAAAGCCTAGACAAAGGCGGAGGGCGACTCACCACATCGATCCTGGCGGTGGGGCACTGCGCCAGGCGGGCGTCGCTCGCCGTCGCCGGGGCCTCCTGGTGGTGGGCGCCCGTGGGCAGGGGCGCCACCGCGGACGTGGCGGCCGCGGCCACGCCCGGGAGCGAGGGGCAGTGCGGCGCGTACCTGCAGGCGGCGCCGCACCAGGTGCAGCGGTAGCGCGGGTGGCGCGTGACGCAGAGCGAGCAGTCGTGGTGGCCGCGGTGGGCGCCCAGCACGCCGCACTTGTAGAGCGTGAGCGGGCGCGCGTCTACCACGTGGTCGCGGTTCCACACCAGCGTGACGCGGGCCTCGTACTCGCCCTCGCCCGACTCGTAGCGGTACACCGTGGGCTCGCACACCACGCGCTGCACGCGGCGGTGGTGCGGGCGGCTGGCGCTGCTGGTGGTGGTGGCGGGGCTGCTGCTGCCGCCCTCCGGCTCGTCCTCGTCCTCCACCACGACGCGCGCGCCCACCAGCATGGTGGCGCCCTCGATGCTCACCACGCACTGGAAGCCGAGCTGGCCCACGCGCGGCACCGGCAGGTTCTCCACCAGCAGCTGCAGCTCGCTCTTGGCGCCGTCGGCCGCCAGCAGCGGCGTCTGCTCCTGCCGGAAGCGCGGGCAGAAGCCGGAGCCGTGCGAGGCGAGCTGCGACGGGTTCTGCAAGGGAGGAGACAGTGAGGAGAGGCGGAAGGAACGCGCGCGGGAGGAGGAGAGACCTCGCTTCCCCGCTAATTCAGAAATCAAGACTCGAGGACCATCAAGCGTAACAAGACCCGCCTCCAACTTACGTTCTCGCCGGAGATGACGGTCCTCCTGCACGACGAGGCGTTGTGCGTGCACGTGTTCTCGTAGACGCACCAGTTGCAGGCCCAGTCGCTCCTGACGCAGCTGCCGCAGGTGTTGTGGCGGCTGCAGTCGTAGAAGGCGAAGTTGCGCGACACGAAGTCCTTGTTGGTCTCGCTGGAGCGCACGGCCAGCGGCACCAGCACGTGGTCGTGGTGCGGCGGGATGGGCGGCCGGAACGCGCGCGCGGGCGTCATGCAGGTCAGGCCCGTGGCCGTGACCAGGGCGTCCGCGGGCGGCGCCGACCCCCACACGCACTGGTACTTGGCGCCGGCGGGCAGCTCCGGCAGCGTGCGGATCGTCAGCTGCACCTGGAGGGAAGAAATGGGCTGTGAGAAAGGGATTTCGTACATGTAATATATAAAACAAACGCCAAAGCTGCACCTGGAGGGGAAGGCACGCGTCGTGAGTCAGTTTCCAAGGATCATCAGACGAATCAATTAATCAAATTCTTCATGAGATGAATAATGAAAAAAAAAGAAAAATAATCCACTAACAAGGAGGATAAAAGAATCATCTTCTCCCACAAGTTTGCGTTTGGCTAATCGCTTCTCTCCTCGCGTGTCCCAGGTCTTCATGCACAGCCCCACCCCCATGACCCCACCCCCTCCCTCCCTCTCTGCATGACCCCCACCCCCTCCCTCTCTGCATGCACCCCACCCTCCCCCTCTCACCCCATCCCTCCCTCTTGCACGAACCCCCACCCCCTCCCTCCCTCTTCTGCATGACCCCCACACCCACCTCCCTCCCTCCCTCTCTTCCCCACCCCCCCTCCCTCCCTCTCTGCATGACCCCCCACCCCCCAAGATCTCGATGAACCGACCTCGCCCTGCACCCCACTCCGAAGGGACGCTCCCCCCCCCCCGCATGACAGCGCCTGTGCCTGCCCCGGCATGACGTATTTAACTCCCCCCGATGAAACGGTTCTCCATGACCAACCGACGTCGGCCACGCCTCCTCCGGTCCCTCGGGCCCTCGTCCTGCACCCTAACGACATCCCCCTCCTCCCCCTCCTCCCCCCCTCCTCCTCCCTCTCCCCCCCTCCCTCATGAAATCCCAAGCGCGGTCGACATGCAGGGGAAGTGTCATGCAGCCGGGAAAGGGTTGTGCATGATATTCTGGAGCGTCTGTCAACTCAAGGAGAGGGATGACCACTGGGAGGGAGGGAGGAAGGGAGGAGGGTGAAGCCCTACTCATTCTCTCGTTCTCTTCTCTCTCTCTCGTTCTCACTCATTCTCTCTCTTTTCTCTCATTTCTCTTCTCTCTTCTCTTCTTCTCTCCTCTCTCTCTTTCTCTCTCTCTCTCTCTTTCTCCTCTCGCCTCTCTCTCGCTCTCTCTCGCTCTCCTCTCTCTCTCTCTCTCTCTCTCTCTCTCTCTCTCTCTCGCTCTTCTCCATATCCTACCTCCTCTTTCTCTATCTACATCATCTGATTCTCTCTTCCTCTTCTCCCTCTCCCTCTCTTTGTCCATGTCTTCGTGTTTTTCTATATTTCCCCCGGAAAAGGACCCTCACTTATCTAATCCCTTAATACACCTCTGCTGACTTCCCCTCTTCCCTTCCCCTCTCCTTTCCTCTCGCTCCTCTCCTCAAGCCCCTCTCTTGCTGCTGCCTCTTCTTTTCCCCTCAGTTCTTCTCACTCTCATCTTCCTCTGCTCCTTTCCTTACTCCGTTTCTCTCCTTTTCCTCTCCTCTCTCTCTTTCCCATTCTCTTTCCTTTCTCTTCTCCCTCTCCCAACTTCCTCCCCTCTTCCCCTCTTTCCTTCTCTCCTCTCTTATCCCCTCTCCCTGACTCCTTCCCAATCCACTCACCCTCTCCTCTCCCTTCTCCCTCTCCTATCCACTCCACTTCTTCCATCCCTCATAAAAAAGTGTACATCCTTCCTCCTCTCTCTCCTCCCTCCTTCCCCTCTCCCTCTCCTCTCCTCCTCTCCCTCTCCCTTCTCCCCTCCCTCCCTCCCTCCCTCCCTCTCCCTCTCCCTCTCCCTCTCCTCTCCTCTCCTCTCCCTCTCCCTCTCCCTCCCTCCTTCCCCTCTTTCCCTCCCTCTCCCTCTCCTCTCCCTCTCAAGCACAAACAAGGGAGCCCCCAACACACACCGCTTTGGCCACTCTCTCAACAGCGTTTCATTACCACCCGTTCCGCCGTTCGGGCTTGCAACTTGCAACTAAGTCGGAAATGAAATTCATACATGTTTTGCTGGAATTTAATTGGCAACATCGTAGAAAATTTTGCGCCGCCTGTTTGCCGTGGCGTTTTGCGCGAGCGAATAAAAGTGCATTTTCTCTCTTTGACTTCATTTAATTGTTTGGAAGAGTTTCGCGTCGAAAGAGACTAATGGGCGTGATGATTATGATAAAGGTGATAATGATAATGATAAAGGTAATAATGATATTGATAATAATGATATAAAATAATCATAACAATAATAATGATAATAATGATAACAGTAAATAAAAATAATAACAATAATAATAATAATAATAATAACAAAACAATAATAATAACAACAATAAGGAAGGGATGGGAACGAAATACCGAACTTTTTTTTTCTTCTTTTTTTTGAGGGGGGAGGGGGAGGGGGGAGGGGGAGAAGCGAAATTATGCAAATGATTTCTATGATTCAAATTGAGTTGCAGACTTTGAATACACGCTCGTCGCATATAAGAGAGCGAGAGCGTGTAACGGCGGAATGAGGGGAGAGGGGAAAGAGGGGAGAGGGGGAGGGGAGAGAGGGGAGTGGGAGAGGGCACGGGGAAGAGAGAGGAGTGGGAGAGGGGAGAGAGAGGAGTGGGGGTGGGTAGGGGGAAGAGGGGAGAGAGAGGAGTGGGAGAGGGGAAGGAGAGGAGTGGGAGAGGTAGGGAGAAGAGGGGAGGGGAGAGAGAGGAGGAGAGAGAAGAGGGAGGGGAGAGAGGGTAGGGGGAAGAGCGGAAACGGGAGGGGGAAGGGAGAGGAGTGGGAGAGGAGGGGAAGGGAGAGAGAGAAGTGGGAGAGGAGAGAGAGAAGTGGGAGGAGGAGAGAAGTGGGAGAGAGAGAGGGAAGAGGGGGAGAAGAGAGAGGGGAGGGGGAAGAGGAGAAACGGGAGGGGAGGGGAGAGAGGGGGGTGCTCGATGGCATATCAAGGTGTTTGAATCTATTTAGAGCGAATCGAATGACACAAGTTTATAAGAGCAATGAGGGAGGCGATGCTGTAATGATGAGGGGAGGGAGAGGGAAGGGAGGGAGGGAGGAAAAGGTAAGTAATAAAGTACGTGGAGAGAGAGAGAGAGGGAGGGAGGGAGGGAGGGAGGAGGGAGAGGGAGGAGGGGAGGAGAGAGAGAGGGGAGAGGAGAGGGGAGAGGGAGAGGGAGAGGGAGGGAGGGAGAGGAGGAGGGAGGGAGGGAGGGAGGGAGGGAGGGAAGGGAGAGAGAGAGAGAGAGAGGAGAAGAGAGAGAGAGAGAGAGAGAGAGAGAGAGAGAGAGAGAGAGAGAGAAGAGAGAGAGAAGGAGAGAGAGAGAGACCAGAAAGAACCAGACAGAGACAGAAGGAATACAGAATACAGATAAAAGACCAAGAAAAAACAAAATTAACAAAAGAATAAAAAAAAAACTGGATTACCTACGAAGGGAAAGAAAAAAAAAAACGTAAAATACAAACAAATAAAACAACAACCCACCCCCCCCACCCCACGCCCATCGACACCACACGCCCTAACAAGACATCTCTGCGCGTCTTCTGGCCTCAGGAACGTCTTAATATTGTCGTGGACTTGGTCCTTCTGCGCCTCCTTCGAGATCCTTTATCGTCTGCCCTTGTCTGTATTCATAGGGGCGTTTTTTTTTTTTTTTTTTTCCTTTTTTTTTTTTTTTTTGGGTTTTGTTTTTCTGTTTAGTTTCTGTTTTCTTTCTTTTTCTTCGCTTTCTTATTTTTGTTATCATGATTTTTTTTTTGTTTCTTCTCTTTCTGTTCCTCTATTTTTTATTTTTTTTCTGTTTCTTCTTCTGTTATTCTTTCCTAATCTTTTTAGGATTCTCCCTATCCCACCATCCTCCTTGTCCTTTCCTCTCCTCTCCACTTTTCCCATTCCCTTCCTTACCTATCCGTCCTTTCTTCTATTTCCACCATTTCCTTCTCCCCCCATCTTCCTTCTTTTCCCTCCATCCCCTCCCATACCTCCACATCCCCATCCCTCCTCCCCTTCCCTCTTTCTTCCTCCCTATTCCCTCCATTTTTCCCCCATCCCTCCTCCCTATTTCTTCCCTCCCTCTTCTCTCCTATCCTCCCTCCTTTTCCTTCTCCCTCCCTCTCCTACCTTCCCTTCCTCCTCCCATCCCTCCCTCCCCCCACCCCCTCCTACCTCCCATCCCTCCTCCCTATTTCTTCCCTCCCTTCCTTCTTCTCTTCCCTCCTCCCTATTTCCTCCCTTCCCTCCCTCCCATCCCTCCCTCCCTCCTCCTATCCTCCCTCCCTCCCTCCTCCCTTACTTCCTACCCTCCCTCCTCCCTCCCTCCCTCCCTCCCTCCCTCCCTCCCTCCTCCCTCCCTCCCTCCCTCCCTCCCTTCCTCCCTCCCTCCCATCCCTCCCTTCCTCTCCCTCCCTATCCCTTCCCTCCCTTCCTCCCTCCCTCCCTCCCTCCCTTCCCTCCCTCGGCCAACGAAATCGATACTGAGGACATTACGACAAAATTGGCACCATTTGTCACCAGGGCGAAGAGACCGGCGTCTTTCTCCTTTTTCCCTCCGGAGGTGCCAGGGAGGGAGGGAGGGAGGGAGGGAGGGAGGAGGGAGGGAGGGAGGGAGGAGGGAAGGAGGGAGAGAGGGAGGGAGGGAGGGAGGGAGGGAGGGAGGGAGGGAGGGAGGGAGGGAGGAGGGAGGGAGGGAGGAAGGGAGGAGGGAAGGGAGGAGGGAAGGGAAGGGAAGGGAAGGGGGAAGGGAAAAGGGAGGAGGGTGTGGTAGAGAGAGAGGGAAGGGAAGGGAAGGGAAGGGGAGGGAGGGAGGGGAGAGAGAGAGAAGGGAGGAGGGCAGGAAGGAAGGGAGAGGGGTTGGATGGGAGAGAGGGGGGGCTGGTAGAGAGAGAGATGGGAAAGGGAAGGAAGGACAGGAGAGAAAGGAGAAGACAGAGAGAGAGAGAGAAGAGACAGGAAGAGTGAGAAGAAAAAAAGAGGAGATTAAATAGGGGATGAAAGAGAAGAGAAGAAAGAGGAGAAAAAAGACGCGCGTAGGATAAAGACAGAAAGAGAAAAAAGTAGAGAACAGAACAGAAAGACAAAGAAGAAAAGCAAATGAGAAAGGGAGAGGCGATAAAGAGGGGGTGAAAAAAAAAGAAGAAAAATAGAGCAGATTGAGATATCCAGGAAGAAAATAAGGAAATAAAATAAGACAGATTAAAGAAGGTAAAGACAGAATCAAGAATAGGATATATTACTCCGAAGAAGAGACGAGAGGAGAGAAGAAAAAAAAAGAAGCTGAAGAAAGAGGGAGAAAGAGACCGTGATAAACCAGGGAAGAGGCGGAAAAAATGAAGAACATAAAGAGGGCAAGGAAATCCAAAGAGGGGAGAAAGGGGAAAATGAATAAAAATGAAGGTGAAGAAGATGAGGGTATCCTTAATGACAGGAAATTTATATTTATTTTTTTCCGAAATCTTGAAGAAATCTTTAAGTCTTGAAGTTAACAAGGTTTTATTAGAAGAGAGTGTGAGAGAAGGGGGGAAAGGAAGAGAGAGGT
Organism: Penaeus vannamei; assembly: GCF_003789085.1. NCBI lineage: Eukaryota > Metazoa > Arthropoda > Malacostraca > Decapoda > Penaeidae > Penaeus > Penaeus vannamei. The sequence continues at coordinate 446,277 of NW_020870451.1, read as the reverse complement.
GAAAGAGAAGAAAAAGAGAAGGAAGGAAGGAGGAGGGAGGAGGGAGGAGGAGGAGGAGGAGGAGGAGGAGGAGGAGGAGGAGGAGCGAGGAGGAGGAGGAGGAGGAGGAGCATAATGACAATAATAATAATAATAATAGTAATAATAGTATAATAATAATAATAATAATAATATAATAATGATAATCAATAATGATGATAATGATGATAATGATAAC
>NW_020870451.1:424462-440960 GCF_003789085.1 Penaeus vannamei | reverse complement strand
CGTCGGTCCGTCGGCGTGTCGGCGTTGCCGTGAGTCACTCCTCCGACAACTCCATTCGTTCCTTCGTCGGTCTGGCTTTCCGGCCACTTCCGCTGTCGGGTCGCCTGCGTCCAAGGCGGCGGAGGGGGGAGGGGGGAGGGTGGAGTGGGGAGAGGAGTGGGAGGGGTGGTGGGGAGAGGGAGGGGGAGGGAGGGAGGGGGAGAGGGAGGGGGGGTTTGAGTGGGGAGAGGGAGGAGAGGGTGGAGTGGGGAGAGGGAGGGGTGGATGGAGGGTGAGGGCGCGACGTGCCATTTGCAAGTCGGATTATGTTCGCATCGCTACAAATCAATTATTATTTTTTTCCCTTTTCTTTTCTTCTTCTTCTTCCGACTGTAAATTTTCTAAACAACAAGAGCCGTATAATTACCTTCTTTTCTTATATGAATATTCATACACGAGAATTAAAATAACCCTTTTTTCTAACCCTTTTCTCTTCTCTCTCTCTCTCTCTCTCTCTCCTCTCTCTCCTCTCTCTCTCTCTTTCTCTCTCTCTCTCTCTCTCTCTCTCTCTCTCTCTCTCTCTCTCTCTCTCTCTCTCTCTCAATCAAATAAATAAATTAATAAAATGGCAACTAAGAAAAGCCTCTTCCCCCCCACCCCCAACCATACCCCCTCCCCCCCCCTTCTCCCGCCCCTACACCTCTCCCGAAACCTATTTCACTCTCATATTACGACCGAAAGGGGAAAAAAGAGGGGAAAAACCCGCCCACAGGAGGTATTGTCGTAACGAAAATAACAGGACCCCATCATGGGCGTGAGGCGATTAATTGTTTTGTGACGCCGTTTGCTAGAGCGAGACCCACCCACCCCACGCCCACGCCCCCTCCTTCCCCCCTCCTTACCCCTCCCCCCCCTCCCCCGGTTTTCCTCCTTTCCTCCAACTTCTCTCCCTCTTTGCTCTGTCGCTTTTCCTCTCTCTCTCTCTCTCTCTCTCTCTCTCTCTCTCTCTCTTCTCTCTCTCTCTTCTCTCTCTCTCTCTCTCTCTCTCTCTCTCTCTCTCTCTCTCTCTCTCACGCCATCACAGTTCCTCCCTTCCTTCATTCTCTATTCCATCGCTTTTCCTCTCTCTCTCTCTCTCTCTTTCTCCTCCATTCGCTGTTCCCCCCTTCCATTTCCCTCTCTCCTCCATCACTGTTCCCTTCTCCCTCTCCCTCCCTCCACTCATCAACCTTCCCTCCCCCCCCCCATCTTCAATCATCGCCCCCCTCCTTTAGTGGGACATTCGCGCACTCAATTGGCCTATTCATTTTTCGTCTTTGTCTGGGCGTCTGTCTGCTTGTTTATATCAATAGCCTCGTGTCTTTGTCTCTGTCTCTTTTCCTTCCTCCCCTCCCTCTTTCTCTCCCTCGCCTTCCTTCTCTCCCTTTTCCCCCTTCCTTCTCCCCCTCTCCTTCATTTTCCCCTTCCACTTCCTCTTCCTTCTCCCTCCCCCTTCACATTCCCCCTTCCCACTCCTCTTCCTTCTCCCTCCGTTTCCCCTTCCCTCTCTCTCTCTCCCTCTCCTCCCCTTCTCTCTCTCTCTCCCTCCCAATTCCTATTTCCTCCTTCCCTCCTTTCCTCTCTCCCTCTCCTCCCTCCTCCTTCCCTCCTCTCCCTCTCCCTCCCTCCCAATTCTTCCTTCCCTCTCCTTCCCTCCCTCCCCCTCTCTCCTATCAAACACACACCACACACACTCTCTCCCACCCCCCCCTCACGCCCCCATGCATAACTCACCCCCCTGACGCCCGCTGCCACAAATCCACGCCACTAAATATTCTCTCTTGACAACCTTACTTCCCCCTCCAGACCGTCGCTCCCGCCGCCCGTCCGCCCGCCGCCCACTCGACCGGAGTGGGCGGCGGTGGGCGGGGGAACCTGGTGGGCGGAAGGAGGAGAAAGAGGGGGAAAGGGAGAGATTGATAGATACTATACATACATACATATATGTATATGTGTGTGTGTGTCTACAAAAAGGTAGGTAGGTGTGTGTGTGATCGAGAGAGAGAGAGGGAGAGGAGAGAGAGAGAGAGAGGAGAGAGAGAGAGAGAGAGAGAGAGAGAGGAGAGAGAGAGAGAGAGAGAGAGAGAGAGAGAGAGAGAGAAGAGACGAAGGAAGTACCAAGCCAACACTCACTTTCCTCTCCCCCCCCCCTCATCCCCCGTCGCCCCTCCCTCCCTCCCTCCCCCTCCCCCCTCCCCCCCCATCGTCCCCCGAGGTCCATCGCAGTGCCAGAGTGCCTCCCGCCCTCGTTCGCCACCTCATAAACCCCGAAGAAAGAGCCGGTGAGCGAATATATAGACTTCCATCCAGACAGACAGACGGAAACTGTTGAGACACGGAGCTCCAGCCATTGCGAATAATGCTCTTCCCTTCCCCCCCCCTCCTCCTCCTCCTCTCTACTTGTTCTGTCTTCTTCTTCTACTTCTTCTTCTTGTCTTTCCCTCCTCCTCCTCTCTACTTGTTTCTCTTCTTCTTCTTCTTCTTCTTACTTCTTCGTCTTCTTCTTCTCTTCCTCCTCTCTTACCTGTTTCTTTTCTTCTTCTTCGTCTTCTTTCTTATGCTTCTTCTCCTTCTCTCTACTTTCTGTCTTTCTTTTCCTTCTCCTTCCCCTAATCTATTTCCTTTCCCTATCTCCTTCCCCTCTCCTTCTTCTCTCTTCCTTACATCTATTTCCTACTCCCCGACTTCCCATCTCCCTTCCTCCACCCTCCCACTTTCCTTCCCCCTTCCCCATCACTCTCCCTCCCAACTCCCTTCCTCTTCCTCCTTCCATCCCATCTCCCATCCCCAGCAACCCTTCCCCTTTCCCCAATCCCTCTCCCTCTCCCCACCCCCACTCCTTAATCCTCCACCCCCTCCATCCCTCCTCCACCCCCTCTCCCTCTCCCCCACCCCACTACTCCATCCCTCCGCCACCCTCTCCCTTCGCTCCCCACCCCCATCCCACTCCTTAGATCCTCCCCACTCATCCACTCCTCCATCCCTCTCCTCCCCCACCCTCTCCATCCCTCCCATCCCTCCTCCACCCCCTCCATCCCTCCCCCATTCCGCCTCCATCCTCCTCCACCCCTCCATCCCTCCGCCACCCTCTTCCCTCTGCCCTCCCATCCCCCCCACCCCACCCTCCCCCTCCACCCCTCGTCCTCCCCCTCCTCCACCCCCCCTCCCTTCCCCCCCAACCGACGGAAAAGAGCAGCGAATCCCCTGGCGCGTGAACCGCGGGCATCCCTCACGCCGTGTGAGCCTCGCTCGCCTATACACAACACTCCGCTGTCCTTTTGTGCCGATAAACAATTAGGTTCCTGGATGTGGATCTCGTATTGTATCGTATTGTGCCGTAGCGTGGTGTAGTCTTATTGTATTGGCGTTGTAAGGTAGTCTAGTCTTATAGTATTAAGTTGTAGCGCAGTGTATTGTCCCCATAGTCTATCCTGGTTGGCAAGAGGACACGCCGTATTTGGGGACACAAACACAAGGTATTCCGATGAAGCCGTGAAAGTAAGTGTGCAATTCTTCTTTATTTTTAATTTTTCTTTTCTTTCGTTTGTATCTTTTTTTCGAATTTTCCGTCTATCTGCCAGGCCTCTATCTTATTAACAGCAACAAGTGTACACAGAGAGAGCGGTCGAGACCAGAAAAGAAAAAGAGAAAGAGAAGAAGAAAAGGAAGACAGAGGATAAGAGGAGGATAAGAAGAAGAAAAATAAAGACAGAAAGAGAAAAGAAAATGAAAAGGCGGGGAAGCAGAAGGAGAATGAGGAGGCGAACAGGAGGAGGAGGCAGGAGGAAGGAGGAAGACTGGGAGAGGGAGGAAGCGAAGCCACAGGCTTAAAAATAATAAGGTCTAGGGACCGAATTATCACGCTCTCCCATCACATTCCAACATTCATAATTACCGGCTGTCACCCAGCGCTAACACCCATAAAGGCCACCCCCCCCCATTCTCCCTTCCCCCCCCCCCCACGAAACCTTTCTCCTCCTCCCCTACCTCAGCCACCCATGCGATCAAACGTTATCACCTGTGACGAGGACGACGAGTCGAGGACGACTAAAATCATCAATATGGCGACGGGAAAGGTTGGAAGTGGAGGAGGAGAAGAAGGAAGAAGAATAGTAGGAAGGAGAAAGGAGGAGGGAGGAGAAGAGGCGAGGAAGAAGAGGAGGAGGAAGAGGCAGAAGAAGAGAAGCAGGAGAGTGAAAGAAGAAGAAGAAGAAGAAGAAGGAGGAGGAGGAGGAGGAAGGATGGCGGCGGACGACCACATGCTGACGACTACAAGCGACGCGGAGCGGACCCCCGACCGCTCTCCTCCTCCTGGCCATTCCGGGAGGGCCAGAAGGACCGCTCGGCGAGTGCACGTCCCTCGTTAACGGCCTCTTCACCCCCCTTCGTCATTCTTTTCTCCCCCTCGTCCTCGCTCACACGCCCTTCCGGCATTCTCCCCCCCCCCCCACCCACCCACCCACACATCCCCATACCTCTTCCTCCTCTCTCTCTCTCACCCCATTCCTCTACCTCTCCCTCACCCTCTCATGCACCCCTATTCCTTCTCCCTCCTTCCTCCACCCCCCTACACTCCTCTTCCCTCCTCCCCACCTCCTCTTCCCTCCTCCTCCTCTCCCCCCCCCCCCGGCACCACTATAATTGCCCCGAGCCAACTTGAGGCGAAAATAACCAAATAAATGGCCGGCGAACACACAATGCAAAGTGGACTGAACAGGCAAGACGGGACAGCTCGAGTGGCGACGCTTCGACAAGTTTCGCTTGGAGGCTCACTGCTACTTACCTCTTCCCCTCCTTTCCCCTCTTCCCTTCTCCTTCCCTCACTTGTACTTACCTTTCCCCTCCTCTCCCCTCCTTCCCTTCTCCTTCCCTCACTGCTACTTTACCTCTCCCCTCCTTTTCCCCTTCCATTTCCCTTCTCCTTCCCTCACTGCTACTTACCTTCCCCTCCTCAACCCTCCTTTCCCTTCTCCTTCCCTCACTGCTACTCCTCTCCCCTTTTCCCCTCCTTTCCCTCCCCTTCCCTCTCCTTCTCCTCTTCATGTCGCCTTTCCTTTCTTTCTGTTCCATCACCTCCCCTCCTTTTTCTTCTGCCTCCTTTCCCTTCACTTTCTACCTAAGGATCACTACCTGTAGGTATATGAAGAGAGTGTGAGAGAAGGAGAAGGAGAAGGAGAGGGAAGGGTAGAGAGAAGAGAGAGAAAAAAGAGGGAGAAGGGGAGGGAAAAGGGGAGGGAGGGAGGGAGGGAAGGAGGGGGGGAGGAGAGAGAGAGAGAGAGAGAGAGAGAGAGAGAGAGAGAGAGAGAGAGAGAGAGAGAGAGAGAGAGGAGAGAGAGAGAGAGAGAGAGAGAGAGCAGAGAGAGAGAGAGACAGAGACAGAGACAGAACAGAGAAGACAGAGACAGAGACAGAGACAGAGACAGAGACAGAGACAGAGACAGAGACAGAGACAGAGACAGACAGACAGAGAGACAGAGACAGACAGAGACAGACAGAGAGAGAAAGAATCTTAATGAAATAATAAAAGAAAAAAATTTAAAAAATAAAACAAAGAAAAAAGAGAAAGAAAGAGAAAAAAGAGGAGAGAGAGAAAAAACTCGCCCTCGACTCTTCTGAGGGTTATCTCGCCTTTGCTACCGACTTGCTCTCCCTCGCTACTGTCGCTGCTTCTGTATTTCTGACTTCCGGTTCGGCCGTTGAAGACCTCTATGTCCTCGCGGTCTCTTTATCGGATTCCATTTCAATTTCCATTCCATTTTCTGATTTCTTGCCTGCACACTCAAATAAATAAATAAATAAATAGATAAATAAAGGGTAAACAGGAAACACGCACAGATAATCACCAAGAAAAGAAAGAAAAAAGATAGACAAAAAAAATAAAATAAAAAAATAAACACACGTAAGCTCACGATAAATAAATTAATAAATAAAGAGTAAACAGGAAACACGCAACAAGGATCACCAAGAAAAAAAAAGAAAAAAGACAAAAAAAATAAATAAATAAAAAAAATAAACACACACAAGCTCACGATAAAAAAAAACGAAAAAAAAAAAAAAAAAAGCCATCCATATACGAAGCCCAAAAGTCGCCCATCTTTCACCTGCCATGAATCCCCCCCCCTCCCCCTCTCCCCTCCCCCTTCACCCCCCCCCCCTCTCGAACCCGAAATTCATAGGGCGTCCAGTCAAACAAATGGCCAACCGCGACGGGGACACGCGACAACCGCCCTTACGCCGGGGTGCCACAGGGCTCAGATCCCCTTGCGGCCGCCGGGGTGCTCTTCCGCCGGCCGCGATGCCTCGACGAAACTGCCAGGCCGTGATAAGCAACATTAACCTTCGCCGCGGGGTGCCCGAGGTGCCATCTTGGGGGGGTGCTTGTAAATGGCGCGCAGCGGGGACCTGTAGGACTCCCCGGGCCCCCACCTCCCCCCTACCCCTCCCACTACCGCCAATCTCCGTGCCCTCCCAATCCAATATACACCTTCTCCCCCCTCCCCTTCCTTCCCTCACAACGAATCTCCAATCCCTCAAGCCACCTCACAATCCCCCAATCTTTTCCGAATCACTACAAATCCAACCCCTTGTTAACCTCATCCCCGCTCCTCTCCTCTCGCTCCCTCTTCCTCTCTCCCCCCCCGTCCCCCCCTCCTCCCCCTCCCCCCCTCCTCCTCCCTCCTCCTCCTCCTCCCCCCTCCTCCTCCTCCTCCTCCTCCTCCTCCTCCTCCTCCTCCTCTCCTCCTCCTCCTCTCCCTCCTCCTCCCTCGTCCCCTCCCTCGCCTTCCTCCTCCTTCCTCTCCCCTTCTCTCCTCCTCCTCCTCCTCCTCCTCCTCCCTCCCCTCCCCATCCCCTCCCTTCCCTCCTCCTCCTCCTCCTCCTCCCCTCCTCTGTAAGATTGACGACCAATCCCGGCGGTGTCCACTTTGGCGAAGCCGTCCGCATCCACCGCCGAATCAGCAATTCAAAAAACTACCGTGCAAGAAAGTGGATAACAGGACGTATAATCAAAGCAACTTATAAAAAAGAGAGAGAGAGAGAAGGAAAAAGTGTTTTTTTTTTGTGGTGGTGGAAAGGTGGAGGGGGGAGGATGGGGAGGAGGGAGGGAGGAAAGGAGGGAGGGAGGGAGGGAGGGAGGGAAAAGTAGGGAGAGGCAGAGGGAAGGAGGGAGAAGGAAAGGAGAAAGAGAAGAAGAAGAAGGAGAAGAAGGAAAAAAAAAGTAAATAAAAAAGAAAAATGGGCAAGATGAAGAAGAAAAGAAGAAAAAAAAAAAAAAAAAGAAAAGAACGAAGAAAAAGAAGAAAGAAGAAGAAAGAAGAAGAAGAAGAAAGAAGAGAGGAGGAGGAGTGGACATTTAACAACGCGTACTCCCAGGGGCTTCCTCGGATTTGCTAATACCATTATTCTGGTCTGATAAGAAATACAACAAGGAGGGGCGGAGGTCGTGAATTATGCATTACGGGGGCGGAGAGGAGGAAGGAGGAGAGGAGGAGGAGGAGGAGGAGGAGGAAGGAGAGGAGGAGGAGGAGGAGGAGGAGGAGGAGGAGGAGGAGGAAGAGAGGAGGAGAGGAAGGGGTGGAGAAGAGGAGAGGGGGGAGGAAAGGCAAGGAAGAGGAAAATAAGGAAAAGGAGGAGGAAGGACAGGAATAAAGACAAAAATAAAAAGAGGAAAGACATGAGACAGGGGGGGAGAAAAAAGTCATCACAAAAACACGATTTACATAACCAAAAAAAATACCCCTTTACCCTTACCCCGAAAAAACAAAAACAAGAGAAAAAACAAACAACAACAACAACAACAGGGTACACAACATCCATCCCCCCCCCCCTCCCCCTCCCTTAACCCAGGGCCCACGTCAACGGAAGCAGGTCGCCAGCGTCCCCCGGGGTCATCCCATAGAAGAGATAGAGAGCGCAGATGAAGCGTCAGACAAATATTTGATCGCTGGCAACTCACTCTCGCGTACACCTGTTGCCAATCAATGTTTTTTTCGCCGTTTTATTAAAAGTTTCGACGGCAGAATGCCTGTCGAATCCTTGAATAAACGGATTGGCTGATCGACAGAAGGGACGGAACGAGGAAATAGAGAGAGAGAGAGAGAGAGAGAGAGAGAGAGAGAGAGAGAGAGAGAGAGAGAGAGAGAGAGAGAGAGAGAGAGAGAGAGAGAGAGAGAGAGAGAGAGAGAGAGAGAGAGAGAGAAGAGAGAGAGAGAGAGAGAGGAGATAGAGAAAAGAGAGACAAAAAGAAAGATTAAGAGACAGAAGATAAAAGAGACACAGATAAAGAGAAAGAGAAAACAAAGGGATAAACCAAACCGGAAAAAGAAAGAGAACCTCAGCCAACGCCAATAACGAAGGGAGAGCACAAAACAGACAAGAGGGAGAAGGGGACGGAGAAAGCGAGAGGGGAGGCAAGCGAGAGCCCCAATCCATCAAAATCCATCAACCAACGACGCGCTCCGCCTCTCCCCTCTCCTCTCCCTCTCCTCTCCGTTTTATCCTCTCCCTCTCGCTTCCCCTCCTCCTCTCCCCCTCTATTCACATACATAAATACAGTCATTACATCCGTAAATACATTACATATGCAAAACAAGGGAATGTATGAATATACATGTATCATTCCCGGAAAAGCTAAACACAAGGATTTCGGGAACGGAATGTAAAAAAATGCACAATGACAGACGTATATGTATATGTGCGTGTGTGGTGTGGTGGGGGGGGGGGGGAGTGGGGGAGTGGGGAGGAGGAGGGAGGAGGGGAGGAGACTGAAAGTGGGAGAGAGAGAGAAGAGAGAGAGAGAGAGAGAGAGAGAGAGAGAGAGAGAAGAGAGAGAGATGAGAGAGAGAGAGAGAGAGAGAGAGAGAGAGAGAGACATACCGACACACACACACACAAAAACAACACACATACGCAGACACAATGAAACAAAAAAAAAGACAACAAAAGAACAAAAAACGGCCCCCGCCACCACCGCAACGACGGAATCAAAAAAACTTTTCGGTAATTAAATCCCCGTCATCAATTAAAGGCCGCGGAATCAATCTGTTTGCCGCCGCTACTCGCTAACCGCTACCATCCGCCGCCGCCGCGCCGCTACGTCGCTATGATGGCACGCCCCTAACCCCCACCCCACCCCCACCCCAGCGGTGTGCTCCAATCAAACGTTAAATTAAAAAGATTATTCCTACATACGGCAATCTAACCCCCTACCCCCCCTGTTTTCGGTACTCACTGGCGCAACTGCGGAGCGAAAATGATAACAATAATAAGGATAATTGAAAAGAAGATTTGAAGCAAGAAAGGAAAGATTTGAAGAAAGAAATGAACGAGAGAGAGAGAGAGAGAGAGAGAGAGAGAGAGAGAGAGAGAGAGAGAGAGAGAGAGAGAGAGAGAGAGAGAGAGAGAGAGAGAGAGAGAAGAGAGAGAGAGAGAGAAAAATAGCAATACATAACGATCAGCTGGTAATAATAATTATGGCCGGATTAATTAAAGGTTCAACTCACGCCTTGGGAGGGAAACGCAACGAAGGTGTGAGAGAAGAGAGAGGGAGAGATGGAGAAAAGGAGAAGGGAAGAAAGGAGAAGGGGGAGAAAGAGAAGGAGAGGGAGAAGGTTGGAGAGATGGGAGAGAGAAAGAGAGGGAAAGGGTGACGGGGGAGAGAAAGAAAGGGGGGAGAGGGAGAAGGAGAAGAGGAAGGCGGAGGAGAAGAGAACAGCAATGAGGAAAGGATAGAGATTAAAAAGAGAGATAAGGTCGGGAAAGTATAAACGAGAAGAAGGGAGGATAGGAGAGGGACAAGAGAGAGAGGAGAGAGAGATAGGGATAGGAAACGGAAAGGGGGGGGGGAGGGGTGTGAAGGAGGGGGGGGGTTCGGGGGGGTAAGCAGGAGATCATGAAAGCCATGGTAACTGCAGCTCGTATTTCTCCATTGCGAATATCGGCTCAGATTATATGTTTCGGCCTCGGACCCGCTCGTAAATCGGACCGCCAGCCAATTCGCCTCTCTCGCTCGCACACATACCGACGGTTTTTCGCCCTAATTCCCCCCCCCCGCCTTCCTCTTCTTCTTTCTTTCTTTCCTCCTCTCCTCCTTCTCCTCCTCTCCCTCCTTCTTTCCTCCTCTTTCTGTTCTCTGTTCTCTCCTCCCCTCCTCCTCCTATCATTCTCTCTCTCCTCCTCCTCCCCTCTTCTATTTTCTTCTCTCTCCTCTCCCTCCCTTTCTCCCTCACCCTATTTCTCCCTCTCCACCTCCCTCACTTCCCTCCCCCTCTTCTCCTCTTATTCTCTTTCCTCTCCTCCTCCTCCTCTCCCTCCCTCCCCTCCCCCCCCTCCTCCTCCTCCTCCCTCCCCTCCCTCCCTCTTCCCCCCTTAAACAACCTCTCCCCTTCCTACCCCCACCCCCTCCAGCAGCCACCCCTCCCTCCCCAGCAACCGCGCCATGAATATAAACATGACGACTGATGCTGCTTCGGCGTGTAACAATGAAGCCCCGAAACCCGGGATCCACACAGCGATTCCGGCGTCCCGATCGGAGTGGCGAGTCGGGCGGTCGAGTCGGTGAGTCGGTCGGGGAGTCGGAGAGCTGAGGTGGTGATCGGGTCGGGGAAGTGGAGGGCTTGAAGTCGGTGAGACGGTCGGGTGAGACGGGACGGGTGGGGAGTCGACGTAGAGATTGAGTCGAGGGGGTTGATAAGAGAGTTTAAGAGAGTTGGGATGAGTCGAGTGGAGAGTGAGTCGGTGAGTCGAGAGTCGAGTAGATAAGTGAGGGGTCGGAGAGCTGAGTAAAAGAGTCCAGTCCAGTTAGACAGTGGGGTGAGTAGAGCGGAGTTGATTGTGAGTCGGGTCTGAGTCGAGTAAGAGAGAGTCGGTGAGTCAGTTAGAGAGTGGGTGAGTGAGAGGAAAATCGGAGAGCTCGTCGGAGTCGGGTCGGGCGAGTCGAATCAAGAGACTCGAGCCACAGACGACTCGGATACGCCCGGATATCACTGTTTATTGGCCTATCAAACTCCCGCCGCCCAGACTGGAAGGACATCTGAATACACTCGAAGACGGAGACATATCGGAGCTCTAAATCTCTCCATAAATCTCTACGTAACAGATCCGAGAACTTGAATAAATTAAAGGAAATACATATAAATAGAAAATAGAAATATAAACACACAACATGAACTAGGAGATTAAGACGGGTCCGATATCTCCGGTCGTCGTGAGAGGAGGAGGGAGGAGGAGGAGGAGGAGGATAAGGGAGGAAGAGAAAGAAGAAGAGTAAGAGTAAGAAGAAGAGAAGAGGGAGAGGGAAGAGGAGGGAAGAGAGAGAGGATAGGAAGAGAGGATAAGAGGGAGGAGAGGGAGGGAGGGGGAGAGAGAGAGGAGAGAGAGAGAGAGGAGAGAGAGAGAGGAGAGAGAGAGAGAGAGAGAGAGAGAGAGAGAGAGAGAGAGAGAGAGAGAGAGAGAGAGAGAGGAAGAGAGAGGAAGAGAGAGAGAGAGAGAGAGAGAGAAGAGAGAGAGGAGAGAGAGGAGAGAGAGAGAAGAGAAGAGAAAGAAGAAAGAAAGAAAGAAAGAAAGAAAGAAGAAAGAAGAAAGAAGAAAGAAAGAAAGAAAGAGAAGAAAGAAGAAAGAAAGAAAGAAAGAGAGAAGAAAGAAGAGAGACAGAGAGAAAGAGAGAGAGAAGAGAAGAGAGAGAGAGAGAGAGGAAAAGAACAGGCCCAGAGCATTTCCATGACACTGTGCCACACCACGCCAAGCGGGTTCTGTCCCTCCCGCTTATACCAGACGTTCCTTTCGAGATTTATGGCGAATCTGCGTAAGGAGGGAAGTGGGGAGGGAGGGAGGGAGGGGGAAAGGGGGAGGGGGGGAGGGAGGGAAGGGGGGAAGGGGGAGGGAGGGGGGGAGGGAGGGGGAGGAGGGAGGGAGGGAGGGAGGGGGAGAGGGGGAGAGGGAGGGAGGGGAGAGAGGGGAAAGAGAGGGAGGGAAGTGGGGGAAGGAGGGAGGGGAGGGGAAAGGGGGGAGGGAGGAGGGGGGAAAGGGAGAGAGAGGGGAGGAGGGAGAAGGGGAGAGAGAGGAAGGGAAGGAGAAGTGGAGAGAGAGGGAGGAAAAGAGGGATAAGGAAGGGTGGTGTGGGAGAGAAAGAGATAGAAAAGAGAAAAGAGAAAGAGAGAGAGAGGAGAACGGGGGGTAAAAAGAAGAGCAAGCAAGGGATAAACAAAACAAGGAGAGCAAGCAAGCGTGGATCTTAAGAGAGGAGAGAGGGGAAAACTCCCAAGCTGCTGTTTCTCTCTGTCGTATTAAACTTCAATTAAGTAATGGGGAGAGGAGAGGAGGGGGGGAGGGGAAGAGGGAGGCGGAAGGGGGAGAGAGGAAGGGGAGAGGAGGGGGAAGAAGGGGAAAGGAAGGGGTAAGGAGGAGAAGGGGAAGAGGAGGGGGAGGGAGGTGTAAGAAGGAGGGGTGGTAGAGGGGGAAGGGAGATAAAGGGGAGCTGAGGGACAGATTTGAAAACTTGAAACTTTTCTCTTCTTTCTTATTTACGAGACTCCGCTCTCGACGACTGAGGAGGGAGGGAAGGGAGTGAGTGAGTCAGGGAGTCAGGGAGTCAGGGAGTGAGGGAGGAGGAGAGGAAGAGGAGATGAGGAATCAAAAGAAGTGGCATAATAAGAATAAAAATGCGAAAGAAATAAAATATACAAAAAAAATAAAAGATTCTCCCTACCTTCTCCCCCCTCCCATTCCTCCCCCCTCTCTCCCCCTTCCACGCCTCAAGATCTCCCCGCAAGGAAAGCCAAGACGCTCGCAAGGGGGAAGTGTGTACCGCGTTTAATTGCTCCCCTACGTTCCAAGAAAATTATAATTATGGTAAAAAAAAAGAGAAAAAAAAATATATCAGTCTCCCCCTCGAGCGACGCCATAAAAAACGGCGGCCACGTCTTCGCGAGCGTCGTCTTCGTCTTCTTCCCCTCCTTCATCAAAATTTCATCATGTCCTTTTTTGTCTCGTCTTTACTCCTTCTTGTCCCTCTCTCTCCTCTTTCCGGGGAAGGGGAGCGCTCGACATCCAAGAGGACTGGCGAGGGAGAGGGACGACAAGCGAAGCGCCCGACGAGGAAATCGTGACAGGAAAAGGAAGAAAACTCGAAGGGGCAAATACCCCGAAGGAGATCATTGTCCTAAAGCAATGGGATTATTATCAAAACAATTTCACAACGGAGGCGTGGCGTGGGCGTGGCTAGCCCCGCCCACGCCGCCCACGTCGCGTTTCGCAAGGGCCAAAGGGTGAGGGCTACTTACCACGTCAATCCTGGGCGTGGGGCACTGGGCCAGGCGGGCGTCGTTCGCGTCCACGCGCCCTCCGAACATCGTGGGTCTCGCCGCCACGCCCGCCGACGACGCCGCGGCCACGCCCGTGAGCGAGGGGCAGTGCGGCGCGTACCTGCAGGCGGCGCCGCACCAGGTGCAGCGGTAGCGCGGGTGGCGCGTGACGCAGAGCGAGCAGTCGTGGTGGCCGCGGTGGGCGCCCAGCACGCCGCACTTGTAGAGCGTGAGCGGGCGCGCGTCCACCACGTGGTCGCGGTTCCACACCAGCGTGACGCGGGCCTCGTACTCGCCCTCGCCCGACTCGTAGCGGTACACCGTGGGCTCGCACACCACGCGCTGCACGCGGCGGTGGTGCGGGCGGCTGGCGCTGCTGGTGGTGGTGGCGGGGCTGCTGCTGCCGCCCTCCGGCTCGTCCTCGTCCTCCACCACGACGCGCGCGCCCACCAGCATGGTGGCGCCCTCGATGCTCACCACGCACTGGAAGCCGAGCTGGCCCACGCGCGGCACCGGCAGGTTCTCCACCAGCAGCTGCAGCTCGCTCTTGGCGCCGTCGGCCGCCAGCAGCGGCGTCTGCTCCTGCCAGAAGCGCGGGCAGAAGCCGGAGCCGTGCGAGGCGAGCTGGGCGGGGTTCTGAGGTGGAAATCCAAAGCGGTTAAACGGGACGCCCTTCGGCACGTGGGTATCGCCAAATGTCATGTCAGTTTGAAGTAAAAACAAAAGGGAGATTAGTTAAGCCTACATCTACAGCAGTCTAGTCCAGCCACAACCAAGACAGAACGGAAGGCTCATACCCTCTACGGTGCATGCAACAGTCGCCCTTATGCGGTCACCACACATACCACACTCACTCCACTCAAGGACCCGCTCACACTCGAGCCAAAAGGAAACGAAATCGGTTGCTGAACGAAATGAAAGCAAGGCCTTCGTCAGATACAGCAAAGGAGAAGCTTCGAGAGAGCTTTCGCGGAAGCCGAAGGCAGCGCAGAGGAAGCAGAGAAGCGCAAGGGAGCCTCCGGGCGCCAGAGTCGGCCCCGGGATCGGCGCCAAGCCTAAGAGAGCCAAAGAGGTACAGGCGTTCCTCAGGAGAGCCTACAGGAAGCTGCGGCGGCGCCCCCCGTCGGCGCGGCACCGCGAGTCCCGCGAGTGTTTGCGGAGATTGTAGAGTGAGAGAAAGACTTGAGAGAGAAGCTGTTTATTGCCGCGGAGAAGCTACGACTCGGGTGTTAAGTCTAAGTGTTAGTGCCTACGTGATGGCTGGTGGGAGGGCGCCCGGGCCGAGCGGCCGGCGGGCGGAGTGCGGAGGAGCTACGAGCTACGGCCAGCGGCGCAGCGTGGCGAAGGCGAGTGTTAGCGAATTTAGAGGCGGCGAGAGAGCGCCCTTGGCCATGCACGTCACCCCGGCCCACACACCTCTCTCAGCAGCTGCAGGATGCTTACATTTTCCCCAGACACGACGTTACCGCTGCACGTGGACGCGTTGTGCGTGCACGTGTTCTCGTAGACGCACCAGTTGCAGGCCCAGTCGCTCCTGACGCAGCTGCCGCAGGTGTTGTGGCGGCTGCAGTCGTAGAAGGCGAAGTTGCGCGACACGAAGTCCTTGTTGGTCTCGCTGGAGCGCACGGCCAGCGGCACCAGCACGTGGTCGTGGTGCGGCGGGATGGGCGGCCGGAACGCGCGCGCGGGCGTCATGCAGGTCAGGCCCGTGGCCGTGACCAGGGCGTCCGCGGGCGGCGCCGACCCCCACACGCACTGGTACTTGGCGCCGGCGGGCAGCTCGGCAGCGTGCGGATCGTCAGCTGCACCTGGAGGGAAGAAACGGGTCGTGAGAAAGGGATTTCGTACATATATATATATAAAACAAGCGCCAAACGCCCAAACGTAAATCTAAGGAAAACAAGCTGCACCAAACACCTCCTTTCCTCTAAGCGTTTCCCTTCCGAGGCAGTTCCCCCCCCCCTCCCCCCCCTTCCCAACTCAGGCCAACAACGGCCCTGCACGGAAACGCACCTCCCCCCTCCCCCCTCTCCTCTCCTCCTCCTGCATCTCCCAAGCCCCCCCCCCCAAGGGACCCCGGCTCACTTCTTTACGCCTCATACAAGACCAATTTCCTGCTGTCTCCGTCCGGGGGGCTACTCCAGGAGAGAGGAGAGGGAGAAGGGGGAGGGGAGGAGGGAGAGAGGGAAAAGAGATACAGTGACAAGAGAGAGAAAAAAGAGAAGAAAGGGGCAGAAAGAGAGAGAGAGAAAAAAAAATTAAGAACGAGAAAGAAAAAAAAAAAGGAAGAGGAAAATAAGATCCTATCGAAGCCCGATCTGACGGATGAACGCCCACGCCCGCACGCCCACCACGCCCGCGCCCGCCCTTCGGAAGCCGCCCGCACGCCCACGCCCACACGCCCGCGCGCTGTCACCGCGGTTCCGGCCAGCCGCTTCGCCCCGGATTTATGGCGGGGAAGTGAACCTCCTTAGGCTTAGGGAGAGGAGGTGAGGAATGAAGGAGGAGGAGGAGGAGGGGGGGGAGGTGAGGAATGAAGGAGGAAGGGGGGAGGTGAGAGAATGGAGGAGGAGGAATGAGGAGGAGGAGAAGGAGAAGGTGGAGGAGGGGGAGAAGGGGAAAGAGGAGGAGAGACGAAGAAAGGAGAGAATATGAAGATGAAGAAGAAGAAAAAGAGGAAGATAAGAATGGCGAAGACGGTGGATAACAAGAAAAAAAAAAACTAGAAAAAAAAAGAGAAGAAAAAGCAAGACCATAAACAGCAACGAGCCGGCAGACGCCCCCTCCCCCGCCCCCGCCCCCAAAGCACGCCGCGCCGAGACGCTTCGGTGGCCTTTAAAATCACTCCTTATTCTCCCGAAGGAGCCTCCTCCGCTCGCGCCCCGGAAGAAGACTTTCAATTACTTCGTTTCCTAAGTATCTCCCCCCCCCTCCCCCCACCCTTCCCCGCCCTTACCTTCCTTCGCCATCCTATTTCCTTCTTCCTTCCCCTTCATTTATCCATCTCTCACTTCCTTCCCTCCTGAGGATCTCCTCCTTCCCCCTCTCCCTCCCTCCCTTTCCCTCCTCCTCTCCTTCTTCCCTACCTATTCTCCCTCTTTTGAGTATCTCCCTCCTTCCCCTCCCCCTCCCTCTTTTCCCCTCTCCCCTCTGCCCCTCTCCTCGTCTCTTCCCCTGTTCTC
>NW_020870451.1:416962-419462 GCF_003789085.1 Penaeus vannamei | reverse complement strand
TCTTTCTTTCTTGCGGGTGATTCTATCTCCTTATCACTTTCTCTCGTGTTCTTTCTTATCATCCTTTTAGTGTTCTATTTTCTATTCTCTCTCTCCCTCCTTTCCTCCTTTCTCGTTCTCTTCCCACATCTCGATTTTCTCCCCTTCCTTCCGAACATTCTCTCTCTCTCTCTCTCCTCTAATCTCCATCTCCCTCTCTCTCTCCCTCTCTCCATCTCCTCCTTCCAAGTTCTCTTCCCTCTTATTCCGTTCCCCTCACCTAGTCTCCCCCCCCCTCCGTCCCCGTCTTCCTCATTCACTCCTCTCTTCCTAAATTCCTCAGGAGGGAATGCGAAATCAGACGGCGCACATCTTCCGCTTCCTATAAAATATAACGATAATGGCTAAATCCAGATTGTGTATTGGTATGCAAATCACTGGTTCATATCGTTTATTCTCTCTCTCTCTCTCTCTCTCTCTCTCTCTCTCTTCTCCTCTCTCTCTCTCTCTCTCTTCTCTCTCTTCCACTCATCTCTCTCTCTCTCTCTCCTCCCTCTCTCTTCCACTTTTCACTCTTCTCTCTGTCACTGCTTTCTTTCTTTTTTTCTTTCTCTTTCTTTCTTCCTTCCGTTCTTTCTTTCTTTCTTTCTCTCTTCTTCTCTTTTTCTATCACTTTCTCTTTCTTTCTTTCCCTCCTTCTCTCTCCCAGAGAGGGAGGGAGGCAGAAAAGCAAGAAAGGAAAGAAAGAAAGAAATGAAGAAGGAGAGAGAGAAGGAGGGAGCAGAAAACAAGCAAAAAAAAAAAAAATAGGGGAAGAAAGGAATGGAAGGGGAATAAAAGAAGGGAAAAGAGGGAAGGGAGGGAGGGAGGGAGAGAGGGAGTGAATCTATCTCATTCATCCCCCGAGTCTTCAGTCTTCTGGCACGTTCCTCCAGACTGATCTTGATTAAAATTCATTAAGATTGTTTCCAAGGCTCCGTTTACAAGGTGCGATGCCGGGAGGAAGACAGGGGAGGTAAAGTGAGTGAGTGAGTGAGTGATTGGGAGTGAGTGAGTGAGTGAGTGAGGGAGGGAGGGAGGGAGGGAGAGAGAGAGAGAGGAGGAGGTGAGTGAGTGAGTGAGTGAGTGAGTGAGTGAGTGAGTGAGTGAGTGAGAGAGAGAGAGAGAGAGAGAGAGAGAGAGAGAGAAGAGAGAGAGAGAGAGAGAGAGAGAGAAAGAGAGAGAGAGAGAGAGAGAGTGAGTGAGTGAGTGAGTGATGAGTGAGTGCGAGAGAGAGAGAGAGAAGAGAGAGAGAGAGAGAGAGAGAGAGAGAGAGAGTGAGTGAGTGAGTGAGTGAGTGAGTGAGTGAGTGAGTGAGTGAGTGAGAAAGAGAGCGAGAAGAGAGAGAGAGGGGGGGGTAGAGTGAGTGAGTGAGTGAGTGATTGGGAGGGAGGAGGAGGGAGGGAGGGAGGGAGGGAGGGAGGGAGGGAGGGAGGGGAGGGAGGGAGGAGGGAGGGAGGAGGGAGGAGGGAGAGAGAGAGAGAGAGAGAGAGAGAGAGAGAGAGAGAGAGAGAGGAGAGAGAGAGAGAGAGAGAGAGAGAGAGAGAGAGAGAGCGAGAGAGGCGAGAGGCAGCCTATGAGGTAAGGGGGCATGCTAATTTTCCAGCATAAATGTGCTACAATAAATCAGAACGAGAGGGGGGGGAGGGAGTTGGGGTGGGGGCAGAGGGGGGGGGAAGGGGGAGAAACCAGGTGTGACGAGATGTGTTCCATTACGCTTTATTTTTTCTCTTAACAATTTTTTTCTTTTTTTTTTTTCATGCAATTCCCCTCTTTTTTCCCCTCTCCCTCTCTTTCTCCTCCTTCCCCCTCTTCCAGCCCGAAATTGAGGGGTTGTCGCCGGGATGATATTAGAGGAATAGGACGTGATTGGGAGAGAAGAGGAGAAGAGGGGAAGGGAAGGGAGTGGAAGGGAGTGGAATGGAGTGGAGGGCAGGGGAGTGGAGTGGAGGGCAGGGGAGTGGAGAGGAGGGGAGGGGAAGGGAAGAAAGAGAGGGAATGGGACGGAAAAGGAAGGGAAGGGAAGAGAAAGGAGAAAAGAGAAAGAGAAAAAAACAGCAAACCAGACTACAGACCAGAATAGACTACACAAGAAGAGAATCGCGAGAGAGAGAGAGAGAGAGAGAAAAAAAAGAGAAAGGAGAACAGGGCAGCGCAGAACAGCAAGAAACACACCGCACTTGAGAGGAGAGGAGGGCAGGGGGCGCTGCAGACACCGACGGAGAGGCCCTGTAAAACAACGACAGCGACAAACAGGCGGACAAGGTCGAAGGCGAGCGAGAGACAGCGATCAGACAGCTACCAGACAAGCTTTGGGAGAGAGGAGGAGGAGCAGGGAGGGGGGGTAAGGAGGGGAGAGAAGGGTAGAGGAGGGGGAGGAGGGGAGAAGGGGGTAGGAAGGGAGTATAGGGGTAGGAGGGGAGAAGGGGGTAGGAGGGGGAGAAAGGGGTAGGAGGGAGTATAGGGGTAGAGGGGAGAAGGG
>NW_020870451.1:414596-416862 GCF_003789085.1 Penaeus vannamei | reverse complement strand
AGGAGGGAGGGAGAGAAGGGAGGAGGGCAAGGAAGGGGAGAGGGGTTGATGGAGAGAGGGGGGGCTGGTAGAGAGAGATGGGAAAGGGAAGGAAGGACAGGAGAGAAAGGAGAAGACAGAGAGAGAGAGAAGAGACAGGAAGAGTGAGAAGAAAAAGAGGAGATTAAATAGGGGATGAAAGAGAAGAGAAGAAAAGAGGGAGAAAAAAGACGCGCGTAGGATAAAGACAGAAGAGGAAAAAAGTAGAGAACAGAACAGAAAAGACAAGAAGAAAAGCAAATGAGAAAGGGAGAGGCGATAAAGAGGGGGTGAAAAAAAAGAAGAAAAATAGAGCAGATTGAGATATCCAGGAAGAAAATAAGGAAATAAAATAAGACAGATTAAAGAAGGTAAAAGACAGAATCAAGAATAGGATATATTACTCCGAAGAAGAGACGAGAGGAGAGAGAGAAAAAAAAAAAAGCTGAAGAAAGAGGGAGAAAGAGACCGTGATAAACCAGGGAAGAGGCGGAAAAAATGAAGAACATAAAGAGGGCAAGGAAATCCAAAGAGGGGAGAAAGGGGAAAATGAATAAAAATGAAGGTGAAGAAGATGAGGGTATCCTTAATGACAGGAAATTTATATTTATTTTTTTCCGAAATCTTGAAGAAATCTTTAAGTCTTGAAGTTAACAAGGTTTTATTAGAAGAGAGTGTGAGAGAAAGGGGGGAAAGGAAGAGAGAGGTGAAAGAAGAAGAAAAGAAGAGAAGGAAGTAGAGGAGGAGGAGGGAGGAGGAGAGGAGGAGGAGGAGGAGGAGGAGGAGGAGGAGGAGAGGAGGAGGAGAGGAGAGGAGGAGGATAATGGACAATAATAATAATAATAATAGTAATAATATAATAATAATAAAATAATAATAATAATAATAATAATAATAATAATATTGAATAATGTGATAATGATGATAATGATAACGACGATGATGATAACAACAATACTAACCATTATTATCATCATAATAACAATGAATAATGATAATAATAACAAATAACACAATATAACAATAACAATAACAAACAAATAACCAAAATAAAACAAAGCTAAGAGACGAAATAAAAAATTTTAAAAAAGTTTAAAAAGGAACTCAAAAAAAAGTAAAAAAAAAAAGTCCAAATTCTTTGTTTATCGATGACTTCCGCTCCCTGTTGTACACCTATCCTGTCAACCCATACCCAGAGACAGGAGAGTCTACATATTCTCCCAATCTACTCCTGAATCACTCCTCCTCCTACGCCCTCCTCCTTCCTTCCTCCCTACTTCCTTGCTACCTCCTGCTATCTCTCCTATGTCCCTCCTCCCTCTTCCCCATTCTTTCTATCTCCCTTTCTCCCTTCCCCCTCCTTTCATACCTCCCCTTCCCCCTCCTTCCCCTCTCATCCTTCCTCCTTCCCCATCCTTACCTATCCCCCTTCTCCCCTCCCCCTCTATCCTTTCCCTCATCCTTCCCCCTCCCTTCCTACCATCCCTCTCCCCTCTTAACCCCCCCACCCCTCTCTTTTCCCCAAATAAAAGCGCCCCCGAGGGACACCCAACGGAACGCAGTGGTCGTTTTGGGTAAGTTACCCCTTTTTCTTTTTATTCGTTATTCCTTCTTCGTTCATTTTTCCTTGTTCTTTTTTTGTTGTTATTCTTTGTTATTCGGTATTTGTTATTTTTGTGGGGGGGTTGGTTTGTTTGTGTTGTGGGGTGGGGGGGGGGTTTGTGTGTGTGTGTGTGTTCGTGTGTGTGTGTGTGTGTGTGCGATGCGTGTGCGTGTGCGTGTGCGTGCGTGCGTGCGTGTGGTGCATGTGCGTGCGTGCGAGCGTGCGGTGCGCGTGCATTCGTTCGTAGCGTGCATGTGTGTCCTGCCTATGTATATGTAAATGTGTGTATTTTTATGTGTATACACGAAAGCACTTCAAAAACCTCTCTCCCCCCCCCCTCGCCTCAACCTACTCCGACCCCCCCCATCTCTGCATCTAAACGACCCCATTTTTTTCGAAAGCAAAGAACCAACAAACCTCGAATAAAGAAAGAAAGAAAAAAAACTAGAATAAATATAGAAAGAAATCCCCCTAAAAAGAAGAAATAAAATTCCATTGAAAGAAGACATAGAAAAAAATTTCTTAAGCGAGTCTACTGTTACTTAAGCCAAAGTAATCGTATGCCTTTCTTCTTCTTCTTTCTTCTCCTTCTCCTTCTCCTTCTTCTCCTTCTCCTTCTCCTTCTCCTTCTCCTTCTCCTTCTCC
>NW_020870451.1:397096-412096 GCF_003789085.1 Penaeus vannamei | reverse complement strand
AATCATTCTTTCATTTTTTTCTTAATATTATATATATATATATATATATATATATATATATATATATATTAGTTGTTCTTTTTACATTTCATCTTTTATTTTACGTTTTATCTATTTATCTTTATTCTATCTATTTCTATTCTATTTATTTATTTTAATTTATTTTTTTTATACTTTTTTCACCTTCTATCTTTTTTCATTTTTTAAAACTTTTTTACTTATCTTTTATTTTACTTTTTTATACTTTCCACATTTTTAATTTCATTTTACTTTCCATCTTTTATTCAACTTTTCATCTTTCACTTATCTCTTCTATCTTTTCATCCTTGTTTTTCCTTTTATTGTTTGTTTTCTTGTTTATTCATAAACAAATAAATAAACAAACAAATCAACACAAATAAACAAAAACAAATAATCAACAAGCAAAGAAACAAACAAAAGAAAAAACACCCGTGTCATGCCAATAAACAAACAAACAAACAAATACAAAAGCCCCCGTGCCATGCCAATCAATCAAAAACAAAGAAACAAACAAACAAAAGAAAAAACAAATAATCAACAAGTAAAGAAACAAACAAACAAAACACCCGTGCCGTGCCAATCAAAAAAAAACAAACAACAAACAACAAAGAAAAAACATCCGTGCCATGCAATAACAAAAAAAATAAAACAAACAAACAAACTCCCAACGAAACAAGTAAGTAAAAAAAGCCCCCGTGCCATGCCAATCAATCAAAAACAAAGAAACAAACAAACAAACAATGAAACAATCAATCAAAAACAAAGAAACAAACAAACAAATGAAACCCCGTGCCATGCCAATCAATCAAATCAAAATCACAAACAACAAACAAACAAACGAAACAAAATCAAATGAAAGAGCCCCCGTGCCATGCCAATCAATCGACAAACAAGCAAAGGGAAATGGGCCCCATCGCTTCGGCCGCCCAGCTGTCTGTCTCCTTTAATCCCGCCCACAGGAGAGCCCGCCGCCGCCCGTCTCTGAATCCGTTCGAGACATTCTTGGTTTTTTGTTTTTTTTTATTTTTTTTTTTTTTTTTTCTTCTTCTTTCTTAGACATTCTTGGTTTTTGTTTTGTTTATTTCGTCTATTTCTTTCTTTCTTTTTCTTCTTCTAGCTTCTTGTTCTCTCTCTCTCTTTCTCTCTCCCTCGTTCTCGTTCTCTCTCTCACTCTCTCTTTTTCTCTCTCCTTCTCTCCCCCTTATCCCTCTCCCCTCCCCTCCTCTCCCTCCCTTCCCCATCCCCGCCCTCTCCCCACCCTCCCTCCCCTCCCCCTCCTCCCTCCCTCCCTCCCCCCCTCCCTCCCTCTCGGGCAGCTGAGCCCAAACGCTCGCCTGTTATCGGTGAGCAAACACGGCCTCTTGTTGGCTTAGTGTTTGGTCCTGTCTCTGGTTTTCATGGGCTGGGAGAGAGGTGGATGTGCGTGGACTTTCTCTCTCTCTTTCTTTCTTTCTTTCTTGATCTTTCTCTCTCTCTTGATCTTTCTCTTTCTATCTGTCTCTCTCTCTTGATCTCTCTCTTTCTCTCTCTCTCTCTCTCTTTGGTGTGTGTATTTGCCTGCCTGCCTGCAACTTTCCTCCTCCTCCTCCTCCACCTTCCCCTATCCCCCTCCTTCTTCCACCTTCCCCCTCCTTCTTCCCTCTCCCTTCTCCCTCTTCCTTCCCCCTCCTCCTCTTCCTCCTTCCACCTCCTCCCTCCTTCCCCTCTTCTTCCTTCCTCCTTCTTCTTCACGGTCACTTTCTCCCACACCTTCACTTTGCTTAATTAACTCACGTAAACCTAGAACGAACAGGCACACCTTAGGACCTCTCCGTTATTTTTTTCTCTTCTTTTCTCTTTTCTTTCATTCCCTTTCTTTATTCTTTTTTTTTCCAACCCCTTTCTGAAAATCTCATTTCGTCTGGGGAATTTCTCTCCGTTCTCTCGTTTCCACATTTACGGCTCTCTCTCACGTTCCTCGCCCTTCGTTATTTTCGTTCGTAAATTCTCTGTCCGTTTCTCTTATTACTTTTTTTTCTTTTTCTTTTAATTATTTAAATCTTTCTCTCTGTTCTTGTCTGTCTGTCTCTCAGTCTGTCTTTCGCCTTCTCCCTCTTCTCTCCTTCTCTCTCTCCTCTCTCCTCCTTCTCTCTCACTCTCTCTCTTTCCCTCTCCTCTCTCTCCCTCTTTCCTTCTCCCTCTTCCTCTCCTCTTTCCCCTCTCTCTTCCTTTCCCTCTTCCCTTTCCCTTTCCCTTTCCTTTCCCTCTCCCTCTCCTCTCCTCTCCCTCTCCTCGCTCCCTCTCCTCTCCATCACCCACACCCTCTCCATCTCGCTAACTTCTCCCCATCTCTTCCGTCTCCCCTCTATTTTTCTCCTTCTTACAACCTTTCACCTCCCTCCTCCTCCCCTCTCTCCTCTTCATCACCTCCTTCTCCGTCCTCCCCCCCTTTTCCTCCTATTTCTCCCCCCCCCTCTCTCTCAACGCTCTTCTTTTTTTTTTCTTCTTCTCCTCCTCCTCCTCTGTCCCTCCTCCCTCCCTCCTCTCCCTCTATCCTATCCCCTCCTCTCCTCCCCTCCCTCCTCTCCCTCCCTCCCTCTCCCCCCTCCTCCCTCCCTCCTCCTCCCCTCCCTCCCTCTCTCCCCCTATCCCTCCTCTCCTCTATCTCCTCCCTCCCTCCCTCCCTCCTCCTCTTCTATCCTCCTCCTCCCTCTCCCTCCTCCTCTTTCCCCTCCTTCTCTCCCCTCCCCCTCAGCGCCCTCGTCATCACCAAGCGCGTCCCCTCGTAAGGTAAAGTTACCCCTTGAGAATTCGGCGACGTTTTCTCGAGCACTTTAAGTCCTGGAGGAGAAAGAAGGGGAGAAAGAAGGGGGAGAAAGAGGAGAGAAAAGAGGGGAGAAAGAGGGGTGTGGAAGAGGGGAAGAGTAGGAAGAGTGTGGCGAATGGAGGGAAGAGAGGAGGAGGAAGAGGACCCCATTCCTCCTCTCCTCCTCTTCCCCTTCCCCTCACTTCTCCTCTTCCTCCTCCCCTCACTTCTCACTCTCTCCTCCCTCCTCCTCCCTCCTCTCTTCCTCCTCCCTCCCTTCACTTCCTCTCTCCTCCTCCACTCCTCTCCCCTCACTTCCCCTCAGACAGACAATGTCAACACAACCCCCTTGGGAGGCTGTGGCACAACTTCCTAGGCCGCAGTGACATCGCCCCCTCCCCCCCCCCCCCCCTGGGTGCCAGACTCGCTCTCAATTTTTTAACTTTTTTTTGTGTGTGTATTTTGCGTAGATAGATGGATAGATAGATAGATAGATAGATAGATAGATTGATAGATGATAGATAGAGATAGATAGAAGAGAGAGAGAGAGAGAGAGAGAGAGAGAGAGAGAGAGAGAGAGAGAGAGAGAGAGAGAGAGAGAGAGAGAGAGAGAGAGAGAGAGAGAGAGAGAGAGAGAGACAGAAACAGAGACAGACAGAGACGGAACCAACAGAGAGGAACAGAACAGAGACAGAGACAGAGACAGAGACAGAGACAGAGACAGAGACAGACAGACAGACAGACAGACAGACAGCACGGCCGGCAATCCGCGTCCGCAGGTGGAGCAGCAGAGGACACGCAACTCGCGGAATGACGCACCATTAATAACCACACACACGAGGAAGCCTGTGTGCGTATCCAGCGGGTCCTGGTGTCGGTGTACCCTGCCCCTCCCCCCCCCCCCCCTCGGCCTCGCTCCTTCTCGCCGTACTCTCCTCTCCTCTCGTCTCCTCGTCTCTCCTCCCTCCTCGCCTCGCCTCTCGCCGTACTCTCCTCTCCTCTCCTTTCGTCTCTCTTCAATTTTCGTCTCTTCGTTTCTCTCCTCTCCTCTCGTCTCTTCAATTTTCGTCCTCTCCTCTCCTCTCCTCTTGTCTATTCAAGTTTCGTTCTCTCCTCTCCTCCTTTCTCGTCCTCTCCTTTCTCCTCTCTTCTCCTTTCGTCCTCATCCTTCCCTTCTCGTTCTACTCTCCTCTCCTCTCCTCTCTTATCGCCCTACTCCGCTCTCCTCTCTCCTCTTCCAGTCCTCTTCTTTCCTCTCTTCTCGTCCTCATTCTTCCCTTCTTGTCCTCATTCTCCTCACCTCTCATCTCTTCTCGCCCTCATCCTCCTCTTCCTACTCTCCCCCATCCTCTCCGCGCACTCCCCTTTCCCCCTTCCTACTCTCCCCACCTCTCACTCTCTCCCCTCCCACCTCTTCCAAATCCTCCCTCCTCATCCCACCTCTCTACACCAAATATCTCCTTCCTTCACCTCTCCCCTCCCCTCCCCTCCCTTCTCCCCTCCCCCTCCCTCCCCTTCCCCTCCTCCCCCTCTCCTCTCCTCTCCCTCTCCGTTCCTTCCTTCCTTCCTCCCCTCCCCCCACCCCACTCCCTTCCTTCTTCCCTCTCCCTCCCCCCTCCCTCCCCTCCCTCCCTCGCCTACCACCCCACCACCCACCCCACCCCACGCAGCCTCACACCCCCCCCTCATTCCCGCGGTTCTCTATGGGCGCGAGTGGGCGTTTCGGCTATAAAAGGTTTCCGACTGCGTGGTTGTGCAAATCGTTAGGGTTTCCTGGCGGAGAGAGAGGGAGAGGGAGAGGGAGAGAGAGAGAGAGAGAGAGGGAGAGAGGGAGGGAGGGAGGGAGGAGAGGGAGAGGGAGGAGGAGGGAGGGAGGAGGGAGGGAGGGAGGGGAGGGAGGAGGAGGGAGGGAGGGAGGGAGGGAAGAGGGAGAGGAGAGGGAGAGGGAGAGGGAGGAGAGAGAGAGAGAGAGAGAGAGAGAGAGAGAGAGAGAGAGAGAGAGGAGAGAGAGAGAGAGAGAGAGAGGGGGGGGGGGTTTTCCTTCTTTTTTCTTTTCTTTCTCTTTCTTTCTCTTCTCACTTTCACTTTCACTCTCTCTCTTCTTTCTCTCTCTTCTTCTCTCTCTTCTCTCTCTCTCTCTCTCTCTCTCTCTCTCTCTCTCTTCTCTCTCTCTCTTCATCCCCCTAAACACATTAATTCCTCAAACTTCTGAAAAGGCACGTAAAATCCCCAACATCCCCCCTCCCCTCACACCACACCACCCTTCTTAACCCCTCACCCCCCCCTATCCTCCACTCCCTCCCAAAAAAATACCCCCTTTTAAGCTCCCCTCAAAAAAAAAAAAAAAATCTCCCTCCACTCCCCCCCCCTCTCTAAAAAAAAAAAAAAAAAAAAGGGGAAAAAAATCTCCCAACACTCCCCATCTCAAAAAAAAAAAAAAAAAATCCCTCCACTCTCCCTCCCCTCTCCCAAAAATCCCCCCTCTAAAAAAAAAAAAAAAAAAAAAAAAAAAAAAATCACCCCAAAATCCCCGCAAATCCCCCCCCCCCCTCCCCGGTGCGTGCCAATCCGATCCGATCCGATCCGAGTCGACGGCGATGCTGCGATGCCGACGGCGACGAGATGAAGATGCTGGCTCGGGGATGCGAGTGTGGGCGCCGTTGCGGGCGAGGTCACGTGATCTGTGGCTTGTTTTTTTTCTCTCTCTTAATTCGTCTCCTCTCCCTTCTTTCTCTTCTCTGGTTTAATTATCCTTTTTTTTTAATCACTGTAACTCTTCTTTCTCTGTTTCCCTTGTTCGTTTTCTATCGCTCTTCTCTTTCTCTATTTTACTTCTTTTTTCACAATTTTTCCTTATTTTTCTTCTCCTCTCTATCCTTTCTCCTTCTCTGGTTCTCTTCTTTCTTGTTTATCACTCTCTCCCTTCTTTTTTCCTTTCTTTTCCCTTTTTTTTCTTTACTTGTCCCTCTCCTCCTTCTCCTCCTCCTCCTCCCTTCTCTCCCTATCCCAATCCCCCTCCTTCCCCTCCCCCCTTCCCCTCCCCTCCCCCTCCCCTCCCTCCCTCATCCCTCCCATCCCCATCCCCATCCCCATCCCTCCTCCTCCCTCCCTCCCTCCCTCCCTCCCTCCCTCCCTCCTCCCCATCCCCTCCCTCCTCCCTCCCTCCCTCCCTCCCTCTCCCTCCCTCCCTCCCTCCCTCCCTCCCTCCCTCCCTCCCTCCCCCGCCGAAAGAAGCTTCCCTCCTGTATCTTTTAAACGCGGAGGGAAGCGGGACCAGAACTCGGCAGTGAAAAATGGATGGCGGTCCCTCTCGGCTCGGGTGTCGAGATGGACGCCGGCGCCATTGTATCTGAATGAGATCGTCGACCATCCGGTGCGGTGTGGGAAGAAGGTTAATATATCTGCAGATTTTTTTTTTTTTTTTTTTTTCTTTTTATCTCGGGTATTCCAGATTTTCGGTTTGATCTTCGGTGGGTTTTCATCATATCTTGATTTTATTTTCATTCCTATTTCTTTTTCTTTTGAAGAAGAGAGAGAGAATTCGGTTTCGATTCATAGAAAACGGGAAAAAATAGAGACGCGGTGGACTTCGATTCATAGAAAACGGGAATGTCGAGAGGCGGTGAACTTCGATTCAAAGAAACGGAAAACAAAAATTGAGGCGGTGAACTTCGATTCACGGGGTGGAATTCGATTCATAGAAAACGGGAAAAAATTCGGGAAACGGGAATGGGAAAAATTCTTCGATTCACAGAAAACGGAATATGAGATTTTTTTTCTTCTTCGATAACCGGTGTACTTCGATTCACAGAAAACGGGAAATATAGAGTGGCGGTAGCCTTCGCTTTACAGAAAACGGGAAAGACAAAGAAAAGTAAACCCTTTTTTTTCTTCTTTTCATTTCTCCTTTTTCTTTTCTGCGCCAAATGAGCTTGATAAATCATTCATTCCCAGCAGTCTGACCTTTCGCCTCCCTCCCACTTCTCTTTTTGGAAAGATGGACTTAATGTTGAGAAATAAAAAGATAACATACAAATAAAAAGTAAATACTATACAGACACATAATGTACGAAATAAACAGTAAAAACACACATACACGGAAATACGCACATATAAACAAACAAACACACACATACACACAACCAAAAAACAAATAAATAAGCAATTAAATAAATAAACATCAAAAATAATAAAATTTCCGATCACCTCACGCAAACAAATTAGCTTCTATAAGCTTAGCACACCCCTTCCTCCCCCTTCCCCCTCCCCCACCCTCCCCACCCTTCCCCCCCCTCCCTCCCCTTCCCCTCCTCCCCCCCCTTCCCCCTTCCCTCTTCCTCTTTCCCCTCTTTCCCCTTCCCCCCCCCTGCCTCCTCTCCTCACCCCCCCCCCAACCTCGCTATCACATCGCAGCCTATGCTAATGACCTGTTATTACAAGTCCTAATCCAACGGTTTTTATTCGCTAAAAAAAAGAAAAAAAAAAAAAAAATTGGAGAGAGAGTTCCCCCGCCAACATTTAACTCCGCTAATTCTCTCTGACTAAATGACCTTATCGTCGTTTTCACAAACCGAGGAGTTAATTGTCTTTCTCTTTTTTTCTTTCTTTCTTTATTCTTTTCTTATATGATTATAAGAAAAAGAGAGAGGAGGAGGAGGAGGAGGGGAGGGGAGGGGGAGGAGGGGGGAGGGAGGGGAGGAGGAGGGAGGAGGAGGAGGAGGAGGAGGAGAAGGAGGAGGAGGAGGGAGGAGGAGGAGGAGGAGGAGAGGGAGAAGAAGAAGAAGAAGAAGAGAAGAAGAAGAAGAAGAAGAGAGGAAGAGGAAGAGGAAGGACAGGACGACGGACGACGAGGGGCTGAGGAGGAGGTATAGAAAGGAGAAGAAAGAAGAGGAGAGGAAGGGACGAACGAGTGAGAAGGAGGTATAAAAGGAGGAAGAGAAGAACAACAACAAGTCTTTTTTATTTTTTTTCCTTATATGCTTTTTGTTTTATTGGAATATATATTCTTTTATTTGTTGTTTGTTTGTACTTTTTTTACGTTGGGACTTTTTTTAATTTGTATTTCGTTAGAATGTTTTAATAGTCTTTTATCGGGATTTCTTTTTATGTAATATTTCTTTATTTTTTTCACTGATTTTTATTTCTTCTTCTTCTTTACCTTTTTTTCACTCATTCTTCTTTTTTTTTGTCTTTCCAATAAGACATTTTTTCTATTTTGTCTTTCAAAGAAATTTTTCTTTCTCCTTTATCTTTTATTAATTTTCCTTCTTTTTTGTCTTCACGTTTCAACTTATATTAAGAAAATTATGTATTTTATCAGTCTCCTTCCCTCCTTCACATTCTATTAAGATGACTATATATATATTTTTTTTATTATAACGGAATTCTAACCCCAATCCCCCCCCCCCAAAAAAAAAAAAAGGCAACTCAACAACAACAGAAAACAAAATCCCACCCCTCCTCAAAAATAATTAAATAGATAAATAAAAATAAATAAAAAATAAAAAAATAAATAATAATGATAATATTAGCAATAATAATGCTAAAAAATAACAATAATGATAGTGATGATGATAATAAAAATAATAAAAAAAAATAAAAATAAAACAATAACAATAATAATAATAATAATAAATGAACAGATGAATAAATAATTCCTCCCATAACAAATAATACTATAATAATAATAATAATAATAATAATTAATAATAATAATAATAATAATATAATAATGATAATAATAATAAATAAACTAATAATAATAATGATAATAACAATAATACTACTACTAACTAATACTACTAATAATAATAATAATAATAATAATAAAACAAATAATAATAATAATAACAATAATACTGATAATAACAATAACAACAAACAGCAAATAACAACAAACAATAACAACAACAAACAAACAACAAACAATAAATAAATAACCAACTCCTCTCCCATAACAACCACACGCACCCCCCCCCCCCCCGCAAATCTTTCCAAACACCGAATCCGTGATGAGAGCGGAATGGCCGGACTCGCCAATCCTGATCTCTTGAAAGGTTGATTAAACATCTGAGAGAGGGTGGGTGGGTGGGTGGGGGGAGGGGGGGGGTGGGGGTGGTGGGGGAGGGGGTGGTGGGTTGGGGAGGGTGGGAGAGGGTGGGGGGTTGGGTGGGTGGGAGAGGGTGGGGGGTAGGAGTGGGTGGGAGAGGGTGGGTGTTATTGTGGGTTAGGAGTGGTTGGGAGAGGGTGGTGTTTTGTGGGTTAGGAGTGGGTTGGGAGAGGATGGGTGGGTGGTTGGGTGGAAGGTTGATGGGTTAGGAGTGGGTTAGGAGTGGGGTGGGGGTTGGTGGGTTGGGAGAGGTGGGTGGGTGGTCGGGTGGGGGAAGGTTGGTGGGTTAGGAGTGGGTTGGGAGAGGGTGGGGGTTGGTGGGTGGATGGATAGCAGGTGGGTTGGGAGTGGATGGCTGGAGGGCTGGTGGGGAGTGGATGGATGGGGGGATGGGAGAGGGTGGGTGGAAGAGGGTGGGGAGTTGGGGGTTAGGAGTGGGTTGGGAGAGGGTGGGGGTTGGTGGGTTGGGAGTGGATGGCTGGAGGGCTGGTGGGTGGATAGTAGGTGGGTTGAGAGTGAGAGGGGAGAGCGGGTAGCAGGTGGGTTAGGAGAGGGTGGGTGGGTAGGGGATGGTAGGTGAGAGGTGGGCGACAAGTGGGGGGTTGCAGTGCTGGGTGAGTGGGCGAGTGGGCTGACAGTAGTGGGGCGGGTTGGTCATAAGATGGAGAAATGATGACGAATCGAGAATACTCCTTTCCAATCTCGTTTTATAACTAAATACTAATAATAACAATACTAATAAAAATAATTTTAAAAATAATTATCATAATAATAATAATAATAATAATAATGATAATGATAATGATGATAATCATGATAATGATAATCATGATATGATGATGATAATTAATAATAATAATAATAATAATAATAATAATAATAATAATAATAATAATAATAATAAATAATAATATAATAATAATAATAATATAATAATAGTAATAATAGTAATAATAGTAATAGTAATAGTAATAGTAATAGTAATAGTAATAGTAATAGTAATAGTAAAATAATAATAATAATAATAATAATAATAATAATAATAATAATAATATGATAATCTTATAATAATAATAATAATAATAAATTAATAATATAATAATATATAATATAATAATAATAATGATAATCTTGATAATAATATCAATAATATCAATAATAATAACAAGAAGAACAACAAGAAGACAACAACAATAATAATAATAAGACCAATAATAACAATAAAAACCAACAACAACAACAACAACCATAACCACAACTCACCGTAGCATCATGATCGACCGGCAGTCTATCGGGCAGAATCATTTCGAAGTCGATGCACTGCTGACCGGAGCCGAAGCTGAGCCAGCGGGGGGAGGAGAAGGTCGCCTTCTGGCACGCCGACTGGACGGTGCATCTGCGGGAGGAGGAGAGAGAGAGAGAGAGAAATTAGAATCGTATTTTGAATTGGAAGAAGGGATAGGAGGATGAGAGAGAAAAAGAAAGATAGAGATAGATAGATAAAAAGAGAGAAGAGAGAGAGAGAGAGAGAGAGAGAGAGAGAGAGAGAGAGAATTAGAGATATAGAGGAGAGGGAGGAGAAGGAGGTATGGAGGATGAGAGAGAAAAAAATGTAGATAGATAGATAGATAGAGAGAGAGAGAGAGAGAGAGAGAGAGAGAGAGAGAGTAAAAGGAGAAAGAGAATCAGACAGACAGACAGACAGACAGAACGTGAGAGAGAGAGAGAGAGAGAGAGTAAGAGAGAAAAGAACACTTAAAACCGAACCACAAAAAAAAAAGTATTAAGGGAAAAAAAGGAGAAAGAGAGAGAAGGAAGCAGAGGAGGAGGAGGAGGAGAAGGAGGAGGATAACCAACAATGTGCCTCACTAATAAAGATCCTGAAGGAGGCGGGATGGTCCTGACACCCTTCCTCAGAAAGTGAAGCTAAAGGAGAAGGGAGAGGAAGAAGGAGAAGCGAAGACGGACAAAAAAAAGGGTTAAGAAAAAGCGATAATTCCTATTCTCCTTACGCCTCTTCCTCCATTCGCTCTTTGGCCAAACTGACAGCGACGGAGAGAATCTGGCTGAGAAGTTATTCAAATTTCGACCTTAAAGAAGAGGACTTAGTGGCCAAAAAATATATATATTATAGAAAGAATAAAAAGTGTAGAGAGGAGAGGATAAATTCCGTGGGATAAAGGAATAGTGAATTAATGAATAAATCTAGGAATAATTGAATGGGTGATGATTGCATAAATGGACGAAAGAGAGAACAATACGTCTAGAGAAATAGAAATAGAAAGAGAGGTAAGGAAACACAGACCAGGACACACACACACACACACACACACACACACACACACACACACACACACACACACAACACACACACACACACACACACACACACACACACACCACACACACACAACACACACCACACACACACACACACACACACACCACACATAGACACACACACACACACACACACACATCACACACAGCACACAAATCCGAAATTGCCACAGGACGCGCAAATGCCTTTGTTGGCGGGCCGGCACAGCTGAGAGCGAAACAGAGGAGAAAGAGAAGGAAGAGAGAGAGAGATAAAGGAGGGAGAGGGAGGGGGCGGGGTGGGGGGGGGGGGGCAGAGAACCCTATGACGGTCAAGTCTTCCGGCAGAGGAATATAGGAGATTGAATGGGAAGGAGGAAGAGGAAGGGGGTTGGGGGGAAGGAGGGAAGGAGGTTGGGGGAGGAAGGTTTGGAAGGAGGGATTGGGGGGACGGGTAGGGGAAGAGGGGGGGATTAGGAATAAGGGGAAGAAGGTTTGGAGGGGGGAAGGAGAGTTGGAGGAAGGAGGAAGGAGAAGGGGGGGAGGGGATTAGAAGTGAGGGGAAGGAGGGGGTTGGGGAATGAAAAGGAGGGAGTTGGGAGGAGGAGAAGAAGGGGGTGTCAGGATAGAAAGGGGGAAAGAAGAGGGAAATTTACGTTAGGAAGGGTAAGGGGAGGAAGAAAATGAAGAATTTTGTTAAGGGAAGAAAGGGAAGGAGGAGAAGGGAGATAGAAGAGAAGGAGGGAGAGGGCTGGGTTGGGAAGCTGGGAAGAGGGGGGGGGAAATGGGAGGAAGAGGAAATAGAAGGGGGGGGAGGCCATATGAAGGGAAGTGAAAGGCGAGGAGTAATGGAGGAGGGAAATGAGTGAGAAGAGAAGGGAAAGAAAAAGAGAGTAAGAGAGACAATAAGCAAGGAGGAAGGAAACAATGAAGGAGAGAACGAGAGAACGAGAAGACACAGAAACAGGCGTACACACACAGAGACACACAGACACACAGACACACAGACACACATAGACACACACAGACACACAAGAGGCACCCTAGTGACACGGTCTATTGTGTTCCATTTCCCCTGCCTACATCCTCCCCCCCACCCCCTCTCTTTCCCCTCCCCCCCTCCTCCCCCTCCCTTTCACCTTATCCACAAAAGAGTATTGTGTCTCCTTTTCTTGTACAGTAGGCCTTCCACGTGCCTATTCATCCCCCCCCCTATCTCCTATCCCCTTCCCCGTCTTCCCCACCCACCTACCCATCCTCCCCCTCCCCTCCCCCCTCCCTCTTCCCACCCCATCCTACTTACCTTTCCTACCCATCCTCCCTCTCCCCTCCCCCCTCCCCGCCCCCTGCCAAGACCCTCACCCCAACCCTCCTTACCCTCCTACCCATCCTCCACCCCTTCCCCCTCCCCATCCTCCCCCTCCCCCCCTTCCTCTTCCCCTCCCCCAAGACCCTCACCCCACCACCTCCTTACCCTCCTACCCATCCCTCCCCCTCCTCCCACCCACCCTCCTCTTCCCCCCCTCCCCCTCCCTCTTCCCCCCACCCGCCACCCTTCTTTCAATGAACATTCTAGAAGGATTTGCGGGGACTGTCTTTAATCTCATTGTGAGGCGACTCGGTGGGGTCTGTTTGTGTGTGTGAGCGCGAAAGGGGGGGGGGGGGTCTTCGCTCCCCTCCCCTCCTCCCCCACCCCTTTTCCCCCACCCCTTCCCCCTTGGCCTCACCTTCTTCCTCTTCTCCTTCTGATATTTGGGGTAGGGGATAGGGGATAGGAAGGGGAAGGGGATAGGGGATAGGGGATAGGGGGGGAGGAAGGTGAGAGGGAAGGGAAGCGAGAAAGGGGATAGGGAGAGGGATAGGAGAGGAGAGAGAGAAAGGAGAAAGGAAGGGAGAAAGGGGATAGGGAAGAGGGAAAGAGGGGGAAGAGGGAAAAGAAAAGAATGGAAAGATGGAAAGAAAGAAAAAAAGGGGACGGGGAGAGTGGAGGGGAGGGGAGGGAGGGAAAAGAAAAGGGAATTGGTGAAGGGGAAGGGGGAGTGAGATGGAGGGAGGGAAGGAGGGAGGGCAGCTGTTGATTACTTGAGAGAGCGCTGGGCAAAACACACTCTCAAAGGTAATTTCTTGGGTTTTATTCAATTACATACTGTAAAATGCAATTACAGCCGCGAAATCAACTACATGTAAACGCACATGTGCCCTTACACACACACACACACACCCACACACACACACACCACACACACACACACATACACACACACACACACACACACACACGTTTAAGAATTACAAAAAATAACATAGTATAACATTAACTTACATAAATATCTAAATATATCCTGACTTGAAAAAAAATACACACACACACACACACACGCACAACACATGCACATGCACACACACACGCACACACACACACCACAGACACACACACAGACACACACACAGCACACACACACACAGACACACACACACACACAGACACACACACAACACACACACAACACACACACACACCACACACACCACACACAGACACACACACACACACACACACACACACACACACAGCAGACACACACACACACACACACACAACCACACACAGACACACACACAGACACACACACACACACACACACACACACACCACAACACACACAACACACACACACACACACACACACACACACACAACACACACACATACAGAGTTTTAAGAATTACATAATGAATAATATAGTATAATCATTAACTTACATAAATATCTAAATATATCCTGACTTGAAAAAAAAAATACACACACACACACACAAAACACACACACACACACACACACACACACACACAACACACACACACACACACACACAACACAGTTTAAGAATTACAAATAAATAACATAGTATAAACATTAACTTACATAAATATCTAAAATATATCCTGACTTGAAAAAAAATACACATACCCCATACAACACACACACACACCCACACAACTCACACACACACACACACACACACACACACACACACACAGACACACACACACACACACACACACACACACACACACACACACACACACACACACACACACACACACACACACACACACACACACACACACACACACACACACACACACACACACACACACAGAGACACACACACACACACAAGACACACACACACACACACACACAGACCACACACAACACACACACACACACACACACACACACACACACACACATACACACACACACGCACACATCACACACACACACACACACACACCCACAATCATTTCTGTTATTGCAGAATTGCCTTCCATTCGGAGATCGAAAGAGTAATTTGATCACTGTCCTCTTCCTTGATTCATCTAATCTTTATTGTTGTTATTTTGTCTGCCTTTCTCTTTTTCTCCTTTTTCTTCTGCCTCTCTTCTATTTTTCTACGAAAAGAAGAAGAAAAGAAGAAGAAGAAGAAGAAATGAGAGACGAATAAAAATAAAGAAAGGAAAAAAGACGAAGACGAAAAAAAAACAAAAGAGAACCATCATAAAGAGAGAGAGACGTCATCCCCCCACCCCCTCCCCTTCCCTCTCCTACCCCCACCCTCCTCCCCCCTCCCCTACAACCCCTAACGCCCTCCCCCATCCCCCTCCCTCTCCTACACCCTACCCCTCCCCCTTCCCCCCTCTCTACGCCCCCTCCCTTACCCCCTATCCCCTTCCCCTCCCCCTCCTTAACCCCTTACCT
>NW_020870451.1:392096-394596 GCF_003789085.1 Penaeus vannamei | reverse complement strand
TTGATGGGGGGGGGGGGGAGGGTTGTGTTTTTTTTTCTTTCTTTCTTTTTTGTTTTTTTGCTGTCTGATTGGTTGTTTCTTTCTCTTATTCTCATTCTCTTGTTCATTCTCTTTCTCATTCTTTCGGCTTCTCTCTCTCTCTCTCTCTCTCTCTCTCTCTCTCTCTCTCTCTCTCTCTCTCTCTCTCTCTCTCTCTCTCTCTCTCTCTCTCTCTCTCTCTCTCTCTCTCTCTCTCTCTCTCTCTCTCTCTCTCTCTCCCTCAAATTCCCTCTTGTGTATAAAACCGAAAAAGGAAAAGAACTCGAACCAACAACAACAACGACAACGACAACAAAACAGCAACAGGAAGGAAAAAAGAAGAAATAGAGGAAGAAGAACAAATACAAGAAGAAAAGAACAAGAAGGACAAAAGTAGAAAAGAAAAAAAAAACAGAAGACAGTGACAACGAACTCGATTAAAAGAAGAAAAAAACAAGCCAAAAAAAAAAAAAAAGAAAAAAAGAGCAGAAGTCAAAACAATCAAAACAAACAAACAAACACAACACCCCCCCAAAAAAAAAATAATAAATAAAAAAAAAAAAAAAAACAGATCACAAGCAAGCACCCACCCCCACTCAACGACCCTCCCCCAAGCCTACCTCGCCGGCCGCCAGCTGGTTCCCCAATCACCCCCTCGCCTCAATCGCTTCCCCCTCCTTCTAAACAAATCTCCCCTCCAACCCCCCCCCCCCGCCCTCTTCCAATCACTCCTCCTCTCTTTCCAATCCCCCCTTCCCTTCCAAACCACTCCAACACCCCCTCTAACTACCACACACACCCACTTCCAACCACACACAACACACACTTCCAATCACCCCCCCTCCCCCACTTTCAATCACACCCCCACCCCACCCTTTCCAATCCCCCCTTCCCTCCAACCATCCCCTTCCCCTCCACCCCCACCTTCCCAATCACACACACCCACCCCCACACCACCCCACCTTCCAATCACACACCCCCACACCCACCCACCCACTTTCAATCACCCCCACCCCCACCTTCCAATCACACCCCACACACCTTCCAATCATACACCCCACACACCTTCCAATCACACACACACACCCCACACCTTCCAATCACACCCCCATACCCCCCCACACCTTCCAATCGCGCCCCACTGGGTACCCGCGACGCCCGGGGCCACACCGCGGATCGCAGAGGGCGGGGGAGACACGCCGCTAATACACCGATAACTCACCGGCGACGCCCCCTGTGCCCTGGCGAAGGCGGGGGCGGGGCGGGGCGAGGGGGTGATTAAATTCCATCGGCGGGGGTGTGGGGTGGGGGGGGGAAGGGGAGGTGGGAGAAGGGGGGGGAGGGATGGGGGATGGAGGGGGTGGATGGGGATGGGGGTGGGGTAGGGGATGGGGGCGAGGGGTGCCGTGGGGGTGGGGGTGGTGGGGAGGGGAGCGAGGGCGGTGGGGATGGAAGTGGGATGGATGGAGGAGGTGAGGGAGGGATTGGGAGGGAGAAGGAGGGAGGGAGGGAGGGAGGAGAGAAGAGAGAGGAGAGAGAGAGAGTAGAGAGAGACGAGAGAGAGGAGAGGAGGAGAGAGAGAGATTGAGAGAGAGAGAGAAGAGGAAAAACGGAAACAGAGAATAAGAGCATTAATAAGAGACAGAGAGAGAATAAGAAAAAAATGAAAAAGGAAAGATAAAGAAAAATAAAAACAAAAAAAAAAAGAAAAGAAGAAAGACTCCACCTCCTCCTTTCTCCTCCTCCTTCTTCTCCTCTTAATCTTCCCTCTTTCCAGCCACCCACAGACCTGTCGTTACCGATCTTGTCCCACCGCCCTCGAATGCTACATGGGCGGCCCAAGACACTATGGGGCGTGGGCCGTCGCTGGGGTAGAGGGGTAGGGGTGGGGGTGGGGCGGTAGGGAGGGTTGGTGGGTGGGGTGGGGAGGGTAGGGGTATGGTAGGAGGGTGGGGTGGGTAGGGGAGGGGAGGGAGAGGATGAGGCGGGGTGGGTGGTGGGGTGCGGGGGTGGGGAAGGCAGGGGAGGGGGGAGGGGAGGGTGGGGTTAGGGTGGGGTAGGGAGAAGGGTAGAGATGGGTAGAGTAGAGTAGGGTAGTGTAGGGTAGACTAGGTATAGCGGTAGAGGGAGGATTTAAAGTATAGTAGGGGTGGGGTGAAAGGGTGTGTGGGGGGGGGGAAGTAGAGGCAGGGAGGGAATCGTTACTTGAAAACATAAGATTGAAGTGAAAAGGGGTGTAGTGTGTGTGTGTGTGTGTGTGTGTGTGTGTGTGTGTGTGTGTGTGTGTGTGTGTGTGTGTGTGTGTGTGTGTTGTGTGCGTGTGTGTGTGTTGCGTGTGGTGTGTGTGTGTGTGTAGGAGTATAGGACAGAGGGAGGAACTCAGAGAAAAATAGCAAAAGTAAGATAAAGAGGAAGAAAGAGCAAAGAGCAAAGAGGAAAGGGCAAAGAGGAAAGAGGAGGGGTAGAGGGTAGGTGGGAAGGG
>NW_020870451.1:362103-386996 GCF_003789085.1 Penaeus vannamei | reverse complement strand
GGAAGTGAACCGGTAAGCGAGGAGGAGAGAGAAAGTTGGGAAGGGCACACAAAGGGCGTCTGAAAAGAAAGGGAGAGAAGAGGAGAAGGGTTGATTAGAGAGGAATGTCAGGGCGAAGGGATGAGGGAGGGAGAGATGGCAAAAGAGAAAAGAAAGGAATATCGAAGACAGGAAAAGTAAAAGAAGGAATAGTGCGAGGGGGAAAAAGGCGAGACGATAAGCCGAGAAGAGGAAGGAACACGGAAGGAGAGATGGAGGTTGAAGGAGCCGGTTTATATTAGGAAATGGCCGGGTTTAGAAAATGAATTTAGTTGTTGGGATAGGGGTAAATGAGTGGCAGGCGGACGCAGAGAAGAGGTAGTAGAAGTGATAGAGCAGAAGAAAAGAAGCGAAGAGAGGGGGAAGCAAGGAACAGCCCCGTCAGAAGAGAGAGAATCGGGGGAAAAGGTTGAGAGAAATGAAGGGGGGAAGCAAGGGGAAACAAAGAGAAGAAGAGGAGGGGGAGAGGGGGAACGAGATTAAAAGTACCGCATCATCAACCCTGCCCAGCTATCACGTATTCTTTAATACATTTCAAGCGCTGGTGGAATGATACAATAAAAAAAAAAAATACAAAATATAAAACACACCGCATAATTTCCTCACACTCCGCTATCCTCTTCCCTCCTCGCGTTCCTCGCCTATTACCATACCTCCCCATTTCTTTTCCCTTCGTGTTTTGCATCTCTCCCCTCTCTTATTCCTCCTCCTCCTCCTCTCTTCCTCCATCTCCTTTCAATCTGACTCCCGTGTCTCTCTCTCCTGCCTCGCCCTCCTTTCCCTCTTCCTCACCTCCTCCCTCCCCTCCTTACCCCTCTCCCCCTTCCTTCCCCCTCTCCTCCTCCTCCTCCCCTCTCCTCCTTCCCCTCCTCCTCCTCCTCCTCCTCTCCTCTCCTCCTCCTCTCCTTCCACTCCTCCTTCCTCCTCCTCCTCCTCCTCCTCCCTTCCTCCCTCCTCCTCCTTCCTTCCCCCGACGCAATAAGAGGCACAAGACGTTCAAGGCGGACACAAAGACGCTTCCACAATGAAACACGTCGCGGACAAGATCAGGAGGAGAGGAGGGGGGGGCTCGGTGGGGTGGAGAGAGGGATGGAGAAGAGAGGCCCGGAGGAGGGAGAGGGAAGGAGGCGGAAGAGAGGGAGGGAAGGGGGATAGGAGGTGAGGGTGGAGCGCAGGAGGCAGATAGAGGCGCGGTGGGATGAAGGGAAAAAGAGGGAGAGAGGAGAGAAGAAAATAGAAGAGGAGAGAGTTAAAGAAAGAAGCGAAAAGAAATAGAAGAAAACATTACACACCACACTTTTGTAAAACGCCCAATGACCCCCCTACTCCTCCCCCTTCTCTCCCTTACAGATTTTACCCGTTTTTTACGGAAGGGCGACCAAATCTCTCTCTCTCCCTCCTCCTTCAAGATAAATGTCTTGAGCTGAGAAGGGGCGCTGAGAGAGAAAGGGAAGTGAAGGAGAGAAAAAGATAGATGGATAGGTTAGAGAGAGATATGGGAGCAAAAATAGGAACTAAGTTAGAGGGAAAGGAGGAGGAGAGGAGAGGAAGGGAAGTTGAGGCGAGGGAGGGAGGGAAGGGAGAGAATGCGAGGAGAGACGAGGAGCCCAGAGACCGACGTTAGACCGAACCGAACAACCCCGGCACCCACAATCTACAAAGACACAAACAAGCCACACTGCCCCCTAGCGTCACAACCGCCAGGCGGAGAACGAAGGAGAATGAGACTGAGAGAGACGACGAGAGGGAGAGATGAGAGAGAGAGACGCAGAGAAGAGAGAGAAGACGGAGAGAGAGAGAAGAGAGAGAGAGGGAGAGGAGAGAAGAGAGAGAGAGAGAGAGAGAGAGAGAGACAGACGACAGAGAGAGAGAGAGAGAGAGAGGAGAGAGAGAAAGCAGAGAGAGAGAGAGAGAGAGAGAGAGAGAAGAAGAGAGAGAGACGAGAGAGAGCGATTCGAACGAGAGAGAGAGAAGAGAG
The DNA here is from genome assembly GCF_003789085.1 of Penaeus vannamei. Lineage (NCBI taxonomy): Eukaryota > Metazoa > Arthropoda > Malacostraca > Decapoda > Penaeidae > Penaeus > Penaeus vannamei. The sequence continues at coordinate 384,979 of NW_020870451.1, read as the reverse complement.
AGAGAGTGAGAAGAGAGAGAGAGAGAGAGAGAGAGAGAGGAAGAGAGAGAGATCGAGGAGAGAAGAGGAGGAGACGATAGAGAGAGAGAGAGAGCAAGAGCGATCATCGAAACGAACGCAGAGAAGAGAAAGAGAGAGAAAAAAAAGCGGCAAATAGAATGGAAAAAAAACAATCCCCCCCAAAAAAAATCCCAACCTTTTTCCCTCCCTCCCTCCCTCTCTCCCTCCCCCCCCCCCCCTTCCTTCCTTCCATCCCCCCCCCCCATCCCATCCCGGCCCAGTATCAATCAGGCTCCTCCGTGAATCCCCGATTACCCAATTAGCAGCGGGCGACCGGCCACTCCGCTCGCCCGGCGCTGCAGAAGAACTCACGCCATGTTGCACTCTCTTGCACGCCCACGGCCCACGCCCACGCCCACGCCCGCCGCCCCGCCGCAAAGAGGGCACAGGGGGGGTGAGAGGAAGAAGGGGAGGGGAGAAAGAACGAGGTTGGATAGAGAGAAGGGGAGGATTTAAAAAGGAGGAGGAAAGGAAGGGATGGGAAGAGAATGTAGAAAAATAAAAACAAAAATAAATAAAGACGAAAAGATGGGAGATGGCGGAGAAGACAACAAGAACGGAAGGCGAAACAGCGAAGGAAGGATAGTGATAAAAAGAAAATAACAAACCTAGGAGAAGGAAAAAAGCAGATAAAGCCAGAAGAAAAAAAGGAGATAAAGAGACTAAAAAAAAGATAAAGACAGATTAAGAAAAAAATAGAAAAAGGACAAAAAAAAAACAGATAGACAGAAAGAAAAAATATAAGACAACGAAGAAAAAAAAAGATAAAGACAAGAAAAACACAGATGAAAAACAGATAAAACAAAAAGAAAAAAAAAAAAAAACGAAAAAGACAAAGACAAAAAAAGCAGATCAAGCCAGACCGAAGCCAACGCAGACGAAGGCAGGGGGGGGGGGGGGCTTGCGTGACGCGGCCGGGGCATTATCACTTAAGAGGCCGCAGAGAGAATCACGTGAATCCGCTGCCCTGTGTTTAGGCGCCCCGAGAGACCACCTCCTAGATCTTCATCCACGCCTCTCTTCCCTTCCTCCTTCCTTCTTCCCTTTTTTCTGCTGTTATTTCTGCTTCTTTTCGTACTCTTCACCTTCTTCTTTTCTTGCTTTACTTCTTCCATAATCTTCTTCTCTTTCTTTTTTTCTCTTTCTCCTGCTCTTCCCACTTTTTCCCCTTCGTTTCCCTTTCTCATTCTTCCCCTTTTCTTAATCTTACACTTTCTCCTCCTTTCCCCCTTTCTTTTTCTCGTACTTGCCCCTCATCCTCTCTCTTATTGTTTTATAATATTTTTTTTTCTCGATTCCTCCTATTCATCTTTCTTTACCTCCACTTACACCTCTTTATTCTCCACCACCTCTTCCTCCACCAACCCCCCCCCCCAGCGACCACAACAGTGCCACACCAACCGCCAGAGGCACTCCGGGGCCGTGGCGTGCCGAGGCGCTTCCCGCTGCCACTTGGAGTGACCATCATCCCAAACCTTAACATCATTCTCAGTGCCACTGTGACACGACCACTGCAATTACCCGTGGAACTGTGGCACTCCCACCCCTTGGCACTACTCAGACGCCGGGAGTCAGAATCACAAATGCTATCGCAAGCTAAGAAGTTAATTAATTTACACGGAAGAAAGAGAAAGAAAGAGAGAGAGAGGAAAAGAGAGGAAAAAGAGAAAAGAGAGAGAGAGAAAGAGAGAAAAGAGAGAGAGAGAAAGAGAGAGAGAGAGAGAGAGAGAGAGAGAGAGAGAGAGAGAGGAGAGAGAGAGAGAGAGAGAGAGAGGAGAAGAGAGAAGAGAAAAATGAAAGAAAAAAAATATAATAATGGTGTTATCTATGATTAGTAATATCACAACAAATCAACAAAAGAAAAAGAAAAAAAAAAACAAGAAAATAAATTAAAAACCCAAACACAGCTTCTCCACAAACAACAAAACAAAATCAAACAAAATAATCAACAACAACAACAAGAAAAGTAATAATGCCAAAACAACGAATAAATAGAAAATAAGCAAAAGCCGAGCCCGCGCCGTCAGCCTCAACCGCCATTAACACGAGAGCCAACAACCACCACACAGGACGACAAAAGGACCTTTAAATTGTTGTGGAGAGTGAGTGACCATCCTCATAACCCTCTTCTTCCTCCCTCCCTCCCTCCCCACCTCTCTCATCTCCCTCCCTCCCTCCCTCCCTCACCTCTCTCGTCTCCCTCCCTCCCTTCTCTCTCTCCCCCTCCTTCCCTCCCTCCGCACCTCTCCCATCCCCTCCTTCCCTCCCTCCTCCTCTGCCATGCTTCTATCTCCTCCTCCTCCTCCCTCCCTCCTTCCATCCTCTCCTTCTCTCCCCTCCTCCTCCACCCTTTCCCACCCCCTCCCACCCACCATCCCACCCTCCCACCCACCACCCCCCAACCCCACACCCCTCCTTCCTAAACCTCTCCACCCACCCACATCCACCCCACCCCCTCCCAACCCCCTTTCCAGCACACCCCCACCCCACCCCCGCCCACCCCGCCCATCCATCACCCCCTGTCAGGTCCTTCGAGCCGCAGATAGAGAACCAACAGATAAACAACACCGGTTCTAAACCGCTCCTTCCTCGCCGGCGAGCCTTGGCCATGGCCCCCGCGCCGACAGGCCCGAGGGGGAGAGGGGGAGTGAGGAGGGAGAGAGGGAGGGAGGAGGGAGGAGGGATGGAGAGAGAGAGAGAGAGAGGGATGGAGAGGATGAGAGGGAGAGAGGAGAGAGAAGAGGAGAGAGAGAAGAGAGAGAGAGAGAGAGAGAGAGAGAGAGAGAGAGAGAGAGAGAGAGAGAAGAGAGAGAGAAGAAGAGAGAGAGAAGGACGGGGAGGAGAGAGAGAGAGAGAGAGAGAGAGAGGAGAAGAGAGAGGAGAGAGAGAAGAGAGAGGAGGAGAGAGAGGAGAGATGAGGAGAGGAGAAGAGGAGAGAGAGAGGAGAGAGAGAGAGAGAGAGAGACTCGCACTCGACGGGGCCTCCGAAGGGCTCGACGCCGCGTCGCGGCCACACGCGGAGATCGAGCGTCGCTGTCCGATCAAGTCGTTACAGAAAATCCGGGAGTGAACAAGCCTGACCTCCCCTCCCCCCCTCCCCCCCTCCCCTCCCCCTCCCCCTCAACCCAACCCGACCCAACTCCCATCCGCAGATCCCCCCCCCCCCCTCACCCCCCTTCCCCTTCCCCTCCACCTCACATGCCCCACCCGACCCAACTCTCCCATCCGCAGATCACCCCCTCCCCCTCAACCTCCCCTTCCCCCCCTTCCCTCCACCTCACCCCAACCGACCCCACTCTCTCCCCAGTTTCCCTCCCCCTCCACCTCCCCTTCCCCTTCCCCTCCAACCTCACCCCCCCGAACCCCAACTCTCCCCCCATCCGCAGAACCCCCCTCCCTCCCCTCCCCCTCCCTTCCCCTCCCCCTTCCCCACCTCACCTCGCCCCCAACCCCCCCGACACCAACTCTCCCCATCCGCAGAACCCCCTTCCCTCAACCCTCCCCCCCGCCTCCCCCATCAGCTAAACCTCCTGCCTGTCTTACTTTGCTCGTCCAATTTTGCTGAGGTTCCTTTTGTCTTATCATTATTATCTTTTTTTTTGAGAGGAAAGAATAAAACGAAGGGTACAAGAAAAAAATAAAAAAACAAGGAAAAATAAAATTACAAAAATAATAATTATAACAAAAGGAAGGAAAAAAAAATACCTGATAAAGAGAAAGAAAGGAAAAAAATAGAGGAAGGTCAAAGTGCAGAAAGAATATCAGAAACCTGAGACGGGACGAAGGAGGAATACGAAAATAAAAAAGTTTTCAGAGATGACAGCGAGAAGAGGAAAAATAAGGTGGAAAAGCAGACAAAGTCAAAAGAAAAAAAGACGAAAGGGAGACCAAGACCACGAAAGAGGAGGAATGGAGGAAGAGGGGGAGAGGGAGAAAGAAAGGAGGAGGGAGAGGGAAGTGGGAGGTGAGGAAGAAGGGAGGGAGGAGGAGGGAGGGGAGGAAGGGAGGAGGGAGGGGAGGGAGGGAAGGGAGGGAGGGAGGAAGGAAGGAAGGAGAAGAAGAAGAAGGGCCATACGGAAGGGAGGGGGGGGAGAGGAGGCATAGAAAGGGGTAGAGAAGGCCTAGGGGGTAGAGGGAAAGGAGGGAGGGGAGAGGAGGGAGCAGGAGGGGGAGGGGGGCGCAGAGGAAGGGGAGGGGAAAAAGGCGACTCCGGGACCACCAGCAAAACCCGGGCATGACTGGAGAATGCGCAGGCAGATGCGCGCGGCATGCGGGGAATGTGACGCTCAACTCCGCTCTTGCAATTTATTCGACGTCGCCGCATTTTCTCGTGCCTGCGACCTGACTAGCGGAACGCGAGGGTGGCGAGAGGAGGGAGAGGGGGAAGGGAGGAGAGGAGAAGGGAAGGGAGGGGAAAGGAGGGAAGGGAGGGGGAGGGAGGAGGGAGGAGAGAGGAAGGGGAGAAGAAGGAGAGGGGAAGGAAGGGGAAGGGAGGGGAAAGGAGGGGAAGGGAGGGAGAGGTGAGAGGGGAGGGGGAGGAAGGGGGTAAGGACGTTAACGTAGTGCCTTCGTCTCTGGCTCTCGAGGACTCGAAATGGCTCGGGAAATTGGATCCATGTGTGTGTAAGCGCGTGCGTGTGTGATGGCATCTTAATTGCCTGGCACTACAATGAGATAAAGGGAAGGCGGGGGGGGGGGGGGGGGCACGTGGCACGGATGGGCACGTGACGACGAAGACAATAATGACGACGAGGACGACCCCATCAGCGTGACGGCGCGTCCTCCCCCTCACTCGCCCTCCCTCTGCAACGGACGGGGGGGGGGAGGGGGGGGGAGGGGCGCCGGCCTTATTTTACCCTCCGCGGGACAGCCGTACTAATCGAATTGTTCTTCGAAGATGTAAATAACAATTAGGCTTTTCCCTCGTGATCCTCCTGCGACGGGCGCGGCGCCGTGATCTCCTTCGGCTCATCTCGAAGAGCACCTCTTCGCGAGAGCCTTCATGGAGGACTTCCCTGATCCTTCCCTCCGCCCCCTCCCTCCCCCCCGCAACTCGACACGCCCCCGCCGGACCACCGCGACGACACGGGGGCGCCCCTGCAGCCCCCAGAACCACGCGTCACGAAGCCGAGGTCCTCTCAGGAACACCCAGGAGGAGGGGATCTCGCGCCTCCTCGCCTCCTGCCTCTACCTGCCTCCTCTTGTCTCCTCTCGCCTTTCCTCCTTCCCTCCTCTCCCCCCCCTTCCTCCCCCCCCTCCCTCCCTTCCTCCTTCCTCCTACCCTTCCCTGCACCCTCCGCCTTCCCTCCCTCCCGCCCCCTCTCCCCTCATCGGCCCTGGTGGTCCTTCCCGTAAGGCGCAGCGCTGAAGGTCACCGTAACAAGTCCTCCTCCTCATCCGCCTTCCCGGCCGTTGCCTTAAGCAGCCTCTCTCGCTGACCTTCCCGACCTTTCCGGGAGGCGATGATCTACACGTCGACATGCATAAGGGCGGCGGGAGGCGAGGGGGCGAGGGGCAGGCGGGCGGCGAGGGCGGGCGGCGGAGAGGGGGCCATCCGAGCCACGGGCTAAATGGGCTGACCAAAAACGGAGGAGACGCATTTCCATTCCCTCGTTCATTTCTGTCGCTTTCTCTTATTCTTCTTTTCTCTTTCCATTCCCCTTCCCTTCTTCCCCTCCTTCCCCTTCCTCTTCTCCTTCCTCTCCCTCCTCCTTCCCCTCCTCCCCTCCTCCTCCTCCTCTTCCTCCTCCCTTCCTTCCTCCCTGTCCTCCTCCTCCTCCTCTTCCCCCTTCCCCTTCCTCTTTCCTCTCCTCCCCTCCCTCCCCTCCCCCTCCTCCCCTTTCCTCCCTCCCTCCTCCTCCCTCCCCTCCCTCCCCCCACCCAACCTCCCCTCACCCCAACACCCCGAAACACCCAGCCAACGTACCTTCTCCCCGGGGCCCGACGAAGCCTCGTGGTCTATCGGCAGTCTATCGGGCAGAATCATTTCGAAGTCGATGCACTGCTGACCGGAGCCGAAGCTGAGCCAGCGGGGGGAGGAGAAGGTCGCCTTCTGGCACGCCGACTGGACGGTGCATCTGCGGAAGAGAAGGGAGGAAAAGGACGAATTAGAATCCTTCATTGACGAAAATGCGGAAGAGAGGAGAGGAAAAGGACGAATTAGAATCCTTCATTGACGAAAATGCGGAAGAGAGGAGAGGAGAGGGACGAATTAGAATCCTTCATTGACAAAATGCGGAAGGAGAGGAGAGGAAAAGACGAATTAGAATCCTTCATTGACGAAAATGGCGGCAATTACAAAATGGCTGCCTTATGTCTGTGTAGGAGAAAGGAGAAGAGAGATAGAGAGGACAAAATGGCTGCCCTGTAGAGATATACATAAAATACATTAACAAAATGGCTGCCTTATGTCTGTAGGGAAGGAGAGAGAGAGAAAATAAATAAATTAACAAAATGGCTACCTTATATCTAAAAGGAAAGGAAAAGAGAGAGAATCTTTTTTTAATTGTTTATAAAATGACAGAAGGGGAAGAAGAAAAAATAAATAAATACAAATAAAAAATAATAAATAAAGGAAATCACATAATTCGCAACAACAAAGAACTAGCGGCGAAAAAAAAAGATCGTAATTACCTCGGAGAAATAATAAATAATTTATCCACGTACGCGCCCTGACCAAACTAAAAGACACAAAAATGAGGAAGAGAGAGAGAGAAAAAAATCGCCCACCCTCATTCCCCTTCAAAAATGAGCGCCACCAGCCACCCCCCCCCAAAAAAAAAAATAATAATAAATAAATAATAAATAAATAAAATAAAACAAAATAAATAAATAAAATAAAATTAAAACAAAAATAAAATAAAATCCAGCCGCCACCTTTTGACGCGCCCTCCATCAGAGGGTCGTGCCCACCCCCAGCAGCTCCCGACGGCCGCCCGCCCCTTCCGCCACCATCTGCCAACGCTCTGGAGGCGCTTCGTCCCCCGTCCGCGCCTCCCGCCATTCACTTCCCCGTCGCCGTCGTGTCGGGGTCGTGCCGGGTCGTCCACCGCCTTCCCTCCCCGAATGATGGGGTCGTCTTTGAAAGGGGGGTCGTCTTAAGTGGGTCGTTTTGCGGGGTCGGTCCTAGTGATGGAGGAGGTCGTCTACCACTGCATCGCTTCGGGAGGGTCGTCCTAACGAAGTCGTCTCAACCGAGTCGTCTCCGCCGGGTCGTCTTTGTGCAGCAGACGGCGGGGGTCACGCTGCTCGCCTCCCCCGGAACAACGACGCGGACGGGATGAGGTCGTCGGGCCACCTCGCCGCGGGTGAACAAGGTCGCCAAGAGGTCGTCTCCAGGTGTGACTGGCCATGTCGGTCGTGGGGGAAGGGGGGAAGGAGGAGAAGGGGGAAGGGGGGAAGGAGGAAGAGGGGGGTGTTGAGGGGGAAGGGGGGAGAGGGGGGGTGGAAGGGGAAGGAGGAAGCGGAAGAGGGGTGTTGGGGGAAGGAGGAGGGGTGTTGGGGGGAAGGGGGGAAGGGGGAAGAGGGGGGTTGGCGGAGAGAGAAGTGGTGTTGATGGAGGGGGAGAGGGGAGGAGGGAAGGGGTGTCTGTGGAAGGGAGAAGGGGGGGGGGCTCAGTGGAGGGAGGGACGTACTTCCCTGACAATAAAATGACAACAGCAAGCGAGAGGCAACAAAGGTGGTAATATTAGGAAGCTACAAACCGCACCCTTCCTCCTTCGTTCCTCCCTCCACCGCTCCCAACCCCCGATGCCCTGATCTTTCCTCTTCCTCCCCCCTCTCCTCCTCCTCTCTCCCTCACCCCCCTCCCCTCTCCCCCTCCCCCCGTTCCCCCCTCCCCTCTCTCCTCTCCTCTCCTCCTCCCCTTCCCTCTTCGTCCTCCCCCTCTTCCCTCGGCCCCGTCCCCTCCCTCCTCCTCTGTCTTGTCCTCCCCTCTCCCTCTCCCCCCGCCACCCCGGGCGTAACCACTCCTAAGGTCAACAGTGAGTGTCTGGCGCGATCGCTATCAAGCAGCTACAGAGATAACAATATGATACACCTGCGGAGGGAGAGGGAGGGAGGGGGGAGGAGGAGGAGAGGAGGAGGAGAGGGAGGAGGAGGAACGAGGAGGAGAGGGAGGAGGAGGGGAGGGAGAAAAGAAGTTGGTGAGGGACGGAGGAGAAGGACGGGGAGAAAGAAGGACGGGGAGAAAGATGGGGGGAGGACGGGGAGAGGGAAAGGAGGAGAAAGATGAGAATGGGAAAGTAAAGAAGTTCGAGGAAGGGGGATAGGGAGAAAGAGGGGAGGGAAAGAAGGTGGAAAGAGAAAAAAAAGAGAAGGACAGGGAGAGGAGAAGGAAAAGGGAAGGGAAAGAGAAAGGAAGAAAGAGACAGAAAAAATAGGTGAGAGGAAGTAATGGATAAAGGAAAGGATGAAGACAGAGAGAAAGGAGGAGGGGAATGAAAATGCACGGAAAGAGATAGGAGAACCACCCAGCTAAAACAACAAAAATATCTAAAAAAAAAAAAAAAAAAAAAAAAAAAAACAGCACGCAGACAACAAACACACGAAAGAAAAAAACACAAACACCAGCTCATCAGACACAAACAACCAAACAACCAAACATCCTGCCATCCTTTGCGCTCTATAATCTTTCACTTTAAGGACACCCCTCCTGACCTATGCCACCCCCCCCCCCCAACCCCACCCCCCCCACCCTTGCAATATGTGGCGTGGCAGTAATGACGGCCCCATAGGCTTTAATGCTGCGATTTGGTCTAATGACCTAATCTTCCCTAATTAAAAGGGAAGGTTCAGTTCTTGCCCTCTCCCTCCCCCCTCTTCTTCTTCTTTATTATTATTAATTATATATTATCATATCATTTATCATCATTATCATCATCATATCATCATCATCATCATCATCATCAGTATTATTATTGTTGTTGTTATTATTATTCTGTTTTCCATATTTTCTTGTCCATTTTAGATTTTTACCTCCTCACTTTCTCCTATCCTTCCTCGTACTTCGTATCCCCCTTTCCCCTTCCTTTCCCCTCATCCATACGTTTCTTCTCTTCCCCTCTCCCTCAACCCTTTCCCCTCACACACCTCCCCCATCCCTCCCCCTATTCTTTCCCTTTCCACTCCTCCCTCCCAATCCCTTTTCCTTCCTTCCCTCCCTCCCTCACCCCACCCACGTCCTATCCTCTCACCCTCCCTCCCATGCCCTCCCATCACCCCACGCCCTTCCCCTTCCTTCCCTCCCCCCACACCCTCCCTCCCACGCCTTTCCCCCTCCTTCCCTCTCCTCCCTCCTCCCCTCCCCCACACCCTCCCCCCTCACCCCCACCCACGCCCTCTTCCTCCCTCCCCTCCCTCCCACGCCCCCCATGCCCTTCCACTCCTCCCACCCACGCCCTCCCCTCCCACCCACTTCCCCTCCTTCCCTCCCCCCTCCCACCCACGCCCTCCGACAGGTACAGATGGCGGGGACAAATTAGCCCCCACGTACCACTTAGGAAAACAGGGATTGCGTTTCGACAGCGCCCATTACTCCTCGGTCAGTCTTTGTCCCCCCTTGAGGCGCCCGTGTCTCGACAGATATTTTTTCTCCCTCCTCCTCCTCCTCTCCTCCCTTCTTTTTTTCTTCTCACTCTGCTTCGCTTGCCAAGGAGTGAGTGGACTGTTGATCTCTGGTCTGTCTTCTCTGTCTGTCTGTCTTTCTGTCTCTCTCTCTCTCTCTCTCTCTCTCTCTCTCTCTCTCTCTCTCTCTCTCTCTCTCTCTCTCTCTCTCTCTCTCTCTCTCTCTCTCTCTCTCACTTCTCACTCTCACTCTCACTCTCAACTCTCACTCTCACTCTCACTCTCACTCTCACTCTCACTCTCACTTTTATCTATCTATCTATCTTTTATAAAAACACTCACATTCACACTCACGATCACACTAAGTCACTCACTGACTGACTCACTCAATCGCTTATCCACTTACTTATTCTTTCGTCTATACCAATATATATTTCTATCTCTATCTCTAAATCTCACTAATCATAATGATATACTCCTTCTTCTTTTTGTATTTTTCTTTTTCTTTTTTTTTTTCTCAGCAACGAAGAACAAAGAAAAACGAAAACAAAGGAAAAAAAAGAGAATAAAACAAAGCAAGAAATTTAACAGAATAACAAAAAAAAAAAAAAAAAATAAAACCACAAAATACACAAGCCCTTTCATCAAACACGTAAAACAATCAACGCACTCTTCAATTACAAAAAAAAAAAAAAAAAAAAAAAAAATCACTTTGAACACAAAACAACGGACACCTGCCATAACGACCCCCCTCCTCTTCCCTTTCCCCCCTTTCCCCCTACCCCACCCCACCCTTGTCACTCCCCCACCCCCCACGTGTCTTGTCACTCCCCCCACCCCCCACGTGTCTTGTCACTCCCCCCCCCCCCCATCCCCCGATAGCAGGCGTGTGCGTGGCCGCGGGCTGCAAACTCATCTCCGTGCAGAATATGCAAGATTGCACATCCAACGTCATATCCTGCCCTAGATTAAGCTTCATGGGGGTAGGGGGTCGGGGTGGGGGAGAAGAAGGGAGGGGGAGATATGGGGTAGAGGGGGGGGTGATGAAGTAGCTATGGGGAAGGAGGGGAGGGGGAGAGAGGGGAAGGGGGAAGGAGGAAGGGGAGAGAAGGGGGAGGGGGAAGAGGGGGAGGAGAAAGAACTAGGGAGGATAATCATGAGGGAGAAGATGAAGAAGCAATGAGGAGAAAGAGCGAAGAATCAATAGGAAAGAAAAGGGGAGAAATAATCGAGGGGGAAGCAAAAGCGCCGCAAGGGAGGGGGGAGGGGGGAGGAGAGAGAGAGAGAGAGAGAGAGAGAGAGGAGAGAGAGAGAAGAGAGGAGAGAGGAGAGAGAAGAGAGAGAGAGAGAGAGAGAGAGAAGAGAGAGAGAGAGAGAGAGAGAGAGAGAGAGAGAGAGAGAGAGAGAGAGAGAGAGAGACAGAGAGAGAGAGAGAGACAGAGAAAGAAAGAAAGAAAGAAAGAAAGAAAGAGCGAGAGCGTAGAAAAGAGCCGAGGGAGAGAGGGGAGAGGGGGGAGAGGAGCCCCAGCGAGAGGAGGAGCGATCGCACGCCGCCCAAAGTCCCACGGAGACGATACAAATAGGGCGTGAGCGAGGGCGCGCTGATAGGATCTTCGGGATGTCGTCGCCGCGAGATTGAGCTGGGGGGGGGGGGGAGTGTGGGGAAGGGGGGGGAGGTAGAGGGAGGGAAGGGGGTGGGGGAGATGGGGAGGGGAGCTGGGAGGGGAGGGGGATGGGAGGGAGTGGGGATGGGGAGGAAAGAGGGAGAGGAGGAGGAGGGTGACGTAGAGAGAAGAGAAGAGGAGATAAGGGATGGGGGAAGAGAAATGGATAGAGAAAAGAGAATGAAACGAAAAATAAAAGAAAGAAGAAGGAGGCGAAGGAGGAAAATGAGAAGTAAGGAAAAGGAAAAGGAGAAGAAGAAGAAGGAAAGAAGGAAAGAAAGGAAAAGGAAAAAGAGGAGAAGGAGAAGGAGAAGAAAAAGAAAATAGAAAAAGAAGAAGAAGAAGGCCTCTCAAACTCCGACAGGGGAGGAGATAGACGCACCTCCCCCCCCCCTCTTTCCCGCCCCCCCTTCACCTTCCGCCACCTGAGTGGATCGGCCCTAAATTGCCTTATGAGTTCGCGATTATATTTAGGGGGGAGGGGGGGGGCGAAGGGGGAAGGGAGGGGGGGGGGGGGGGGAACTGCCGACGTCAGAGCCCGACAAATATGGCCGACCGGATACAAGATGGGCTGCCGCAGATGGAGGAGCAATATTAGTCTTTTTTTTTTCCTTCTTCTTCTTCTTCTTCTCCCTTACCCATCTTCTCACTCTCGCTTCTTTCTCTATTTTTTTCCCCTCTTTTTTTTTCTCTCCCTTTCCTTTTTCCTTCCCGGCGGGGATGGTGCGACGTCAGCAGAGCGCCACGAGGGGGAGAGGGGGGAGAGGGGGGAGAGGGAGAGAGGGAGAGGGGGAGAGGGGGGAGAGGGAGGAGGGGAGAGGGAGGAGGGGGAGGGGGGGGAATAGACCCTATGTCATGTTGTTCGATTATAATTCCGGCAACATAGGGCGGCGCACATGGGACCGACAGACAACATGCTACGGCCGCCATCTATTATGACTCATGATGCAAAAAATATATAAATGAAAATAAATATATAAGTATATAAAAAAGAAAAAATAAAAAAATAATTAATAAAATAATTAATTAATTAATTAATTATAAAAAAAATAAAAATAATAAATAAATAAATGATTTAAAAACTCTAAATAATGAAAAAATAAATAAAAAAAAATATCCTATACTATTAATGATGAATAACTGTGAATAATAAAAAAAAACACGAAATAACATCAACACCGATCATTCTATCATAAAAGAAAATGAATCCCTGTTTTCCCAAAAAGTAAAAGAAAAGAAAGAAAAAATTCAGATTTTTTTCCAAAAGTAAAAGAAAAGAAAGAAAAAAAGACAAGAGCATCAGATTTTTTTCCAAAAAAGTAAAAGAAAAGAAAGAAAAAAATAAGACAAGAGCATCAGATTTTTTCCAAAAAGTAAAAAAAAGAAAGAAAAAAATAAGACAAAGCATCAGATTTTTTCCAAAAGTAAAGAAAAGAAGAAAAAAATAAGACAGAGCATCAGATTTTTTTCCAAAAGTAAAAGAAAAAGAAAGAAAAAAAAATAAGACAAGAGCATCAGATTTTTTCCCAAAAAGTAAAGAAGAAAGAAAAAAATAAGACAAGAGCATCAGATTTTTCCAAAAAAGTAAAAGAAAAGAAAGAAAAAAATAAGACAAGAGCATCAGATTCGAAGGAAATGAAGTCCCGAGCGAAGACAGATCAGTTCCCGGATGTCCTGAGAACCAGAGGCAACTCCAAGGGGTCGACGGCAGTTCGCGCGCGCCATCTGCGGCCCCACTTCCTCCTCCTCTTCCTCTTTTTGCTTCTGCTGCTTCTTTTTCTTCTCCTCCTCTCCTTCTCCTCCTTCCCCTTCCCCTTCCCCTTCCTCTTCCTCTTCCTCCTTTTCCTTCCCCTTCAATCCCCTTCCTCCGTCTCCTCCTTCCCCTTCCTCTTCCTCCTTTTCCTTCCCCTTCCTCCTTCCCTTCCTTCTACTCCCCTTCCTCCTTCTCCTCCCTCCTCTTCCCCCTTCCCCTCCTCGCCCTCCCCCTCCTGAGAGAAGGCACAGCCCGCCCGCCATCCCCCATCAGCGCCCCTGCCAGTCACCGTTCCCCCCGCGAAGGCCGCGCCCGCAGCTGCAGGAGGAGGGCAAGGGCGCGGGGGAGGGACGCCGCCCTCTCTCTCGACTCTAGAATTCCTTCGCTATCCTATCCTCTTTCTTTATCTTTTTCTTTTGGCCGAGTGTCCCGCGTGCCTCCCCTCCCCTCCCCTCCCCCTCCGTTCCCTCCCTCCCCTCCTTCCCCTTAAAAAGCTTCCCGAAGTGCCAAGCCGGATAAGGAAACAGCGCGTCGAAAATCTCCGCCGATGCGCGATAACACCCCCCTCCCCCCCCCCCCCCGCGCCGTCCGAAGCAAGCATAGATCACGGGCGCTCGCTCCCTCTCACCCCCCCTCCCTCCCTTCCCTCTCTAACCACTTGTCTTCAAGTGGTCCAGGAACACCGTCCTCCTTCCTGCTCTCCAATCCTCCACTTCAACCTCTTCCATTCCATCTCCATCCCCTTCTCTCCTCTCCTCCTCCTCCTCCTCCCCCTTCCCAACCTCCTCCATCCACCCACTCCTCCCCTTCCCATCTCCCCCTCCTTCCCTCCTCCCTTCCACCTCCTTGTCTTCCTCCTCCCTCCTCCCCTTCCCTCCCCTTCCCCCTCCTCCCTTCCCTCCGCAACCTCGTTCCCCCAAGAAAGACACGCAGCACGAGACAAAAACGCAGTGGGAATAGGACGAGGATAAGAAGGATAAGAAAAAGAAAGGAGGTGACAGAGACCGGGAAAAAAGAGGAAGACAGAGACCAGAGACCGAAAAAAGGAGAGAGACAAGACACCGGAAAAAAAAGGAGAAGACAGAGACCGGGATAAAAGAGGAGACAGACCAGAAAAAAAAAAGAAGACAAGAGAGACCAAGAAGCGAGAGGTAAGAAGCGAGGCAGCAGCATCCCACTCGCCACCTCCTCTTGCCACCGAGCCGTAAGAAGCGATCGGTCAACCCCCCCCCCCCCCCGCCCGGCCAGGCAACCGGTCAAGCGGGCGATCGAGTCAATTTGTCAAAAGATCCGAACTGAGCGTCTCCGGATGCCGATTCGGATGCCGCTCCCAACCGGACGAGGGGGGGGGGCGCGCGCATTCCGGCAGTCTGCTCGCGTCAACACCCCCCCTCTTCATCGCTTTGGCTGCCACCAGGTCTGCGTTTCTGCTTGTTCTGCCTGTCGTTTCGTCTATCTTTCTTTCTGTCTGTCTGTCTCTCGCTCTTTCCTTCCCTTCTTTTTTCTCTCTCTCTTCTCTCTCTCCTATCCCTCTCCTCTCTCCTGTCTCTCTTCCCTATCCTTCCTTCTCTCTCCTCTAATCCCTCCCTCTCTTTCTCTCCTCTCTTCCTATCCCTCTCACTCTCTTTCTCTCTCTCTCTTCCTATCCTTCTCCCCTCCTACTCTCTCTCTTCCTATCCTTCTCCTTCTCCTTCTCTTCTCTTCCTATCCTTCTCCCTCTCTTTCCCTCTCTCTTCCTATCCTATCCCTCTCCTCCTCTCTCTCATCTCCCTCTCCCTCTCTCTTCCTCCCTATCCCTCTCCTCCTCTCTCCTCTCTCTCTTCCAATCCCTTCCTATCCCTCTTCTTCATTCCTTCTCCTTCTCTCTCTTCCTTCCCTCTCTCTCTCCTTCCCTCTCCCTCTCCTCCTCTTCTCTTCTATCCTTCTCCTTCTCTCTCTTCCTATCCCTCTCCCTCTCTTCCTCTCTCTTCCTATCCCTCTCCCTCTCCTTCTTTCTCCCTCTCCCTCTCTCCTGCACTCTCCTTCCTCGCCGGGCGCCCAACGCACGACCGGAGCTGAATGCGAGATACCATCATCATAATTGTGTAATTAAGCGAACCCATCACGATAAGCATCTGTGACAGCAGGTTGTGTCAACCCGTCCCACGCCCCCTCTCTTCATCTCTCTCTCTCTCTCCCCTCTTTCTTCTTTTTCTTTTTCTTTCTTTCTTTCTTTCTTTCTTTCTTTCTTTCTTTCTTTCTCTTTCTCTCTCTCTCTTCTTTCTTCTCTCTCTCTCTCTCCTCTCTCTCTCTCTCTTCTCTCTCTCTCTCTCTCTTCTCTTCTCTCTCTCTCTCTCTCTCTTCTTTCATTCTCTTTCTATTTCTTCTCTTTCTCCTCCAACAACAAAAAGGGAAGAAAAGAAATCAACTACAATCCTCAATACCCTCCCTCCCTCCCTCCCCCCCCCACCCCTCCCAAGAATGACGCAATGACCCTGCTCTTAGGCACTCGATGAGATGTCTTCGAGGTGGCATTGCCCCCAGCTCGTCCGCCCACACCGCCCACCGCCCGCACGCCCGCCCAAAACCATTCTTTTTCCAGTAAATCAATAGACAAGCAAAAAAAGAAGAATACAAAAACAAAAAAATCCAAAGCTTGAGTGGAAACAAAGAAGAAAAAGACAAGAAAAAAATCCACAAGACAAAAAAGTTAAAAAAAAGTCAAAAAAAAAAAAAAAAAAGGAAAAGACAAGAAATAAAAACAAAAAAATCCCACAAAGGCACACGCACAATCATGCACGGATCCCTCCTCACATGCAGGGCGGCGGGGCTTCCTCGTGTGCAAGACCACGGGGACGAATCTGCATGCTGACCCCGCCTGCCCCGGCACACAGGGGGGCCGCGCGGACTAGGGGGTGTGGGGGAGGGAGGGAAAGGGGGGAGGAGGGAGGTGGGAGGAGGGAAAAAGGGGGGGGAAGAAGGGGAAAGGGGGGAATAAGGGGATGGGGGGAAAGAGGTAGGAAGGGAGGGGGAAGGGGGAGAGGGTGGAAGGAAGGAAAGGGGAGGAAGGAAAGGTGAGGGAATGGAAAGAGATGAAGAAGGAAGGGAAAGAAGAGAGGGTGTATGTAGGAGGAAAGAATGGAAGAAAAGGAAAAGGGGAGGAAGGGAGGAAGAAAATATATAAACATAAGAGAAGCAGAAAAAAAAACGAGAAATACGAGATGCACCAAAACCAAATCAAGATCAAAGACAAGAAAACGACACACACACAAAATGATAAAAAAAATAATGAACAAATAATATAAAAAAACAATAATAAAACCCAAAACGGAAAGAACACGAGGAAAAAATGATAAGAAGAAAGAAGACGAAGAAAAGAGCACAAATTATGAGAACCGCATCGAATAACATCCGCAGAACGGAGAGGAGGAGGGAGGGCCTTGCACAACTGACCCCCCTCCCCCCACCCCCTCCCCCACTCCCTTCCTCTTCCCCTTTCCCTCCCTCCTTCCCCTTCTCCTCCCCACCCCTTCCCTACCCTTCGCCTCTCCTTCCCTTCCCCTTCTCCTCCCCCTTCCCTTTCCCCTTCCCCTTCTCCCCCCAACCCTTCCCCTCCCCTTCGCCTCCCCCTTCCCCCTTCCCCTTCTCCCTTCCTCCTTCCACCTTCCCCTCCCCATTTCTCCCCCCCCCAGCAAGACTCACAAATAAATGAGAGAATTTTTCGATCAACCTTCCCACCCACCCCCTACACCCCCACCCCACCCCCCGCACAGCCTCGCAAAGCCGGCCGCGGAAAGGAAACGCGGATACTGGGAATGCGAGAGAAAAACGCTTACATAAAAAATAGAAGAAGAAAAAATAGCAACATTTCCTCATTCGTTTTCGTCCTTATAATCGTTTTTTTTCGTGTTTTCTCACCCTCCTTCTTCCCCACTGTTCGTGTTCTTGTTATCCTTCTCTTCCACCTCCCTCCTTTTTCTCTCTCATCTCCTCTATCTCCCTCCTCTTCTCCTCTTTCTCTCTTCTTCCCTTCCCCTCTACTCCCCCTCCTCCTCTTTTGCTCTCCCCCTTCTCCTTCCTCCTTCCTCCTTCTCCTTCTCCTCCTCCTCCTCCTCCTCCTCCTCCTCCTCCACCTCCTCCCACCCCCTCCCTTCCCTTCCCTCCTCCTCCTCCACCCCTTTCCCTTCCCCCCCTCCTCCTCCACCAACCCCTTCCCCTTCCCCCCTCCTCCCTCCTCCACCTCCCTCCTCCTCCTCCTCCTCCTCCTCCTCCTCCCTTCCCTCCTCCTCCTCCTCCTCCTCCTCCTCCCGCCCCCACCCCGTCGAGGAATGCGTGTGTCATCAAGGGCCAAAATGGGCTTAATTAAACAAGATTAGAGACGGAGGCTACTTCCTTCTGGCGTATCTGGGCTATCTGGACACTGCGGAGGGGAGGCGGGGGAGAGGGGGAGACGGGGGAAAGGGGGAAGAGGGAGAAGGGGGAAATGGAGAGGAGGGGGAGAAGGGAGAAAGGGGGAAAGGGAGAAAGGGGGCCGATAAGCGAAAAGGAGGGATGTTTGCAAGGAGGAGGGAGTGAGGGGTGAGGGAAGGGAAGGGAGGTGACAAGGGAGGGAGGGAGGGTGACAAGGAAGGGAGGGGGCGAGGGAGGGAGGGAAGGGAGGGAAGGGAGGTGGGCAAAGGGAGGGAGGGGAGGTGGCGAGGGAGGGAGGGGCGGCAGCGGTTCATGAATGATTCCTTTTTTCCTCCCGGTGTGTGTGTTGACGGAGAGTCATCCATCCTGTTTATTCGAGGGACCAGCGGAGAGGAGCCGCTTGTTGGCCCGGCCGCGCTTCACGTGTTGGGGGGGGGGGGGAGGAGGAGGAGGGGGAGGGGGAGGAGGGGGCAGAAGGAGGAGGAGGAGGAGGAAGGGAGGAGGAGGAGGAGGAAGGGCAAGGAAGGAGGAGGAGGAGGGGCAGAGGAGGAGGAGGGGGGCAGAAGGAGGAGGAGGAGGAGGAGGGACAGAAGGAGGAGCATATCAAGCATATCATACAAGCCAAAAATGCCTGCGTTCAACTCGCCACATCTAGGCAAGCCAGGTCACACATCCCTCCCCCCTCCCTCCTCCTCCTCCTCCCCCCCCTCTACAACCCCCGACTTGACCTTGCCCTTCTACCACCCTCCCCCCTCCCCCCCCCTCCCTCCCCCCCCCCTCGTCTGAATCATCTTTTTAATTAGACTTCGCTAATCACCCTCTGGCTGGGAGGAAAGCGAGACAGGAAGACAGACAGACAAAATAGAACCCCGGTATTAAACCAACACGGAGGAGGCTATCAGTGGATAGCGAAAATAGAAGAAAGAAAAACGAAAAGAAAGATGAAAGAAGAAAAAAAGGAGAAAGTAAAAATAAAAAAACAGATCCGCATATCTACAATGACAGCACCATAAATTAGTAAGCATTAAAGGGTAAGTGGGTGTGTGAGAGAAAAAATGATAAAGATAAAGACT
The DNA here is from genome assembly GCF_003789085.1 of Penaeus vannamei. Classification (NCBI taxonomy): domain Eukaryota; kingdom Metazoa; phylum Arthropoda; class Malacostraca; order Decapoda; family Penaeidae; genus Penaeus; species Penaeus vannamei. The sequence goes on along the minus strand of NW_020870451.1, from coordinate 366,476 downwards.
GAGAGGGAGAGAGAAAGGGGAGAGAGGGAGAGGGAGGGAGAGGGAGAGGGAGAGGGAGAGGGGGAGGGGGAGGGGAGGGAGAGAGGGAGAGAGAGAGAGAGAGGAGAGAGAGAGAAGAGAGAGAGAGAGAGAGAGAGAGAGAGAGAGAGAGAGAGAGAGAGAGAGAGAGAGAGGAGAGAGAAGAGAGAGAGAGAGAGAAGAGAGAGAAGAGAGAGAAAAAAAAGAAAATATATTAAGAGTAAGAATAAGAATAAGATCGAGACCATGAATAAAAATAAAAATTCGAACGAGCGTAAGAATAAAACCAAAAATGAGGTGGAGAGAGAGAGAGAAAAAAAAAAAAAGTTAAAGAGAAGTGCCTCCGTATGCGAACGCTTCCCTGCCCCTCAACGAACACTTGTGAGTACCCCCGAGTGCATGCAAGCATATCCGCCTGCACTTGCGCCTCCCCACGCAGCGGCCGGCCATCAGGAGCAGGTCCAGCAATCAGCGAGCGAGCGGCCCGTAAAGAAGAGCCCGCGTCACGGCAGCTGCAACGGCGCTGACATCGTGATAATGAGCAATGGCCGGGAACCATGCAACGGCGGGCAAGAGAGCGCTCGAGAGGGAACCGGGAGGCTGGGGGGGGGGGTCCCGAGGCCGCACTCTATGGGTCTGTATGCATTTAAGTGCTCAGGTAATGAATCAGTATTTGTTGTGTATGTGAATCCGTGTGTGTGTGGTGTGTGTGTGTGTGTGTGTTGTGTGTGTGTGTGTTGTGGTGTGTGTGTATGCGTTGTGTATGGTATGTGTATGTATGTATGCGTGTATGTATGTATGTATGTATGTATGTATGTATGTATGTATGTATGTGTGTGTGTGTGTGTGTGTGTATGCGTGTCTGTATGTATGTGTGTTTGTATGTATCCTTCATAAGAATACAAAACGCAATACAAAATGCAATTCCACCCCCCCACCCACCCTAACCCACCCTCCTCCCTACCTACCTCCGCCTTGAGCAACATTGCAGCAATTTTCCATCTGTAATTTACTCTTTCCTCCCCCTCCCTCCCCTTCCCCTTCCCTTTCCTAGCGCCTAACCCTACCCCACGCCCTGAATCTTACCTTCCTCCTCCTCCTCTCTCCGCCTTCTCTCTCTCCCTCCCTCCCCTCCACCTTCCTCCTCCTCCCTCTTCCTCCTTCTCCCCTCTACCCCTTCTCCCTCTCTTCCTCCTCCTCTCTCCCTCCCCTCCTCCCTCCTCCCCTTTCTCCCCCCCTCCCTCCCTCCCTCCACCTTCTCCACACGGGCAATAAAAGTACTTAATATAAATCACTTAAAAAACCTTCCGGGAGTAACCGTAGCGAGAAGAAAAGAAAAGAAGAGAAAAATAAAACAAAAAAAAAGCCACCCATACGAGGCGTCTCAATCATCATTAGAGAGTCATTAACTACAAAAGTTTTGCTGTCAGCTGGACGGCTCTCTTTTCCTGTGTCGTGAGAGAGAGGGAGAGAGGGAGAGGAGGAGAGGGAGAGAAGGAGAGAGGTTTAGAGAGAGAAAAAGAGGGAGGGAGGGAGGAGGGGAGAGAGAGAAGATAGGGAGGAGGGGAGAGGGTTAGGAGAGAGAGGAAGGTAATGGGAGGGTAGATGGAGGTAGAGAGGGAGAGAGGTAGAGAGGAGAGAAGGAGAGAGGGTGAGGGGGAGGAGAGAGGAAGGGAGGAGGGAGGGAGGGAGGGAGGGAGGAGAGGAGGAGAGAGGGGAGGGAGGGAGGAGAGGGAGGGAGGGAGGGAGGGAGAGAGAGGAGGAGGGAGGGAGGGAGGGAGGGAGGAGAGGAGAGGGAGAAGGGAGGAGGGAGGGGGGGAGAGGGGGAGGTAGGAGAGAGGGGAGAGAGAGAGAGGAGAGAAAGAAAGTGAGACAGACAGAAGATACAGACAGACAGAGAGATAGCAAAAGGAAAAGGAGAGGAGGAGAGAGAAGACGAGAGAACAAAAAAAAAAAAAAAAATAAATAATAATAAATAAAGAGGCGAAGAGAAGATATAACTTACCCTCGACGACGTGACCCTCTTCCGCCGCCCGAGAAGAGAAAGCATTAACGCTAAATTAAGACCGACCCATAACGGAATACAAAACACAAATAGCGTGGCCTTAAAAGTGTTTTCCTCGCGGCCTCCTGCTGTCCATCCAAAGACTGGCGCGTTCCATCCATCGTCACTTATCCGGGGGAGGCGATTGCAACCAAAGACGTTGCAAACAACATCAACAACATTATATCCTTCCTCTCTCTTCCTCCCTCCCCCTTCTTCCTTCCCTCTCCCTCTTTCTTCCTCCTTCTTTTTCCGTCTCTTCCTTTTTCCCCTTCCTTTCCTTCTTCTTCTTTTTTCCCCTTTTTCCCCTTCCTTCCTTCTTTTTTCCTCCCTTCCTTCCTTCCTCTATTCTCCCCTTTCCTTCCCTTTCCGCTTTCCCCCTATCTTCCTCTCCTCTCCCCTCTTTACTTTTTTCCCTTCTCCTTTCCTTTCTTCCCTTCTTTCCCTTCCCTTCGCTTCCTCTCCCCTCTCCTCTCGTCTCCTTCTTCCTCTCTCCTTCTCTCCCCGTGATTGCGGATGTGGTCGGAGGGACGAGTGCGTGAGTGAATGCGCGCACATCACCTCAAGTGCGTTATGTACACAAGGTGCGGTCTGTGTACACGTGACCCGCACACACACGGGATCACGCCCGTATGTACGGAAAGGATTTCACTTCGTCTCGGGTCACAGATATCGCCCGGGGACCCCCCCCCCCCCCCCACCTCAATACCAGACCCCCCAAAGGACTGACCCCTAACTGACACCCCCACTAAAACCACCACCACCCACCACCACCACCACCACCACCAACAACCAACAACAACAACAACAACAACAACAACGACAACGACAAAGTCCCGATGTCGAGAAAGATTCCTCCCCTCCCCTCCCATGCTCTCCCCTCCCTTCCCCTTAACTCTCCCTCATCCCCCTCTTCCTCGCTCTTGCACCTACCTTATCCCACCCGTAAGACACCCTTTCCCCCTTCCACCCCCCCCCCCCCAGAGCAGCTGTCTAAGCATGAATCCCCAACCTTGATCACGATGCCCTCCCTCCCTCCCTCCCTCCCCCACCTTATCTCCCTTCGTGGGCGAGACAGTACCCCTTCCTCTTCCTCCCCCCATCCCCCTTCCCCCCCATCCCCACCAACCCCCTTTTCCTTATTTTCGCCCTACTAACTCACCCCACCCTACCCTCTCCCCTCCTCCCATATCTAATCGTTCTCACCCCTTCTCCCCTCTCCTCCACTCCCCATGCCGATGCATAACCAGCCCGAGTGATGGCTCTGTCGGCACATTTTCTTTCCCTTCATTCAGTCCTTTCCCTCTTTCCGTCCTTCTCTCTCTCCTCTCACTCTCTCTCTTCTCTCTCTCTCTCTCTCTCTCTCTCTCTCATCTCTCTTCTCTCTCTCTCTCTCTCTCTCTCTCTCTCTTCTCCTCCTCTCTCTCTCTCTCTCCTTCCGTCTCCCTTTCCTTACCTTCCCATCCCTTCCCCCCCACCTCCCTTTTCTCCCATTTTCACCTTTTCCTCCCTCCCTCCCCCTTCCCCAACCCTCCTCCCTTCACTCTCACCCTTCCCCCCAACCCTCTCCAATTTCTCCTCCTTTCCTCCCTCCCTCCTTCCCATCCCCCTCTGCCTTACCTCCCTCTACCTTACTCCCTCGCCTTACCCCTTCCCCCAACCCTCTCCCTCCCCCCTCCTCTCCCCACGAATAATTATATAATTAAAGCCCTCCTCTCGAAACGGAACCGACCCCTCGTTATGCCGTATCGGCGACGCGCGCACGTGGTTAGAGGGGGGGGGGGGAGACTCGCCCTGAATCAATATCACTCTCGTAAAATTTATTACGATCTCATTAAATTGATTATTTTTCCAAGATCTTGCACTAATCTTCCCCCCACGTTTCTTCCGCCTGCTGGTCGCCTATTTATTTTTTTATTATTACTTCTCTCTCTCCTTTTTCTCTCTCTCTCTCTCTCTCTCTCTCTCTCTCTCTCTCTCTCTCTCTCTCTTCTCTCTCTCTCTCTCTCTCTCTCTCTCTCTCTCTCTCTCTCTCTCTCTTTTCCTCTTCCTTTTCTCCACCTCCCCACACTACTCATAACGTTAACCCCTACCCCCCCATCTCTCTCTTGTTCTTGTCCTTTCCTTTCTTTTTTAAATTTCACTTCCCTTCCCTCCTCCCATTTTATTCTTGCGACCATACGAAATCTGAATTTTCTGTTTATTATTTTCACTCTCCCTAACTTATTTGGTTTTTCACCTCTCTCTACCTACTTCAACCATTATTATATCTTCCCCCTTTTTAATCCCCACCCCCATCTTCCTTTCCTTT
>NW_020870451.1:353741-362003 GCF_003789085.1 Penaeus vannamei | reverse complement strand
GGAGGAGAGGCTGTGATGAGGAAAGAGGAATCAAGAATGGTGAGTAACCATTCCTTTTCCTCACCCATTTTCTCTTTCCTCCTTCTTTCTTCTACCTTTCTCTTTCCTTCTCTTTCTTTTATTTTCTCTTTCCTTACCCTTTTTTTCACTTTTTTCCTTTCTTTCCTCTCCCTCTTTCTTTCCTCCTACTCCTCCTCAAACCCCTCTTCCTCCTCCTTTCTTCCCCTCCTTCCTTTCTCCTTCTCCCTCCCCCTCCACCAAAGACACAACGTCAACACGCAGATAAGACGAGGTCACAACCGGTACCGTCCCCTCCCCCCCCCCTCCACCTCCCCCCCCCCCCCCCAAAAAAAGAAAAACAGACAGATAAAAACAAATCTTCTCTCAGTCCTTCTTATATCTTCAGGGAAAAACAACATCCGAGAAACACTCTTTTGACTTCCCACTTCTTTTCTCTTGCTTATTTACCTGCCTCGTTGTTTTCTTTTTTTTCTTCTCTCTCTCTCTCTCTCTCTCTCTCTCTCTCTCTCTCTCTCTCTCTCCTCTCTCTCTCTCTCTCTCTCTCTCTCTCTCTCTCTCTCTCTCTCTCTCTCTCTCTTCTTCTTTTTTTGTTGTATAATTTCTTTTTTTTAGTCTCTATGTCTTAAGGTAGATACATTATTTATTCCCTTCATTATTCACTTCGCCGTTTCATTTTCCCTTCTTCGTCTCCTGCTATCTTTCCCATCTCTATTTCCATCTATCTCCTCCATCTCCAATATCCACGTTTACCTTCTCCGTCTATCTTCTTCATCTCTATCTTCTCCATCTCCATCTTTCCATCTTTTCTCCATCTCCATCTCCTCTTTCATCATCTCCCTCCTCCTCCTTCTCTTTCCCTCCATATACCTCTTATACCCCTCTATCTCCCATATACTGGTTGAAAATCACGCTACAACAATTTTCTTTTTTTTTTTCGAAATACCAAATCCACAAAAAAAAAATTCCATTAAGAACCATCAGGTACTTTAGTCCCTGAAAGGAGGGGGGGGGGGGGGGCGGCGAGGGACGCAGAGGAGGGAAACGTGACGGGGGAAGGAGGAGGGGAGGGGGAGGGGAGGAGAGGTGTGGGGGAGAGGGAAGGAGGTTGGGGAGGGAGGGGGAGAAAAGAGGAAGAGGAGGGGGGAGAGAAGAAAGGAGAGGTGGGGGAGGGAAGGAGGGGCGAGAGATAAAGAGAGAGGAGGGGGGAAGGAAGAAGGGGAGAGAGATAAAGAGGAGGGGGAGGGAGGAGAGAAAAGGGGGTGAGGGACATCCATTACAGAAGGTTACGTGAGGGAGAGAAGGAGGGGGAGGGAGGAGAAAAAGAGAAAGGAGGGGTGAGGGGGGGGGAAGGAGGGGGTACGAGGAAGAGAGTAAAAGCTAGTTCAGCGTTTTATTATCTCCCGCATAAGCACCGACCGCAAGCTACCGTGAGCGAGTAAAGTGCGTTTGTCTGTTTGTGTGGGTACTTGAAAGCGCCCCGAGGGAGGGAGGGAGGGAGGGAGGGAGGGAGTAGGAGGGGTATCTAGAGGGGGGGGGGTGATCGTAAAATCTAGGAAGGCGGGCAATAAACGAAGCTACAATGGAGGGGAACTGATCGCCTTCCGACACTTTCGAACAGTTAACCGTAAAGGGAAAAAATAGATCGGTTTTCCTCCCACCAAACGTAACGTGAAAATAGACGAAATAGATGAATAAACAATAAATAACAAATAATAAACTCATAAACATAAACATAACCAAACCTACTTAAAAAAAAAAACAAATCACAAATCACCTAAAAATAATAACAAAAAAAAAAAAAGACACTTCCCCCTTCCTCCCCCTTTCCCCCCATTCCACCCCCCCCCACCCCCACCCCCATCCCCCGAAAAAATAAAAACATTACGACACGGAAGCGCCCGAGAGCCCCCGATACGACGCGATGCCATGAAATTATACAAGAAAGAAAGGAGAGAGAGAGAGAGAGAAGAAAAACCCGATATGCGTTATGGTTCCGACTCGGAGGCATTTTGCGATCGGGAGCTCCGATTGCGGTCGAGTCAGGTGGGGGGGGGGGGACTCTTGATAGGGGAGGGGGGGAGAGGGGAGGAAGAGGGGGGGGGGGTTATGGGTCGCCATGCGGTATGAGGTATGAGACTGAACCGGTGTTTAGGAGGCATCAACCCATCAAATCACCAGACTCATCTAAACAAATAAACAGATCCTATCAACAACCATACAAAGCAATAAAACATATGCAATCAACACACACATACAAAAAGCAAACCAAAAATCCAGAAAAAAAAAACAATAACCAACCCATCACCCCAATAGATAACGGGACACCCCCCCAAAAAAAAATAATAATAATAATAATAATAAAAAAAAAGACAAAAAAAAAAAAAAAAAAAAAAAAAAAAAAAAAAACATTCGCTAGCCACACATCTACAAGAAGAAAAAAAAAATCGCGAGACGTCAGTATTACCAGAAACGCAATTAAGGCAGGGGGTTCTCGCCCCCCCCCCCCGCGTCCGGCATCTGGTAACTGCGCCCCCTAATAGCGCCGCCCGTCACGCCAAAACAGAAGGAAGAAAGAAGGAAGAAGGAAGAAAGAAGGCAGAAGGAAGCGTAATGAGGCCATCGTCGGCGAAGGCGGACCGACGCTCTCCTCCGGGCGGCGATGCGGGAGGATTCTTGGGGAAAGAGAGGGAGAAGACGAGAAGAGGAGAGATAGGAAAGAGAGGAGAAGAGAGGTAAAGGGATTATAAGTCTGAGAGAGGGAGAGAGAGAAAAAAAAGATAGGGAGGGAAAGAGAGAAAAAAAGAGAAAAGAAAAACAGAAAAAGACAGACAAACAGACAGACGAACAGATCCTCCTCGAAGCCCCTTCCCCCACCGCCCCCCCCCGCCTCCTCCGACGGGCGGGGATCAACACGCGGATTCCGGCCGTCAGCCCGCGACTCGCCCGTCCATCCATCCATCAAAACGCTCCGCCATCAATCTCTCCATCCATTCCTCCATCCGTTCCTTCTTAAGCGGAACCTCCCCTCCCTCTATCCCTCCCTCCCCCTCCCCTTCCTCCCCCTCTATCCCTCCCCCCTCCCCCTCTATCCCTACCCCCTCCTCCCTCTACCCTACCCCTCCTCCCTCTATACCCCCCTCCTCCCTCTATCCTCCCCCCCTCCCCCTCCCCCTATCCCTACCTCCCCCCCATCCTAGGCCTCCCCTGATTACTACCCCCCCCCCGTTAACTCAACTGCTTCCGAAATCTGGGGTAATCTGGAACATTCTTCGTGGACAGCGACGGCAATCTTGCGGTCCGCAAGAACTCACGCGAGAGGCGGCTCCCCCTCTCACCCACTCCTTTCCTTCTCTCCTTCCTTCTTCTTCTCTTTCTTCCCCTCCTCCCTATCTTCACTTCCCCTCCTTTTCTTTCCTCTCCCCACCCGTCTCTCCCTTTTTCTTCCTCCTCCTCCACCCTCTCTCTCCTTTCCATCCTCCTTATTTCCCCTTCCCTTCTCCTCTCCCTCTTTCCACATCCTTCTCCCCTTCCCCTCTCCTCTCTCTCTTTCCCCTCCTCCCCTTTCCCCCCCCTTTCCCCCTTTCCCCTTCCCCTATCCTCTTCCTCCCCCCACATCCCCTCCCCCCCTCCAATCTCTCCGAGTCAACAAGGAGCCGCCTGAACGGTCGTTGCCTCGTCGAAGTCTTGTTGAGTGTCACGTGGTTTGAGGTTCAGCGGCCGAGTCTCCTTTGGCGGCTGACCATGCCTTCCTGTCTGTCTGTGTTTGTATCTGTGTGTGTCTGTATCTGTGTGTGTCTGTCTGTGTCTATATCTATCTATCTGTCTGTCTGTCTGTCTGTCTGCCTGTCTGCCTCTGCTTCTAGTTCTTCGGTGTCTCTCCTTCCTCTTTCATCTCCATGAAAGAAAGAGAGCCGAGAAACCGATAAAAAAGAGAAAAAGAAAGAAACCGAGAGACCTGAGAGAGAGAGAGAGAGAGAGAGAGAGAGAGAGAGAGAGAGAGAGAGAGAGAGAGAGAGAGAGAGAGAGAGAGAGAGAGAGAGAGAGAGAGAGAGAGAGAGAGAGAGAGAGACCCAAGAGACCGGAAGAAAAAGACCCGAGGGAGAGAAAACAGTCTGCTGCTCCCCCCCCCCCCCGAGACTCCATAGGCCTCCTCCACAGATAAAGGATAAGGAGTCGCCGGCCGGGACCCAGCGGCGGCCGTCACGCGCGTAATTGGCCTCTATTAACTAACTGGCAACCTTTCTGTTACTCTGCTCCTCCTCTTCGTCTTTTTCTTCTTCCTCCTTCTTATCATATTCTTCATCTTCTTTTTCTTAATTTCATTTTTATCTTTAATACTATTATCATTATTTTATTCTTCATCTTCTTTTTCTTAATTTCATTCTTATCCTTATTACTATTATCATTATTTTTTTCTTTTGCTTCTTTTTATCATTACAATCCTCACTTTCATCATCATTACTATCATCATCATCGTCCTCCCTATCTCCTTTTTTTCATTTTCTTTTCCTCTCCTCTTCCAACATTCTAAAAACCTCCCTCCTTCGCTAACTCCCCCCCCCCCCTTCCCCGTGACCTAGTTCAAGCGAGGTCAAGTCAACGTCTTTCTTCCCCTCCTCCTTATCCTCCTTTCCCCTCCTCCTGTTCTTCTCTCCCCTCTCCTCCTTTCTCTCATCTCCCTTTCCTCCTCCCTCCTCCCCTCCCCCTCCTCTTCCCTCACCTCCTTCCCTTCTCCCTTCCCCTCTCTCTCCCCTCTCCTCCCCCCCTCCTCTTCCCTCACCTCCTTCCTCCTTCCCCCTCTTCTCCTTCTCCTCCCTCTTTCCCCCCCTCCTCCCTCCTTCCGAAAATGAAACGACCCCAAATGATGTTCAAAATTCACGTCAGCTGTTTACCGTCCGGCGAAGACCTCTCTTTCGAACCGGTAAATACGCTTCAAGTTTCTTTTAATCTTATCACAGGATGTTATTGGAATATTAATTCTACCTTTTTTTATCTGTAGTGGTCAGTTAGTTTTTTTATCTAAGGGGGGGGGGATTTTTTCTTCTTCAGTAAGAGGTCCTTCAGGTATATTACCAATCCGGAATACATTAATAATTAATAAAGAAAAGTAATTAACATCATAAAATAATTCTTGCATGTCCTATCTCCCTTCCCTCCCCATTTTCCTACAACTCCCCTTCCTCCCTCTTCCCCTACCCCTCTCTCTCCTCCCTCCTTCCCCCCTACCCACTCCCCAACCCCCACTCCCTCCACCAGGCCGCCTCACCTCCCACATACCCCCCTCTCCCCCAACCCCTCCTCCCCCCCACATCCTCCGCTCCACCTCCCACATATCCCCCTCCCCCTCTCTCCCACCCTCCACCTCCCCCTCCCCTCCACCCCCCCCCACCCCCACCTCCACCTCCCAGACGAGGCGCAGACAATACCCCAAATGGCGAGACAATAGGCCTATAACAAGGAGCCGCAGCATCCCCGGACATCAGGAGCTCCTCATCTCCCGCGCGCAGAGACAATCCTCGCCCTGATGCTGCTCCGCGGGACGCCCATTCGTCCGCCCGCCCGCCGCACCTGCTGGATGGGCGGCGCTTGGGAGAAAGGGGGGGGGGGGGGGCGTGGGAGAGGGGGATGGGGGATGGGAGGGGAGGAGAAACGCAGGATGTGGAGGAAATGAGAAGAGGATGAGAGGAGAGGAGATGGAGAAAGCAAGCGCAAAAGAGAAAAAAGAAAAAGAAGGAGAGAGAGAGAGAGAGAGAGAGAGAGAGAGAGAGAGAGAGAGAGAGAGAGAGAGAGAGAGAGAGAGAGAGAGAGAGAGAGAGAGAGAGAGAGAGAGAGAGAGACAGAGACAGATAATGACAGATAATGAGCAAAAATAGCAATGACGTTCCCGAAAATGATCTAACAAGAAACAAGAGAAAGAAAAAAAAAGAAAAAAGAGAAACTAGATACATCAAAACAGGTTAGAGAAGATTAACCCATTTGTTACGCAACTCCAACTCCCCCCCCCACCCCCACCCCCACCCTTCAGGTAACAAGATAAGAAAAGAAAGAGAAGAGATAGAGAGAAATATTAAAAAAAAAAAGGAACACACTATCAAAATAGGATTCTCCCCCCACCCACCCCACCCCCCACCCCCACCCCCCATCCACAGAGAAGGGGATAGAGAGCAAAGTGGCTGCGAGGGAGGGGGAGGGAGGGGGGAGAAGGAGGAGGAGGGTGGAGAAGGGTGTCGGAGATAGGCCTACACTCCCTTACACCCGTAAAACACACGAGGGACGCCACAAACGACCGCAAAGACACACGAAGACGACGCGCAAGGACGGACTCCCCGCCGCGGCCTCGACAAGCAACGCCATCAATCCGGGGGAGGTGTTGCGGGGGGCGGGGGTGGGGGGGGACGAGGGAGGTGGGGAGGGGGAGGGGGAAGGAAAACGGGGGGGGATGGGAAGAGGAGGAGGGAAGTGGTGGGGGAGGGGGAAGAAAATGTTAGGCCACATGGGGAAGGGGGGGGGGAAGGGGAAGGGGAAGTGGTAGGGGAGGGGAAAAGAATGTTACACATGAGGAAGGGAAGGGGAGGGGGAAAAGGAAGGGGAAGTGGGGGGAGGGGAAAGAATGTTAGGCCAATGAGGAAGGGAAGGGAAGGGAAGAGAAAGGGAAAGGGAAGGGGAAGTGGTGGGGAGGGGGAAGATAAAGGCACATGGGGGAGAAGGGGAAGGGGAAGGAGGGGAAATGGAAAGGGAGTGGTGGGGAGGGGAAGAGAATGTTAGGCCACACGGGGAAGGAGAAGGAGAAGGAGAAGGGGAAGTGGTAGGGGAGGGGATAAGGATGGGGATTGCGACGGGATGGCGATAGATGCTACAGGGAGGATGGGGAGGGAGAAAGGGGATGCGAGGAGGTTAGAGAAAGGGGAAAGAGGAGGAGGATAAAGACACGTCACGAATAATGAATGAAGAAGAAAGAGAAACGGACCGAAAGCTAAAGAGAGACAGAAAACATGAGAAAAGACACAAAAAACAGAAGAAGAAGAAGAAGAAGAAACAACCAGAGAGAGAAAAAAACACGGAGAAATAACGAACCAACAGCCCCCCCCCCCCCCCTCATTCCCCCGCGCTGCCCCCGGGGAGTCCCTCTCGCTCCCAACGCGGGGCCGCCAACGCATCCTCGAAGTGCTTAATGCCCCAATCCCTTAGCATAAACGATGCCCTGTGGAGGATCCTTTCTCCCCCCCCCCTCCCCCCTTCCCTATCTCTTTCTTTCTCTCTCCTCTCTCTCTCTCTTTTTCTCTCTATTTCATTTTTCTTTCTTCGTTTCTTCCACTTGATGTCTCCTTCTCTCTCTTATCTTCTGCCATTCCTCCTTCCTCCACTTTCCCTCTTCTCTCCCCTCTTCCCTCTCCCCTTCTCCCTTGCTCTCCCCTCTCCCTCCTCCCCTTCCTCTCCCCTCTCCCATTCCCTCTCCTCTCTCATCCTCTCAATCTCCCTTCTCCCCCCTCTTCCTCCCCCCCCCCTGTTCTCTCCCTCCTCTCAATCGCGCACGCATTCCCAGCGCTAAAACTCCGTATAAAGATCTCTATCGGGGTTATTGCCGCGGGAATTTTCACACGCACTCTCGATCGCGTCTTAAATAGATTGAAATCACCGCCGCTACACCGAGATGCTAATAAACAAGGGGAGAGGGAGGGAGGGAGGGAGGGAGGAGGGGAGAGGAGGGGAAGAAGAGGAAGGAAGGGAGGATCGGAAGGACGGGGAGGAGGAGGGAAGGAGGGAGGAGGGGAGGAGAGGAAAAGGAGGAAGAAGAAAAAGAAGGAGGACGAGAAGATGAAAGGAGGAGGAGTAGCAGGAGAGAGGGAGAAGAAATGAAGAAAAAGGAAGGAAGTACGACGAAAGAAGAAGGAAGGAGGACCGAGAAAAGGAGGAAAAGGCTAGAAAAGGAAAAAAAACTAAACAGAAGAAGAAAGAGAAGAGGAAGCCAGAAAAAAGAACCGTAAGGAAGGGCGAAGGGGAAGGAAGAGAAGGCAGCAAGGATAAAATTCCCCCCCCCGCACCCACCCATACCCCCCCCCCCGTCCTTCCCCGCCCACTCAATACAAGACAAAATATCCGCCAGACTTACAAGGAGAATAACAAAACCCCCTCGTAATGGGAGTCGATCTTGCCGGAGCGCCGATAGGCCCGAATAAGGAACCGCCGCGTCACCCGGCCTTCGACACGACCGAGGGAGACGAACGCTCGCCTCGGGTCGCT
>NW_020870451.1:338741-351241 GCF_003789085.1 Penaeus vannamei | reverse complement strand
GGGGGGGGGGGGGCAGAGAGGACTTACCCCGGGGGAAGGGGGGCTGAGAGGACTTGGACGTGGGGGGGGAGAGGACACAGGACTTACCACGGGAGAAAAGGGGGGGGGGGCTGAGAGGACTTACACGTGGGGGGGGGGAGGGGGAGGACACAGGACTTACCCACGGTGTTAAAAAAAGGGGGAGGGGGGTAGAGGACTTACCACGGGGGGAAAAGGAAAGAAGACTTATCCCCGGTGGCAAAAAAAGGACACAGAGGTCTTACCCACGGGGAAAAAAAAGGACACAGGACCTACCTTGGTGGTGGTGAGCACGAAGAGGTGCGTCCCGGAGGCGTCCATGACCAGGTCGGGCAGGACGCGGCTCCCGGCGTCGATCACGTCCTCGCCGTACTCCGCGGCGTCCTCGGGGCCCGCCAGCAGCGCCTGCGGCAGGAGAAAATACCATTAGAGACATGCGGGAGGAAGGAAAAAGCATTAACGCAAAACCTTATAATAGTTATAATAGGGGGTAGAACATTCGACGAAAAAACTTAAAATACTTTTTTTGGGGGGAGGGGGTAGAAAAATCGACGTAAAACCTTTTAAATACGCCCTTTTTCATTGGGAGAGGAAGGAGAAAAACGAACGTAAAACCTTAAAAAAATACGTAGATATTCTACAGAACTAAATCCTATCCTTTTGAGTATCTAACCCCACCTCAATCCTATTTCCCCACACCATATAAATTACAAAACCGCCTTAGCACAACCCACCATCTCGAAAAGAAATTAAGAAAGATATACACAGAGAGAGAGAGAGAGAGAGAGAGAGAGAGAGAGAGAGAAGAGAGAGAGAGAGAGAGAGAGAGAGAGAGAGAGAGAGAGAGAGAGAGAAATAAAACGAAAAATGACAAGGCAGGCGAGGCGACGGGCCAAGCGAGCCAGCCAGCCAGCAAGCAAGTGAGCGAGCAAGCAAGTAGGTCCGATGGCGGGGCGGCCCTTCAACAATTACTCCCCCTGGTAATTAAGTCCCACTGCAGCTGCTGCCCTTCCTCGCTCCCATTTATCTTGTTACAGGCGGGATGGCTGACGAAGATGTATGCAGGGGCGAGCAGGGGCTTCAGTCTGCGCGCGGGGCCGGAGGGGAGAGGCGCTCGCTCCCTCTCGCCGCTCCCTTCCTCGGCGAAGTGGCACTCGCGCTCTTCGTCGGCGGCGGCGGAGGGCGGCTCTTGGCAAGCCCGCTCTTCCTCTCCTCCGTTTCATCTGCATTGCTCTCTCTCTCTCTCTCTCTCTCTCTCTCTCTCTCTCTCTCTCTCTCTCTCTCTCTCTCTCTCTCTCTCTCTCTCTCTCTCTCTCTCTCTCTCTCTCTCTCTCCCCTTCGCCAATCGCCGCACACCCACACGCCCAAACCTCCTCCTTAACCCGCCCGTCTGTCCCCTCGTAGATCCTCGCCCCCCTACCCACCCCTCCCTGTAGCTGACGGCCGGGTCCTTCTGTCCTCCTGATTGGCCGTCCCAGCCTGTCAGCGGGCCAGCGCCACGTCAGTCAGGCCTCCCCCCCATCGCCCTCGCTCCTCTGACAAGCCGCTGCCGCCGCCATCATCATCATCATCGCTTCAGGCCACAACTCACACCTGTGCCATGGCCGCGAATTCGGTCCCTGGCCCCCGCTGGCCCTCTCTCGGACGCCTGCCTCCGCGCCGCGAGGGGTGCCAGCGCCGCCCTGCAACAGCTTCCCCGGACCCTTTCCCGGACACTTAAGTCCTAAACGGCATAAAGTCCTGTTCATGAAGGGGAGGAGAGGAGAGGACGAGAGGAGGAGATGGGAGGGGAGGAGGGGAAAGGAGATAGGAAGGGAGGAGAGGAGATGGGATTGGAGGAGATGGAGGAGAGGGAGATGGAAGGGGAGAGAGAGATAGGAGACGCGAGATGATGAAGAGAAAGAGAGGAAAAGGAGAGAGGGGTGGGTGGGGTGTTATAGGAGAATTCTTTTTACAAAAAAGGAAAAAAAAAGGTTGCTCGTTTACATTTAGAAGTCATATACTATTCCACTCCTTTCATATCTCACCATAATTTCACCCTCTAGTTTGTCAGCACCTTAAGGATTTTCTATTTTCCTTTACCAACGTTTTTTATCATATCGCTCTATCAGCTGTCACCCCAGAACACGAAATTCTTTGCAAAAAATAAATACACAAATAAATAATTAAATCAATATAAATCAGTAATCAAATATAGTAAAACAAACAAAACAATAAATATAAAAATGTTAATAAAATCCAAGTGCCATTCTCAGACCAAATAAAACTTCCAATCAAATTACGGTAATTAATCACAATAATACAGCCTCCCGTCGAGATTCCCGAAATCAATAAATAAACAATTAAATTACCCTTAACTACGCTCCCAAAAATTCACTGGAAGTCATTTAATATATAATAAGTTATTCGTACTTTTCAAAATACTCGTAAGCACTCAAGCATCAGCGAAACCCAATTAGTTATAAATAAATAAAGGCTTAATACTGATCGATATTTTCGGAATAATAATGCAGAGATCGTGAATTAAACAAAACTATAGAATCCAGTAGACAGATATAAACAGACCAATAAGCAAATGAACAAACGAATGAGTGAGCAAATCAATAAATAAACAGCAACATAAACAAATACATAAATAAACAGCAACATAAACTAACACATCAATAAACAACAGCGATAAGAAATACACAGAACAGACAGATACATAAACAGACCAACAGATAACCGAATGAATAAATGAATAAACATACAGACGGACAAACAAACAAACAAACAAACAAAAACCGCCCCATAAACCGACAGACAAACAAACAACAAAAATAAAAACCCCTGAAGCCACGTCGGCCAAGAGGAGGGCGCGGCGACTCGGGACGGAGGGCCGCGGGTCGCTGGCGTCGGCGGCCCGGGCAGGTGTTAATAATGCAGGCAGGTGGCCGGCGCCGTGATTGCCGACGCGCACGCTCACCTACGTCGAACGGGTAAGGGTAAAGGGGTAAGGGGGAGGGTGAAGGGGAAAGGAGGGCAGGAATTTCAAATACTCCTTAACTCCCCCTCCCCCCCGTTCTCTTCCCCTTGACCGCCCTCCCTCCCTTCCCCTCCTCAGTTCTCCCCCAATTTTCGACGACTTTTTCATTTCACTGCACCGCCCTTTCACCCCTTCCTCCCTACCTCGCCCCCCCCCCCCCCTCCCTCTCCTCCTCCCTCATTCGTGACGTAGCGGTTATGATGACTGTCCCTCCCGTCCCCCTTCCCTTCCCCCACCGTCCCCTCCCTTTCCCCTCCCCGTTCCCCTCACGCCGCGTTCTCGTCTCTCTCCCCTCCCCTTCGTCCTCAATTAGGAGGCGAGGGGCCGGAGGGAGAGAGGAGGGCGAGGGGAGTGGCCAACAGTGGGGCCGTGCGTGTTCACCCCTCACCTCCCCCTTCCCTCCCCCCCGGCCCCGGCTTCGCCCCCGATCCAAAGGGCGGGGCTTCGACGACCACCCATGAGGGCGAGGGCGGGGGCCTCGTCTCAAACACACACCCAAAGACGAATTGATCAAACGCGCTTTTTATTCTGCTTGCACACGAGTCGTCGAAGGGCGAGCTACACAGACAGGATAAGGGGGGGGGGAGGGTAAGGGGGAGGTATATCGGCGGGAGGGGGGGGGATAGGGGAAGGAGGGGAAGGGGGACAGTGGCGTGAAGGCAGGAAGACTGATCACTTCCCCAGTAACACACAGCAAGCAGAGGGTCGTCCTCTACTCGTCGTCACTCTCTCCCTCCTCAATTTCTCCTATTCCTATTCCTCCTTCCCTCCTCCTCCTCCTTCTCCTTCTTCCTTTCCTCTCCTCTTCTTCTTCTCCTCCTTCTCCTTTCTCTTCTCCTCTCCTTCTCCTTCTCCTTCTCCTTCTCCTTCTCCTCCTTTCTCTAAGTCTCTCCTTCTCCTTCTCCTCTCTCTTCTCCTTCCTCCTCCTCCTCCTTCCTCCTCCTCCTTCTCCTTTGTCGTCTTCTATTTTCCTTCTCCTCCCCCACCCTCCCGAACACCCCCACCCCGCACCCACCACCTCCACCCAACCATGAAGCCAACAGCACCAACCTCAAATCTAACAAAAGAATCGACACAAACGTTCTCCAAAGAAACGAGTTTGGAAAAGCAAGAAGAAAAGAAAATACAAAAATATAATAAAGGCCATAAAATCAAAACCTTTTTTATAAGCAAGTGCGACCACCCGACGATGACGACGACCCACAGACCCGCCGCCGCCCACGCCCTCCAGTGCCGCGGGAAGAGAGGCTATCTGTCCAAAAACCCCACATCCTGACGTCCCCTCCCCCCCCTTCCCCTCCCCTCTGCGTGCGGGCGTGCGGGCGTGCGGGCGGGCGAGGACCGAGGTGAGGTTGGCATGGAAACCGATTCGACATGATATCATTGGCGCTCTTGCTCGCGATAATGAAGGTAATGATGGTGATCATAACAGCGGATAGATCGACAATACTGACGACCTAAACCCTCCCCCTCCCCACCTGCCCTTCCCTCTCCCCTCCCTCCTTCCCCGCCCCTCTCCCCTCCCTCCTTCCCTCCCCTTTACCCTCTCCCCTCCTTCCTCCTACCTCTCCCTCCTCCCAAACCCCAACCTCGACTAAACCAGACATCACTCAACATCCCCTACCCCCTACCCCCAACCCAGCCCCTCCCCCACCCCCCCCCCCCCACCCCCAACCCCCAACCCTGTCAAGACAACCATTCCGATCCGTCAAATTTTCTCCCCCAACCCCGCTATCAGGGACACCAAATAACACACTTGTTCTTCAAAGAGGAAATAGGCAAGAGATTAAAAAAAAAATAAAAGACAATAAAAAATAAAAGAAACGTAAGAAATACCTCGACGCGAACGAAGGCGAAAATGAGGGGGTTCTGCGAATGAGATGAACACGAGAGAGAGAGAGAGAGAGAGAGAGAGAGAGAGAGAGAGAGAGAGAGAGAGAGAGAGAGAGAGAGAGAGAGAGAGAGAGAGAGAGAGAGAGAGAGAGAGAGAGAGACAGATAGAGAGAGATAGATTAGAGATAGATAGATAGATAGATAGATAGACAGATAGATAGATAGAGAGAGAGAGAGACAGATAGAAGATAAGAGATATAGAGAGATAGATAGATAGATAGAGACAGATAGATAGAGAGAGAGGAGAGAGAGAGAGAGAGAGAGAGAGAAGAGAGAGAGAGAGAGAGAGAGAGAGAGAGAGAGAGAGAAGAGAGAGAAAGAGATAGATAGATATAGATAGAGAGAGAGAGAGAAACAAAGAGAAAGACAGTAAGAGAGAGCGAGAGACCGCCAAAAGGACAGACAGACGCGACAGACACAGACGCTCGCGACAGACCCTTGGGAGCGCCTCCGAAAATCACAAACGCAATCCTAAATCCTGCAAATCCCCGCGATTGACTCACAGATTCGGCGGAGCTGATAGTGCTCCCTCTCTCGCTCCATCACGCCCACCACTTACCGACTTATGGGCGGGTTCGCAGGCGCCTTCTGTCTGTCTGTCTGTCTGTCTGTCTGTCTCTCTCTCTCACTCTCACTGCCTGTCTGTCTGCCTGTCTGTCTGTCTGTCTCTCACTCGCTCTTTCTCTCTCTCTCTCTCTCTCTCTCTCTCTCTCTCTCTCTCTCTCTCTCTTCTCTCTCTTCTCTCTCTCTCTCTCTCTCTCTCTCTCTCTCTCTCTCTCTCCCTCCCTCCCTCCCTTTCTCAAGGCATCGCAACATCCCCCGAAAAGGTGGTCTTGGTCGTGCCTCGTTGGCTGGTCGTCCGGAGGATTCGTAAACGCTTTACGCCCGCGGGGAGGAGGAGGAGGAGGAGGAGGAGGAGGAGGAGAGAGAGGGAGGAGGAGGAGAGGAGGAGGAGGAAGATGAGGAGGGAGGAGGAGATGAGGAGGAGGAGGAGGAGGAGGAGGAGGAGGAGGAGGAGGAAGGAGGAGGGAGGAGGAAGGAGGAGGAGGAGGAGGAGGAGGAGAGAGAGGAGGAGGAGGAGGAGGAGGAGGAGGAGGACGAAGGAGATGATAAAGAAGAAGAAGAGGAATAACAACAACAACAACGAGGAGGAGTGTGAGAATAATAAAACAACAATAATAATAAAAATAAGAACAACAAGAAAAGAAAAGGACGAGGAGGCAAAGGAGGAGGAGGAGGCAAGGAGGGCGGCGCGAGGGAGCACCAACACGCGAGGCCCGCAGATGGCCGACGATGATAATGAAGAGAGTTCGAAAGGCGATGATGATGATGATGATGATGACGGTGATGGTGATGACGCCTTGACACTATCGCGGCCGCCATCAGTATCAATATCATCGTTGCTATTGACGCGGCCCCTCATTTGGCGAAAATAAAACAGGAACAAAATAAAAGATTTATAGACGGCGCGGCCATGAACGTCAGTAACAATCGCTCAAGCCAGGATTAACGTTTTCTTTCTGTTTTTTCTATTTTTATCTCCATTTACTTGTTTATTGTTCTCTTGTATTTTTTCTATTTTTCTCTTCATTTACTTGTTTATTGTTCTCTTGTATTATTTCTATTTTTTTCTTTCATTTACTTGTTCTCTTGTATTTTTTTCTATTTTTCTCTTCATTTACGTGTTATTTATTTATTTTTTACTTGCAATTCAGAACATTTAACGAGTTGGACCCCTCCCCTACCCCCTATCCCTCCCCCCACCAAACTAGAATTATATTCTTCATTAGAAATACTTTATTCCATGGTTAAAAAAAACATCTCACTTATCAACACACCTTAATGCGTTCAGAAAGCGAAAGAACGAAAGACAAAATAAATAAACCAATAAACATCTTTCTCGGGAGCTGAGAAACCTTTTCACGAAGAGAGAAAAAGAAAAACAAAACCAGAATATACAAAAAAGAATAAAAAACAAAACCTACATCGAAAACAAACTGACCAAACATTAAAAACAACAAAACACAAAACCTTTTCAAAACCGAACTAAACTTCAAAATCAAGACTCAAAAAAAGACAGGTCACGGAACATCTCTGCAAGACGAAAAAGAAGAAGAAAAGAGAGAGAGAAAAAAAAAGGAATTCGCACCACCTTTTATAAACAATACGTAATACCTGGCCACCACAGCCTCGCAGAGAGAGGAGGGAGGGAGGGAGGGAGGGAGGGAGAGGGAGGAGGGAGGGAGGAGGGAGGGAGGGAGAGGGAGCGATGGAGAGATAGAGATAAAAACAGATCCTGCCAATAATCGCAGAGGAGAGGGAGAGAGAGAGAGGGGCTGATACGGAGGAGGAGAAGATGGAGGAGGAGGAGGAGAGAGGACGACGAGGATACCAAAAACAGATCTAAAAAGAAAAAAAAAGGAGAAAGACTTCAAGCGAGGAAGAAGGAAAACAGGGAGGAAGGAGGAAGGAGGAGGAAGAGAAGGAGAGGAGGAGGAGGAGGAGGAGGACGACGACGACGAAGAGGAGAGAGGACACAAATTGGATCTTCAGCAAGTCCAACTTTTCATCGTGCTCACCCTACCTCCTCAACCCCCCCCCCTCTACCCCCTCTCCCTCTTACCCGCACCCCATCCCCAACCCTTTCCCCTCTTCCCCCCCCCACCCCCCAAACCCCGACAATCTTTAACACCTTGTGAGTGACACCGACTGTAATTTGCGCCAAAGTGCGAAGGTGATAATTACACCTTACAGGCACTACTGGCACTGGGGGGGGGGGGGGTCGAAGCGGCGGCACCGGATAGGAGGAGAGAAGAAAAGAGAGAGAGAGAGGAGGGAAGGGGGGGGGAAGGGGAAGGGAAGGAGAGGGAGGGAGAGGGAGGGAGAGAGAGACAGAGAGAGAAAACAGAGACAGAGAGAGAGAGAGAGAGAGAGAGAGAGAGAGAGAGAGAGAGAGAGAGAGAGAGAGAGAGGAGAGAGAGAGAGAGAGAGAGAGAGAGAGAGAGAGAGAGAGAGAGAGAGAGAGAGAGAGAGAGAGAAGAGGAGAGACGGACAGACAGACAGACAGAGACACAGAGACAAACAAACAGAGCCAGGGCCACGACAGGGGGACTAAGGGTCATCCCAACCAGCTGGACCATAGGAAATTTCGCACTTAATTCCGCTGGTCCAAGATAGAGCGATCGTCCGGCGCTCGGTGCAATAACGCGCGACTATTGACTCTCGGGGATCAATAGCCATAAATGACAAAGAGGTGCAATTGCCCAAATTTAAGGCGCCTATTATAACCCTTTGCTCCTCCCTTCCTGCCCCCCTCCCCCTCCCCCTCCCCTTCCTCCCCCTTTCCCCTCCCTCTTTTCACCCTTTCCCCTTCCCCCTTCTCCCCTCCTTTCATCACCCCCTTCCCCCCCTTTCCCCTCCTCCATCCCCCTTCCTCCACCACCCCCTCTCCCCCCTCCCGCCCCCGTCCCTCCCACCCCCCGCGGCGAACAAACACCATAACAAACACGGCGCCGGATCGTAAAACACCCGGGGCCTTGTAATCGCCGTAATTAAATGCGACAATCACGCCGGTCGTAAAGAGCCGTCGAGATCCTCGGCGGAGTGGCGGGCGGACGGGCGGCGGGTGAATAGGCGAATGGGCGAATAGGCGGGCGGATAGGGACGTG
The DNA here is from genome assembly GCF_003789085.1 of Penaeus vannamei. Taxonomy (NCBI): domain Eukaryota; kingdom Metazoa; phylum Arthropoda; class Malacostraca; order Decapoda; family Penaeidae; genus Penaeus; species Penaeus vannamei. The sequence continues at coordinate 342,637 of NW_020870451.1, read as the reverse complement.
CGAAGGCGACGGCGAATGGGCGAATGAATGGGCGGACGTGCGAATAGGTGAATGAATGGCGGGACGGCTATAGGCGGACGTGCGTGCGAATGGGCGGACGGCGAATAGGCGGTAGCGGGGCGACGGTAAATGGGCGGACGTGCGAATGGGCGCGCGGACGAGCCAGAGGACGGACACAAGATGGCGGGAGAACTGGAGGTCGATGGGTTGATAGAGACGATAAACGTCGGATGATTATTTGAATGGGAAGGGAAGGAGTAAGAGGAAGGAGGAAGGGGGAAAGGGGAAAGAGGCGAAAGGAGGAAAAGGAGGAAGGAGGGAAGAACAACGACCCATTCTTGAGCCACAGCCCACGATAAATAAATAAATAATAATAATAATAATAATAATAATAATAATAATAATAATAATAATAATAATAATAATAATAATAACAATAATAAAATAAATAAATAAATAAAAGAAGAAAAAGAAACCGGCAACCTAACATAACAGCCATCTTTCAGCGACGCACAAAGAACACTCGCAAAGACACACGAACAAGGACAACGAGAGAGAGAGACACAATATCAATAACACCCTAAACAAGAGCAATAACAAAAGAAAAAAAAAAAAAAAAGAAAACGCTACACATGAACAGCGACAACAGGGGGGAGGGAAGGGAGTGGGGGAGGGGGGGGTTAGTCTTCACACAATCAAACGCGAACTACCTTAACACCCCGCACCCCCACCCACCCCTACCAATCCCCTCCTCTCCCCTTTCCCCTTCCCCTCTCCCCTCTCTTCCCTCCCCCTTTCTCCCGTGCTCTTCGCCATTCACGTCAACCTTTGCAATTTATTTCGGAATTCCGTGTTCCTTACTCAGGTGTGTATCGCGAGAGGGGAGAGGGAGGGGAGGGAGGGGAGGGAGTTAGAGGGAGAGGGGGGGAAGTAGGGAGGGGAGAAGAAGGGAAGGGAGGGAGTTAGAGGGAGAAGAAGAAGAGTGCGAGGGACAGGAGGGAGTAGGAAGGAAAGAAGACGAGTGCGGAAGTGGAGGGAGGAAAGGAGGGAGCAAGGGAATGAGGGAAAGAAAGAAACGGGGGATTGAAAGAAGGGGAGGGGGGGGAAAAGCGGAGGGGGAATAACTTCATCAAATATGCGACGGCGCGTGTTTAACAAGGTGGTTGCGTGGGCCGTATTGCCTGCGGCCTGCACAGCCCGCGCCGCCTTGCCCGCAGTTCCCTTACTTACTCCATAGTATTATCCTTCGGCAGACAATCCTACGAGGCGCAACTGACAATTCTTTCCCTCCTGACCCCTCGCTCCTTTTTTGAGAGAGAGAGGGGAGGGGAAAGGGGAGGGGAGGGAGGGGAAAGAGGAGGAGAATGAGGAGGGAGGGAGGGAGGGGAAAGAGAATGGGGGGGAGGGAGGGAGAGGGAGGGAGAGGGAGAGGAGAGGGAGAGGGAGAGGAGAGAGAGAGAGAGAGAGAGAGAGAGAGAGAGAGAGAGAGAGAGAGAGAGAGAGAGAGAGAGAGAGAGAGAGAGAGAGAGAGAGAGAGAGAGAGAGAGAGAGAGAGAGAGAGAGAGAGAGAGAGAGAGAGAGAGAAAGAGAAAGAGAAAGAGAAGAGAAAGAGAAAGAGAAAGAGAGAGAGAGAGAGAGAGAGAGAGAGAGAGAGAGAGAGAGAGAGAGAAAGGCAGGTTGTGCATGTGTGTGACTGCCTCTGCACCGTGTTTCACCTTTGTCACTTTTTCCTCTCGTTATTCATTTTCGCTTCATATATCTTTCCATTTGACAGTCCCTTCTTCGTGGGTCGTGCCGATTGCAAGAAAAAGGCAAGACACTTGGAGCAATATACATACACACTCCTGTCTCTCTTTCTCTGTCAATTTCTCCTTCTTCCCCTTCTATTTCTCCTTCTCCGTCTGCTTCTCATTGTCCTTTTCTTTCTCTTTCTTTTCCTCCACTTCTTCGTCTTCGACCTCCCCTCTTTCTAACCAGGACAACAGCCATATCATTTTCCCTCCTTCTTCCCCCCCTCCTGTCCTCCCTCCTCCCTCCCCTTCCCTACGCCAGCCCTCAAAGACCCCTCCCTTCCTCCCTTCCCCCTCTCCTTTCCTCTCTCCCCCCCCTCTCCCTTCAAGCCACAACATTAAACATCGCGTATTTTTATCCCCCTTTAAACCCAAGCTGCCATTTCACGGTGTTGGGACTCATTAGTATAATATTCGGTATGCGGCGAAGCACAGGGAGGAGGAGAGGGAGATCGAGGCACAGGAGAGAGGGGGGAGAGATGAGGGGAGAGGGAGAGGGAGGGGGAGGGGAGGGAGGGGAGGAAGGAGGAAGGAGGGAAGGGAATGTGGAGGAAGGAGGAGGAAGGGAGGAGGGAGATCGAGGGAAGGGAGAGGGAAGGGGGGAGGGGAAGGGGAAAGGGGAGGGAAGGAGGAGGAAGGGGAATGTGGGAGGGAACGAGGTGGAAGGGTGGAGTAGGAGGGAAGAGGAAAGTGGGATGGGGGAATAGGATGGAAGCAGGGAAGAGGTAAATGTAAGGGGAAGGGGAAAGGGGATAGCGAGAGGGAAGAGGGAAAGAGGGAAGTGGAAAGGAAAGAGAGAACAGAACTAGAAGGGAAATAAAAAAAATAAAATAAAAGAGAAGGGGGAATAGGAAGAAAATGAGAAACGGGAGAACAGAGACACAAGAGTGGATAGATGGATGCGAGGTAGGGAGCCAGGGCACAGGTAGGTTCGGGGGAGGGGGGGAAGGGGGGGTCAAAGAGGGGAGGGCCGCCGGTGCCAAGAACCGCTCCGGCTCCGTGATAACGTCGGTGCCACGGTGCCACGTGCGGGTGGTCGCTACGCTCACGTACACACGCACGACTTTTTAGTGACATATTTGTGTACATTTTTCCGGAATGACACGCTTGCCTCGGGAGACGGAGAGGGAGGGGGAGAGGGAGAGAGGGACGGAGAGGGAGAGAGGGGAGAAGGAGGAAAGGAGAGAGAGGGAAGGACGGAAGAGAGGAAAGGAGAGGAGAGGGAAGGACGGAGGGGAGAGGAAAGAGAGGAATGGAACGGAGAGGAGAGAGGTGAGGGAGAGAGGGAGAGGGAGGGACGGAGAGTAGGAAAGGTGAGGAAGAGAGCGGAGAGGAAGGATGAAGAAGAGAATAGAAGGTGGAGGGAGAGAAGAAGGAGAGACAAATAGGAAAGAGGGGCGAGAGAGAAAGGAGAGGAAAGTAAACACCCGATAAAGGGGGAAAAGAGAGGGAGAAGGAGGGGATGAACGTGAGGTAAAGAGATATAGGATAAGAGTGTGGGGGAGCGAGGAAGGGGGGGGGGACGGAAAGACTTAAAGCAAACACCTGACAAGGGAAAAGAGAGAGAAAAAAAAGAAAGAAAAAAATCAGAAGGTTATGAAAAACGAGAGCCGGCGAAGAGAGATGAAAAGATACTACACGACCAAAAAATAAGAGGAGATGAGGGAAAAAGAAAAAAAAAGGAAAAAAAAAATAGACGAGGGACAAAAAAATAAAAGGAAAAAAAAACAAAAAAATGGATGAAGGACGGCCAGGAGAAGAAAGAGGCCCCTCGAGAGCAAGACATAATCTCAGCAGCATCAGACACGCTGCCTAGAGATAAAACGATAAATAAAAAAAGAAAAAAAAACATGTAGCAGTGCCTGGGGTTATCTCGACAAGCTGTGAAGGCATCAGAGCACCTCACTGTTGTTCACAATTAGGCGGAGACACTAACCCTCCCCATATATCTTCAACAAAGAACTTGCTTGGGACGTGTTACTCCTTGATGTATTTGTGGCTTCCCCCCCCCCCCCCCTCCTCTTTCCCCTCCTTTCCTCCTCCTCCTCCTCTCTTCTTCCTCCTTCTTTTCTTCTTCTTCTTCTTCTTCTTCTTCTTCTTCTTCTT